>CAWTZC010000010.1:31790000-32257500 GCA_963919715.1 Microtus obscurus | reverse complement strand
TTCAGGGGCCTAACTGCATTCAGGTCCCCTGCCTCTAGAAATGAAATAACTCCATTCTAGTTTTTGAGGAGATGGGACACTCTGGTAAGGAAACGCTAATTGGAGGAGAGAAGCACTTGATCCAACTGGAGTGAAAGCCCTAGATCTAAGGGCCAACAAAATTGGAGCGATTGCCGCAAGCATAGACCTATAGCATAGCATGGAGTTGAATACCGGTGGGTATCAACTTGTGTACGAATCTGTCAACCAAGGAGGGTAGTTCTCTTACATAGTATAAAATTTGCTGACCCCGACGTGATTTGAACACGCAACCTTCTGATCTGGAGTCAGACGCGCTACCGTTGCGCCACGAGGTCTCCCTAGGTAAGTTGTTTAATTGCTGCCTAATCAAATCTATGCAATTATCTTCTCGTCTTTTAGAAGCTCGGTGACGAGTGGTCTTGACAAGTTCCTTTCTTCCCCTCCTGTCCCCCAATGAACAGTAACCAATGCAGGCTCTGAACTCTGTAAAGGAGACTATGGATTCGCGCTAGCGGCTCCGGGAAAAGACTTCACGCGGTGTCTGGAGACTCGTAATCGTTCAGCACCGTTCGTGCACGGTAACAGTCTCTCCCTGCACCTCTGTTCCTTGTCTGATATGGAACCGACGGATAGCAGATCCTGACCGCCTTCCAGATCACATCTCTGTCCCGGAACCGGGTAAAACAAACGCATCGGCCAGAGTGAAGCAGGGAGGGATTCCCGCACCGGCCGAGGCTGGTCAAAGGGCCTTCCTAGGAAAGCTACAGAAACCGAAAATTAATTCCCTACCCACAACCGCTCCTCCACCCCCGACCCCCGATCTGAAATAAGTAGCGGTTCTTCACAGCAATATTAATAAAAGAAACGAATGTTATCAGACACTGTGAAGTTTTGGATAAGACCCCATAGACTTGATTATTAGAATTCTTGGTTCCCAGTTGGTGCCATTCGCTGTGGAGGTGATGCGTCCTTGTTGTAAGATGTCACTGAAGGTGGGCTTTGAGATTTCATGACCTTGTCCCACTTCCATTTTAATCTTTCTGTTCTGTGTTTGCCTTTAAAAATGTGGTCTCTCGGGCTGGAAAGATGGCTCAATGGTTAAGAGCACTGATTGCTCTTCCAGAGGTCCTGAGTTCAATTCCCAGCAACCACATGGTGGCTCACAACCATCTGTAATGAGATCTGGTACCCTCTTCTGGCCTGCAAGCATACATGTAGGCAGAATACTATATACATAATTAATAAATAACTAAATAAAATCTTAAAAAAAAAAAAAAATGTGGTCTCTCAGCGTCCTATTCTGACTGTCTGCTGCCATGCTGTCCTCACCAATAGGGACTCTTATCACCTGGAACTGTTAGTTAAATAAACTTGCTCTTCTGTAAGTTGCTTTGGTCACGAAGTTTCATCACAGCAACAGAAAAATGAACAACACAGGTACTACATGTCAAGTGTGTTCCTCTGAAAGTTCATGTGTCGTCATACAGTTATATCAAGTCTTCAGAAGGCTGTGAGGTCTGTTGAAACAAAATTGGCTATAGGCAGCTAAAAGTTGGGACTACTGAACACTCTCCTTTACAGTCTGAACAATCAGTAGAGAAAGACCACTGTGTTACCTGTTCTAGACAAATGGAGGCAAAAACATCCCATGATTATGTCTATAGCAGGGAAGGGCGGGGAGGAAATGTCATAAGCACAAACATTTTCCCTTCCCAGCATCTCAGGCACTGTACGTTTTTCCCAGTGACATCTCTATGCCTATTTCATCCTCCTAAAATCTACTTCAGGGCTATCCAGGAGGGCCTTGCCTTGCTTCCTGGCCACCGCAGTCCTTCCCACACTCCCTAAAGCCAGACGCCCTGCCCTTCCACTAGGGGGAACTCTTCTCCTCTGTCTCTCAAGTTGGATAGAGCTAGCTTTCTTTGACCACTGATTTATTTCTAGAGGTCCTTGGTAGTAAATATTCTTCGTCAAACAAGAGAGCCTATTGTTCCTGGTAGAAGAGAACATTAAATGCTAAACTAAAAAAGAGTATAGAAACTTGTTGGAGGCAAGATTTCATACAAAAGATCACTTGCAAGAAGCAGATGGCCGGGGCTAAATTTAAAAGACATTGCCAGAGGACGAGAAATGAATTGACTGCCAGGATGGGGGACTCACAAGTGAGTAGCACACAGATCAGTAGCAGCAAAAGGCAGCTGCTGTCTCCGAAAGTGGATGTCCTGAGGCTACAAGAGGCAACTGAGATCCAAGGGCTGGAGAGTTCACCTGGCTTCTACCTTATCCTCACCCGTTCATCAGTCCAGGACTACCTGGAAGCCAGAGGTCAAAACGGGCTAAGAAAGAAATTCGTTATGCTGTAGAGCAGAGAAAGCAAAGGATGGTGATGGCCCTGACCTCATGAAAGCAACCTGACTCACATCATCTTTGTTATGATCAAGGCATTACATCTATGATAGGTATTTTTAAACTCCTCTTCCCTGCCCCCCCCCAAAAAAGGAAGGATGGAAGGAAGGAAGGAAGGAAGGAAGGAAGGAAGGAAGGAAGGAAGGAAGGAAAAAAGAAAGGAAGGAAGAAAAGCTTGCCAAGAGGCAGAAACAGGGAAACGAGAGGAGGTACAGGAGAGGGGCTGGTGTGACGGGCAGAGTTTTAAAACTGGATCAGAATGAACTGGCGGCCTCCCAAGCAAACACTTGGACAGCTGAGCTGAGGGCTGTGACTCTGGGCAATTATCTTGGAAAACATCTGTGCAGTTGTAACCACCGCGGCAAGAAAGGAGACGGTCTAAAGAGAGACGCTGGTGCCCTCTTCTTCAGCTGACTATAAAATAATTAACCTCCAAAGAGCCTAATTTCCCTAGGAATTCCATGCTGGGGGAAGGGAAAGGCTGAAGATTTAGTGCCAGGATAGAAACCTGCCTCCCAGGAAGAGGCTTCACACGTCCTGAGGACTCCTAGGCTCTCCTTTCAGGAGAGACTGGAGCTGAGACAATGATACCTGGTGATGGGTAGGAACACATCTTGACCAGGGCCAGTTGTTATGGATACCTCTTGCCTTCTAGTTAACCTTAGGTTTCATGTTTCTACCATGAGTATGAACTTGGGGAGAGGCCACTGGACCTCTCTTTTCTCCGTGTTAGATATCCTCTGCTTTTCACCTTTATTTGTCTTTGGTTGCTCTTCCAGGGGACAGGTGGCCCAAGCCTTGCCTTTTGGAACTGCCAGAGCCCAGACTTTTATCATAAAACATCCAATAACACAATGACAATATAGTCACCAATATAGGTGTCTGCTCAGGGATACCACAGAGAAGAGCTGTAAGCAGTTGATAAAGTACAGCTACAAAGTCAGTGTCATTCCCCTGTCTCACTAGGACGTCATTTCCACAAGGAAAAGTACTTTTCACTCTGATTTTTCAATGTCCTCCTGAGACACCCCTTACCCATCCGGCCTCAGACGGGCAGTGAGTACAGCTACTGCCCTTCCTCTCTGTCAACCACCCATGCCTGCATCCTGTGACTTCCTCCACTACCCCTCTCTGCAAGCCTAGCAACTTGCACGGGATTCTTCTGGCTTGGGGAAGGGGGCTGCTTGGGTCTGGCTTCCCTGCCTCCGTTCTTCATACACACAGGGATGGGGCCTCTGGACAGCAGTCACAGCTCCAGGATCCGTCAAGTGGGAGAAAGAGGGGAAGAATGGGGAGGGTGAGGAAGGGGGAGACTTGGAGGGAATGCAAGAAAGGGGCAAAAGGTGACAGCTAGACACAGGAATACTATTGGCTGATAACTCTTGGCCAACCAAGGTCTGTTGTCGTGAGTCCCCGCACTTTCAGACTAATGGAGAGCGGAAAGTTCTTTCGTCTCTTCTATAGCAGTTTCTTCTCTGGTGGCGACTGTGCCCACCGGCGGGCTGGCAAGAGTAGAAAAGGCATGATAATCAGTATCTGAAGGTCAGAGAAAAAAAAAACAGAGATTAATTCACATGTAGGGAAGGGGTGGGAGCGCTTGGAGACCTGGCAGGGGCTGTAGGAGCTTGGGGGTGGGGGTTTCGTGCTGTGAACGAAAAGCCGACACCTGGGGGAAGGACGGTCTCACCTATCTAGCTTTACCTGAGGTTCACAAGGAGGAGAAAAGAGGACAAGGAAGGGGAGGGGAAGAAAGGGAAGGAGGCTGGAGAAGGAGAGAGGGAGGAAGGAGAAAGGGGAGGAACGTGGTGATTAGGGGAAAGAGCCCGACTGAGGAACAGGAAGAGGAGGAAAGGGGGATGGGGAGGAGAGGAGGAGGTGAGAAGGCCAAAAAGAGAGGGAAAGGAGGAGGGAGGGGGAGGAATATCAAATGACCGCTGAAGAAACTGGACTCTGAAAAGACAACTGATCCTAAGACAGCAGAAAGCTGCCTGCCTGCTGTTTATGTTGTTTGTTTAATAGGATGTTTAGTGAACCCACCCATCAAGCTCCGAAGCAGTCTGTCCATTTAAGGCAGAAGTTGGAATGCTTATGAGACCAGCACAGGGACAAAAGGTACAATGGTTATGAGAACCGTGGGTGATTTCTCCTCTGTGCTTCTAGGTTTACTGTTCATATTTGATCTAGGTGACCCTGTCCTGAAGACCTATGGAGCCTGCTACTTCCCTGCAGTCTTGCCTGTTAGCCTCCCTTCTCTTCTTCCTGGTCCTCAGCCTGTTTGTGCTGGTCTCAGGTAAGGCCATAGGCTTCTTGCTCCCGTTACCTTTTGAGAAAGCAATGCCCACAGTTCTCCTGACAGACAGAGCTAGGAGGTCTGGAGCTGTGCGGCTCACCCTGCTATTCTGAATGTATACCCTGGATTTTCCCAATCTTGTCCTAAAGAAAAGCAGCAAGAGCCTCAAAGGAGACCTGTAAATACTCCTGTAAAATTTCAAGTGCCAACATTCAAAAGAGTTAAAAACAGATGAAGTCGATTTTAATAATATCCTTTGTCTAATGCCACATCATCAAATACTAATATTTAAATGCTTACCTTTCCAGGTGTGGTGGTGCACACCTATAAACTTGGGCAATGGGATAAGACTGCCAAGAGTTCAAGGCCAGCCAGGGGTTCATAATAAGAAGCTGTCTCGTAAAACAAAACAAGGGGGCTGGGAATGTGGCTCAGTTGGTAGAGTGCTTGCATAACATGCACAGGTGTGGTTTGAACCCTGGGTCTGTGCCACACGCACAGGAACAAGTCCTTCTGAGCACTGGGTCTTCGGTGTGTGTTCAGGGTGACCTCAGTGTTCTGTTCATGTGGGTTCGGGTTTGTTGGTTTTATTTTGCTCTTCTTCATGGTGGACTTGCTCTATAGCTAAAGATGACTTTGAAGAGCTCATCCTCCAGCCTCCATCTCCTGAGTGTTGGGATCGTGGGTTTGCATTATGCACAACTCAGTGTTTTGTTACTGAAGCATTTGCAGCATCATTGAGTGGTTCCAAGAGATGCTGCTCACCAGCCACAACTACCAGCCCATCCAGGAAGCCCCCGTGGCCTTGAAAAGAACTTGTCTAAGCCTTTTCAGTTGTCCAACCCTTTTAGTTCTCCGGGCCACTCTAGATGAAGACTTTCCAGGGCTACACAGTGAATAACCTGGAGGTATCTGTTCTAGTTTCATTTCTGTTGCACCGACAGAAAGCAGTGTAGGAAAGAAAAAGGCTTAATTGGGTACAGATGCAGACCACAGTTCTTCACTGAGGGAAGTCACAAAAATTACTTCACTGCCAAAGAAGTGCAGGATGGGCCGTGGACATTGCTGCTGACAGGCTGGCTTCAGGATCACCTGCCTAGGGCATGGTGTGTGTGTGGGGGGGGGGGCTCCTACATTAATTGGCAATCGAGACAATCCCCCATAAAGATAACTACAGACCAATCTGACCTAAGCAATTTCTCAGCTGAGATTCTCTTCCGAGGTAATGCGAGGTTGTGTCAAGTTGACAGTTAAAACTAACCAGGCTAGTGTCCAAAGCACAGCTTGAGCATGACACAAAACTGTCACTACAGAGTCCACACTTGAGAACCACAGAAACAAAACAGACAACGTCAAACACAAACCTTAAGTAAGTTCACCATTTTGTGTTGTGTTGAATTTATAGCTATCCAGGGTCGTAGCTTGAACACTCCTGAAACCCTAGAATACCACTCGAGTATGCTGGAAATTTAATGGCTGGGATTCCTGTCTGATTGTCCTCCTTTGTTGAATAGCCCAGTTTACTGTCGTGGGGCCAGCTGAGCCCATCCTGGCCATGGTAGGAGAAAATGCCACACTGCACTGCTGCCTGTCACCAGAGAGAAATGCCGAAGACATGGAGGTGCGGTGGTTTCGGTGGCATTTCTCCCCGGCAGTGCTGGTATACAAAGGCCATCAAGAGAGAACAGAGGAGCAGATGGCCGCATATCAAGGAAGAACCACCTTCGTGAGCACAGACATCAGCAAGGGAAGAGTGGCGCTCGTTATCCACAATGTCACAGCCTATGACAACGGCATCTACGGCTGTTACTTCCAGCAAGGCAGGTCCTATGATCAGGCCATCATGAGGCTCCTGGTGGCAAGTGAGTCGCTCCACTTTCCTCTGTTGGCTTTTCCCACTGTGACCTTTGGGGGACACTGCTCTCTTGAACTCGGAATCATCACAGACTAGAACATTTCGTGCCTGTGATCCCTTTGATACAGGGAGAGTTGCTTCTTGTGTCCACCTGAGTGAGCTCTGCTAAGCCGTAACCATTGTTTCTAGAGTGACAGAAGAAAATGTACAAGGATACCTGAGATAAACAAGTATTGCCCAAAAAAATCACAATGGATATTTCACGGGTTAATAGTAATCGTATGGCCCAGGCCAGGCTTAAACTCACTTTGTTGCTGATAATGACCTTGAACTTCTGGTCTTCCTACCTCCCTACCAAGTGCTGAGATTGCAGCCTGTATCACCATCATCCTCATCCCCAGATAATCTTGCCTTTCCCCCCCATTTCTTCCAATAGCAACTGTAGAGAAAGCAACTGACTTGTGATGAGAGCAGATGTTAAATACATCAGTAAAGTTACGTACTAGGACTGTCGACGCCATAGAGGTATTGAGTGAGAGTACTACCTGGAACAATTTTGCAGAGATTCAGGATGGAAGTGGCAATTAAACTGGACATGCTGGGCAAGGAGCCATGTTTTTTGTTTTTTTTTTTTTTATCACACAATATTAAAGGAGAAAGGTTTCCTGATTTTGCTCCCAGTAGAACTGCAGGGTTAGCTGGTGGTACTTGTGGATTCCAGGAACCCCTGTTCTTTCCCTGGAAGCATGCTTCATTGCCCTGCCTTGCTCTGATTAAGTCATTATAGAATGTTTAACTTGATAGTGTGTGTGTGTGGTGTGTGTGTTTTGTATGTGTGCATATGTGTGTTTGTGGTAAATGCACATGTGTATATATGTGTGTTTGTTTTTTCGATAAAGGGTTTCTTTGTGTAACAGTCCTGGCTGTCCTGACTCTTGTAGGCCTCAAACTCACAGAGATCCACCTGCCTCTACCTCCTGAGTGCTGGGATTAAAGGCACCACAACCGCCCGTGTGTGTGTGTGTGTGTGTGTGTATTCTTACTTGTGTTATGCTTGTAGTAGCCAAAGGTGTCTTTCTCAGTTACTTTCCAACTTATTTTCTGAGACAGGATCTCTCACTGAACTTTGAGCTCTCTGTTCTGCTAGACCAGCTGGCCACGTAGCCCCCAGCATCATTCCCTACCTCCGTACTGGGGTTATAAACATGTGTCCACCCAAACTTTTGTTTAGGTGCTGACGATCCAAATTCAGGTTTTCACACTTTTGCAACAAGTGCTTTACCCAGTGAGCCATCTCTCCAGCCCCCCCCCCTTAATGTTTTTTTAATTTCCTATTTTGTTTGTTGGATTGATTGACTGGGTGATTTCATCCTTAAGTCTGTTGTCTCTCAACCCTGTGGGATATTTTATAGAATTGTTTTTTTCCAGATTGTCACACTTCATGTGTGTATGTATTGTTGTTGTTGGTGTTGGATTTGTTGTTTGCTTGCTTGTTGTTTTGAGACAGGGACTCTCAAATATAGCCCTGGCTGGTCAAATTATTTTGAATCTTATTCCATATCAAGTTTTATGAGTGAGACTGGACATCTTTAACTACTTTGTTTCCTTGGCAAAATCAAATTGAAGGTCCACACATGATGGCAAACACCTGCTCCCGCTCCAGTGCTTGGGACTTGGAGACAAGAAGCTCGGGAGTTCTAGATCATCCCCAACTCCATGTCTAATTCAAGGCTAGCTTGGGCTGTATGAGAGCTTTGTCTCAAAAACAAACGAAAGAAATCAATGAATACTCCAGTGTGGTGGCATATGCATGTAATTCCAGCACCCAAAAGTTGAGACAGGATTATTTCTGTGAGTCTGAGGCCAGCCTGAACTACATAATGAGGTCTATCTCAACAGCAACAACAAATATCAAATAGAACACAAAGCACTGAATTTTACCGAGTGCTTGAATTCCTTTCTTTGGTATAAATTACTGAGTGAGCTTGACAAAGAAACTACTCAATAAAAGTTTGTGGGGCATGCCCAAAGGGACAGACATGTCCCACCGCCACATAGTGTTTTCTCCAGCTGAAGGCTTCCAGGACACTCTTCTGACGACATACCCTGAGCACACGGCACTTTGACTACCTCAGGTGCACTCCTATCTCCCTAATAGGTGAATTTGGGGGTGCACTTTACAGATTGTCTACCTGAGTGAGTCCCTAGGAGCTAAACACTTGTGAATGTCGAGAGTCGGCTTTGTGGGAACACTTTACCCCTTCTTCAAAGGCAGCAGGCGGTGTGGTGAGCACACAGCCTCGGGCCAATGCCTTCCCTGTGCTTGCTCATGAGAGAGGGAGAGAGAAAGGACGGTGTCTTAAAGTAAGAAAGTTTTGTAAGATTGTGGCATCCTAACAGATTCTTATTCTAAAATGTCCACAAGGCCAAAGCAGCTGAGGAATTCCTCACAGAGCACAAAGTGAGGTTCTAAGTTGGCCTGTTTAGGTTGGACAGAAGATACCTGCTTAGAAGTCGGACGATTGGAGTCTGGCAGGATCAGTGAAGGACCAAGCTTTTAAGGAGACAGAATAGATACAGAAGTCGTGGCGAGCCCTGGAGCTGGAGCAGAGTTGTAAGTGTGAGACTCCTTTGCTCTCAGCTTCCGGCACATTCGGCACATTGGTCCCTTCTCTAACATCAGTGCCTTTCTTTCTACCCATTTTTTCTTTCTTCCTTCCTGACTCATCATCCCTCCATCTTTTGGCTGCATATTCATTACCCTTAGGTTCAGCCAGTTTGGACTTCCCTTTCCTTGGCTTCTACCATTAAGACCAGACCACTTAATATACACACACGAAGTAATATTGCTTATTTTATGATGCTAAGGATCAAACGCAAGCCAGACACACATACTCCTACTGAGCTACATCCCTACCCATCCCTACATTCCTACCAGCCATTCTTTTTGTTTGTTTTTTTTTGAAACAAGGTCTCACTGTATAGCCTGGGCTGTTCTGGAACTCACCATGTAGACCAGGCTGGCCTCCAACTCATAGAGATCTTCCTATTTCTACCTTCCTAGTGCTGGGACTAAACCAACCATTCTTTTAGCTGAGCTCTGGTGTTTCCTTCTAGGCCTGGGCTCTAAGCCCCTCATTAACATGAAGACCCTTGAAGATGGGAGCATCTTACTGGAGTGCACATCTGAAGGGTGGTACCCGGAGCCCCAAGCTGTGTGGAGAGACCCCTATTATGAAGTCGTGCCTGCCCTGGAGGAAGACTATACAGCTGACAGAGGAGGCCTCTTCACGGTCACCATGAATGTGATCATCAAACACTGTTCTGTGAGGAACATGACCTGCTCTGTTAACAACACCCTGCTCAACCAGGAGATGGAGAGTGTGGTTTTCATTCCAGGTTAGTCTTCTGCTCTCTGGAGCTACATGGGGAATAGGTAGGCTCCTCCGCAAATAGATTGATATCTGGAGTAGTGATGGGAGACTAGAGGGTGGTCTGAGGAAGGATCTTTGGCTCTGCAGAGCTGGAGGCTGGAGCTGAACTGAGGTCACATCCCTTGACACAAGAAGAAAATCACAGACGTGTGAATGGGTAGTGATCCACAGCGATAGAAGAGCCAGGAACAGTTGTTACGTTGTTTCATCCTGCAGCCCCACACTTGGGAGGGCAGGGGAACAGCCTGGGTCTCACTACTGAAACTTGACTACACTTGAACTTGTGATCCTCCTCCCTCTCCCTCCCTAGTATTGGGATTCAGTATGGGCCACCACGCCCAGCACATTGGAGGCTTTTAATGAATAATAAACTGGAACTCTGTCCCTCAGTTGAGAAGAAACTGTACGCAGCAAGGGCAGAGCAAGGAGGGAGCCATTGCCAGGTCCGGGGTCAGAATGCTGGAGGCCTTTGGAAGGTGACAGCTGTAGAGGTTTAGCAGACTGCTAACCTTGGCATTCATCCACGGGATTCATCCCTGGAAGTCCTGGGTGACCTGACATTTTTTGTTTGTTATTTTGTTTTTTCAAGATAAGGTTTCTCTGTGTAGCTTTGGAGACTGTCCTGGAACTCACTGTGTTGACCAGGCTGGCCTCGAACTCACAGAGATCTGCCTGCTGAGTGCTAGGATTTAAAGCACGTGCTACCACCGCCCGGGGACCCTGCATTTTTTTTTCTCCTGCAAAGTCAGAAGTCAGCCAGTAAAAAGCCACCATCTTTCTCCCGTCCTCGTTTCTGAGGGAGAACCCCCAGGTCTGGGATCTGAGGGAGCTCTTCAGATAAACTTCCTCCAAGGAGCACACCTAGTCGTGATGTCCTGTTTCTCACCAAACAGTACTTCTCTGGCTCACTTTCCAGAATCCTTCGAGCCCAGCCTTCCTCTCTGGATGGTGGCCATGGCTGTCACTCTGCCTGTTCTAATGTTGATCCTTCTCACATCTGGAAGTATCTTCCTTGTCAAGAAGCAACACAGGAAAAAATTGATCTTGTCCGCTGAGAAAGAAGTCGAATATGAAGAAAAAGAAGCTGCACGTAAGGAACTAGGGAAAAGAGAACTTAGAAGGTAAAAGAGTAGAACAGTTGAGTTCACTATTCTTTAGTTCAAGGCCAGCCTTAGCTACGAAGTGAGTTCAAAACCAGCCTAGGGGGCTGGAGAGATGGCTCAGAGGTTAAGAGCAAGGACTACGCTTCCCAGAGGTCCTGAGTTCAATCCCAGCAACCACATGGTGGCTCACAGTCATCTATAATGAGATCTGTTGCCCTCTTCTGGCATGCAAGCATACATGGAAGGAATGTTGTATACATAATAAATAAATAAATCTTAAAAAAAAAAACAGCCTAGGCTATAATAGAACCATGCCTCAAAATAAATGAAAAAAAAAGGAGGAAAAGGAAAAGAAAGGACACCACCCTTCTGACAGGTAGAAGCTTGCACCATATGGACCCGTAGAGGCAGCAGAAGGGCTCAGAACTCTCATATCCTAATAACTAGGCTATTGGCTCTTCCATTCCAATATGTAAGCATTGTATTATTCGCTTGGTTCCAAGCAGAACCATGCTACTGAACAAAAGCTAACAATAAAACAGTCCTAATATTGTCCACTCATCTGGTCCGTACCAGTTCTGATTTCTGACAGTTCTCAGGTATGGGTGTTTTGTTAGTTACTGTTTTCATTGTTGTGATAAAGTTATCTGACAGGGGTAGACAAGATGGTTCAGCAGGTAAAGGGACTTGCTGCCAAGCCTGACATCTGAGAGTAAAATACTCAGAACCCCCATAGTAGAAAGGAACCAGATCCTACAAGCTGTCCTCTGACTGCTACACCTGCAACATTGCATGTGCACACACACACACACACACACACACACACACAGAGTAAATGAAAAAAAATTTACTTTATGTGAATGAATATTTTGCCTATATGTATTATATGTACCAGATGAATGCCCGGTGCCCACAGAGGTGAGAAAAGGACATTGGATGTTTGTGAACCACTGTGTAGGTACTGGGAATGGAATTAGTCTTCTGCAAAAGCAACCAGGGCTCTTAATCACTAAACCATCTCCTCAGATCCTAAACACCTTTGCTGTTTTTATTCTATTTCGGTTTCATTTGGTTTCTGAGACAGGGTCTTACTATGTAGTTCTGGCTGTCCTAGAACTCACTATGTAAACCAGACTGGCCTCAAACTCACAGAGATCCACCTGTCCTTTACCTCTGGAGTGCTGGGATTAAAGGCGTGTGCCACTACACCCGGCTTCCTAAACTAACTCCTGTCTCTGTGTCTCTGTCTCTCTCTCTCTCTCTTACATTTATTGGAGGAGGATAGCACACCCTTACCTTCATGTGGAACTCATAGGACAATTTGTGAGAGTTGGTTCTTTCTTCATGGGTCTTGGGGGTTAGACTCAGGCTTGGCAGTAAGTACTCTCACTCTCTGAACCACCATGATCAAACTCATTAACCTAACTTAGAAAATCTCTCAAGACAAACCTAGGTTTGTTTCCATGGTGATTCTAAACCCCAAGGTCACAATGGAGATTAACCCTGTCTGGTGGGAAAGAAGGGTTTGGCGCAGTAGGTAGAGCCAGCCCCATATCATTTAAGACAAATCCAAATTCTCTCCGCTGCCTACTGAGGACATTACCTTGTTTCTTTTTCAGGGCAACTTCAAGAAGAATTACGTAAGTTTAAGCTTCCCTGAACTACTTTCTGCAGTGTGTGTTCTGCCGGCTTAGCCTCATGACATTCACCTCTCTGTCACTTGCAGGATGGCGAAGAACCTTCTTACATGCCGGTAAGTATCTCTGGCATCCCCTTATATCCGGAGACTTCTCCCCACACTAAGGGAGGACATGAATCAAGGACTCAGGGCTCTGGACTGGGGAGGTAGGGATTGAGGGCCTCCCTGGCTGTAGCCCATTAATGCTGGAGCCCAGCTCTGTCAGGGAAGCAGTCCAGCTTCAGTCTGCCTTGACGTTTGTTTTCCAGAGGGGGTTCTGTGAGCGCTGCAGAGGTTCGCATACAGGACAGCTCTCGAGTCCTGAATTAATTAGAAAGAAGACATTTCTGTTCTGGGTATTTATTACCTGGGAGTTAGTTAACATGGGCAGATGGATCCCCTTGTGGCAAAAAGACAATATACTTTCTGGTCCTGATCATGGGTGTAATTACTGGGTGTCCAGAAATGCTTCCTGCTCCCAGGACACAACCAGTCAGTGAGTCGGGTGAGGGAGAGCTCAGAGCTTTGCCACCTTTTCTTCCCGAGCATCATTTCTTTCTTCATGTGTCAAGAATACAGGCTTCACCAGATACCTTGGCAGAAGAACTTTTCCTCTTAAGGAGAAATTCAAATGCTGGGTGGTGGTGGTGGTGGTGAACACCTTTAATCCCAGAACTCAGGAGGCAGAGACAGGCGGATCTCTGTGAGTTCGAGGCCAGCCTGGTCTACAAGAGCTAGTTCCAGGCCAGGCTCCAAGGATACAGAGAAATGCTGTCTCAAAAAAAAAAAAAAAAAAAAAAAAAAAAAAAAAGAAAGAAAAGAAAAGAAAGAAAAAGAAAAAGGAGAGAAATTCAAAATTGCACGACCTACTTGAGACAATCATACCAACGTTGTTACAATCAGACATACCAACATGGGGGAAGGAGGCTATCATTCAAACATGACAGGCAAAATTGACAGGCAAAGTAGACTGACCAGGCAAGATGGTTGGCAAACACTCCCTGTGCCCACAGTGGTCACTGCTATGAGCTTCAACCTAGCTGAAAATATTCCCCTCTTAAGTTTGCTGCACACGCCTCTCAGCTTGGCTTTGGGGGGCATTTGCTCTCCTTCCATATTCTTTGGTGGGTACCCTTATCAGACATTTAAATCAGTTGTCATCTGGTTGAAGGGATGTAGAGACCAGTGAAGAGATCCTGTGCTAAGCCAGGACCCTGTGTAGTGAGACTCGCTTAAATTCCTTAACTGACTCATCGTTGGGGAGAGTGAGAGATTAAGCCTCTCTTGTTGGTCAAAGCCAAGTTGGATGGTTTCTACTAAGAGAATCCCAGAGATCTTATATTATGATAGACAGTGGGGCAGATCTGAGGATGCTGGAAGGGGAACCACTCACTTCAGCTCATTCGTTAAATCCAGCTCATTCTGGGTTTCTTGGAGCCCCGGCCTTCTCTACAGAAGACAGTACTTCTGTACCTAAGAGAAAAAGGAGCTTCAGTGTGAGCTTCCTTGGATCAGAAAAGCCTTCTCTGAAAAGGCCACCACACAGAGGAATTCCACATTAGCTCCCAGGACCTCAGGGGGAACCACAGGTTGCGCATATTCAGAAGTCTGAGATCTCAGCACTAAGCCTGAGCCTTCTTCTACAGCTGATGTGCTTCTGGATCCAGATACAGCTCATCCTGAGCTCTTCCTGTCAGATGACCAGAGAAGTGTGAGACGAGGTGCTTCGAGGCAGAGCGTGCCTGACAACCCTGAGAGATTTGACTGCCGGCCCTGTGTCCTGGGCCGGGAGAGCTTCTCCTCAGGGAAGCATTACTGGGAGGTGGAGGTGGAGAACGTAATGGTGTGGACCCTTGGAGTTTGTAGAGACAATGTTGAAAGGAAAGGGGAGGCCCTGCTGGTTCCTCAGAATGGCTTCTGGACCCTGGAGATGTTTGGAAACCAGTACAGAGCCCTGTCCTCCCCAGAAACTATCATACCTCTGAAAGAGCATCTTCACCGAGTGGCCATCTTCCTGGACTGCGAAGCTGGAGATGTTTCTTTCTACAACATGAGAGACAGATCACACATCTACACATGTCCCCCCGTGGCCTTCTCTGGACCCCTGAGACCTTTCTTTAGGCTTGGTTCTGACGACAGTGCCCTCTTCATCTGTCCAGCATTCACAGGGGCACAGGGAGTCACAATACCTGAGGGTGGGCTGATCCTATATAGGACAAGACCAGTTTCTCAGAGCCATGGAAAAAAGCCATAGCTTTCACCTCCCTCTGCACAGCACCTTCAGGTGGAGAGCAGGCCCTACGTCCCTCCGCTCACTGCGAGCATCTTCACGCATACTTCAGGCCCATGGCCCAGTTCACTCCTTCGGCCATTCATTTGCTTTTAACTAGGGGACCCAGTCTTATTGGACCACTGCTATCACACAGCTTTCTGAGAAGAAAGCACAAGAAAGGGAGGGGCAGAGAACTTGCAGCTTCAACATGCTGCACTGGCCACAGTGGGCAAGGCAAGGGCAATAGGCTTCATCGGGATGTAAGAAGGAGAGAATTTCAGAGAAGGAGACAGAGAAATGAGGACATAGATGAAAGAAATGGACCAGAAAGCTTAGGGTGGGCCCCATAGGACTGCTATGGGGAGGGAGGAGCTAATGGTCCTTTGATATCCAAAGCTGAAGATTTTTATATCATGTAATGAAGATGTCTGGAGTGGGGATCTGCAGACCTACACGTGCAAGGAAAGAGTGAACCGTGATGATCTGGGTGTAAGCTGGCTCAGACGTCCCTACAGTAAACACTCGGTTCTGAGTCCTGTGTCCATGCTGACGAAGAGTGGCTTGAGACCTGAGGTCCCTGCTGAGTAGCTGGGTCCCTATGGCTCAGGTTGACTAGGGGCAGTAGCAATTCAAGCTTCTTAGGCTCGGGATGTCATCTTCCCTATCCTTATGCAAGATAGAGTCTCACTGTGTAGAACAGGCTGACCTGGAACTCCCTGAAACGAGCCTGCCTCCACCTCCAGAGTGCTGGGATTAAAGACATGCACAGCCACGCTGTTTATGATCTTATGATATACACAAATGATTAAGCTCTTCTTTTGGGTTTATGCCTATTAAGATTTGTTTTTTTTTTTTCTCTTGAGACACGCTCTTACTGTGTAGCACTGCTGTTGAGATCTTGACTCTCTCGCCCCATCTTTTTTTGTTCTTGTTAACATTCTTTCAAGACAGGATCTCATTATGTATCTCTGGCTGTCCTGGAACTCACTGTGTACTGTAGGCTGGCTTTGAACTTACAGAGATCTGCACCTGCCTCCTGAGCGCTGTAATTAAAGGTGTGTTCCACTACACTGGGCTTCACCCCATCTCTCCAGTGTGGGAATTATAGGTTTATGCAACCATGCATGACTAATGTCTTTTACTACTTTGGCATTTGAAGTTGAAAACAGAAAAACTATATGTATTAATTTATGTTAAATTAATAAAATTTAACCATAGATTTATATGAATAGTATACCTTATTTTAAAAGCTATTTCTGTACTGGCTATGTTCCCCCACTTTTCTTTACTTCTTGGTTTTTTTTTTTTTTTTTTTTTTTTTTGGTTTTTCGAGACAGGGTTTCTCTGTGGCTTTGGAGCCTGTCCTGGAACTAGCTCTGTAGACCAGGCTGGTCTCGAACTCACAGAGATCCGCCTGCCTCTGCCTCCCGAGTGCTGGGATTAAAGGCGTGCGCCACCACCGCCCGGCACTTCTTGTTTTGTTTTTTAACACAGGATTTTGTTAGGAATTTTTTCCTAACGCAAGTTCTCTGCCGACACAATTTCCCAATTAAGCCAAATTAAAACAAGCCAAATTAAGAAATATCCAGGTTTAATGGGATTCCTGCACCAGGAGGAAGGAAAAGAGACCATACATTCTTCTTTTGGGAGTTCATTTAAGTACCCTGTGGGAGTGGTCCTGACCCCCTCGCCCCAAGGAGGGGTCAGGACCTGGCATGCTGGGATTTGGAGTCCAGACCAATACAATTCTCAGGCCTGGGGGCTAGGATAGATGAGAGGGGCTGGAGTCTATGCTCCCAACTTAACATTCCAGACTCTTTGGATATAGGAATGACAGGAAATTGAAGTGATAGGCTTTCTAGGAAAAAGGGTGTTAACTCAAGTCTGGCTACTTCCTGCAGGTATAGGGCGACGTGGAGAAGGGGAGAGCTAGGTGTTGGTGGGTCCACACTCAGCGAGAGATGTGGCTGGAAAGGCATCCCATATACTGTCATCCCAGAGATGCCAGGCATCTGTTCCTTGGGGGAGGTGAGAAGGCAGGTGTCTAGGAAGAAAATATTGCTATTACCAAAGATGAGTGTGCCAGGATGAGGAGCAGGTGGGCCCTTCAATGTGGCATCCTGGAAAACCGGAGGGTGGAAGGTCCTAACTGCTAGACAGACCAAGTGTCCTCAGTAGGTGCCCGCTTGAGCCTGAAGAGATGGTACCAGCAATAGATGTCCCAAGAGCTTGGTAGACGAGGGGATGGAGAGGATTACCATGTGAGGTCCTGTCCATCGAGGTTCAAGAGACCTAGGAGTTAACTGTTTGAGGAGTACTCTGTCCCCTGGGGAGAGCGGGGCAGGTTTAGGGGCATTAGGGTCCACTGGTGTGGTGGCAGGAAGACAACTGTCAGCATGTAAACGGAGAAGGGACCTTAAAAGGGAGAGGTAGGGTAGGTACCCCACCAGTGGAGGCATTTGAACTGGGAGGTGATGGTTAAGGAGAATGGGTCTGCCATAAAGCAGCTCAAAAGGGTTCAGGCCCATAGGGGAACGTGGGGTGGCCCTGAGGCGAGTCAGGGCAATGGGGAGAAGGGAGGGCCAAGATAACCTGAGTTCAATGGAGAGCTTGGTTAGTTGTTATTTGATGAGTCCATTGGCCCTCTCCACCTTTCCCGAGGATTGTGGATGTAGGGGGTGTGGAATTTCCAGATGTTGAGAGCTTCTGACATGAGCTCCATGACCCTAGAAATGAAAGCTGAGCCACCACATCTGCTATTTCCCTGGAGACCGAAAAGGCTTCTACCCATCCTGTAAAAGTGTCTACAAGTGTTAAGAGATAATGGAGTTTTTTATGAGTAGGGATATGAGTGAAATCAACTTGCTAATCTTCACCAGGTTGGTGTCCGCGAAGCTGGTGTAGAGACTGATGGATGTGAAGAGGCCCTTGTGGGTTGGCCTGGGCACACATCCGGCAGGAAGAGTGAACCTGTAAAATATGATCTTAGAGATGGATGGGGTCAAAAAGGGGCTCCAAGTAGCAGAACAAAGCTTTGAGGAAGCAGCTAAGGAAAACTCCACCCAGTAAAGGTGCTGGGCAAGAATGAGAGAAAAAAAATTGTCCTGCAAGAATGCAGGGCAGTGGCAAAGTTTTAAGTGGGGAGGCTGCCAGAAATGCACTGTGCAGACCCACGGGACCCCAGAGTCCTGGAAGGCAGCCGGGTGCACAGACCTGTCAATAATTTGTTCTGATCACAGAAAAGAGCAAAAGGAGCTAAAATGCCTCTGGGTCCCCTACAAGACATCTCAGAAGGATTTAAAGAACTGTCTTAAGTATGTCAACATCTGCTGTAAAATAGTCTTAATTTTTTTATTACATCATAACTTATTTTGTGTGTGCTGGATGGATGGAGGTGGATCTGTAGTGTAGCCTTCTCCAAGAATGGACATGTGTAAACAGGAAAGTGACTGCAGTCGGTTTGAGTCCATTAATATTAAACAACTCACCATTAATGTGTGGCTGTTGCATTAAGAAGATAAATTAAAGAGCTAACCTTTAGTGACATTTGGCCAAGACTGAGTCCAGATGTGAACACTAACTCTCCCTGTGTAGGAGTCTGAATCTGTGCCTGCCTGTGAGGCTGTCTTGTGAATCTGTTCCTCTCTCTGTGTCTGTCTGGATGTATCTTTCTCCAGCCGGGGGGGGGGGGGGGGGGTGGGGGGGGGGGGGTGGGGGGGGGGTGGGACACCCTCATGCCTCTCACCCCCAGCTAAACAGCGCAGAAATGGTTACATGGGGGAAGAAATAACGGACACTTTACAGAAATCGTTAGCAAGGTATTATTACAAGGGATTAAGTCACAGATTTAAATTGACCCCAGTTAATGAGATAAGAAACATCATTGTTATCAAACATTATTGCTAATCAGGGAATAAACATTCCTTCTCTGAGATTGCTTTTAGTTTCTATTTTAGTGATTCAAGCAGATGATGATCAGAACATATGGGCTCCACTCTGGTTCAGAGCCATGAAAAAGCAGATAATACAAGACCCAACTATGACATCATGTAGGTTATAAAAGATGATTACTGGGAAATACAAAATAAGTAAGGTTGGTTACTTTGTCCTCTTAAAGGCCGGTTATGTAGACAGATTGAGTCCACAGTAGGCTAGCGGTCTTGTGTGACCTCAAGTGTCGGAGTCCGGTAAGCCCCAACACAAACTATCTCTCTGAACTGGCATGGAGGAGCAGTAATAACTTGAGTCAACTACATGGCTTTATCGGGAGGGAGATTTTCAGAGATCCCTCAGGAAATCCCTGAGTTCACAACCTGAAAATTCCCTCATTTATTCTCCAAACAGCCTTTATACCAAAGCATAAACTAAGGGGGAAATTCATTAGAATTCTGTTTCCTAGGTAACCAGGTGAATGGCTTTAGTCACATCTACACCTTTGACCACACCGTCCCATGCCCATTTGTCATGTCTCTCTGTCTTCCTGCTCTTTAGAGACCCCTTTATCTATGGATGTCCCCATTCCTAAACTAAGGTTTAAAACTTCCATTGTTTTGAGTTTTCACAGCAGACACATTGGTGGTCTGGCTAAGTTTCTGTCAACTAGACAGGAGCTAGAGTCATTTGAGAAGAGAAAGCCTCCACTGAGAAAATGCCCTGCACAAGATTCCCCTGTGGAAGAAGCCTGTGTGTCATTTCTTAGATAATGATCGGTGTAGAAGGGCACAGTCCACTGTGGGCTGGTGATCCACGGATGTATTGTAAGGATCAAGGCAGTAAGCAGCACTCCTCCATGGCCTCTGCTTCAGGGCCTGACTTGACTTTCCCTCCAGGACTTTCTGTGATCTGCACCTGTCAGATGAAATAAGCCCATTCCTCCCCAAGGTGCTCTTGGTCATGGTAATTGAACACAGCGGTAGAAACACTAAGATGATTGGTCTCCAGTTTACAACAATGCCCTAAGCCTATCAACACATTCAAGGTTTCTTAATAAATCACCCTCACCTCTAAGGGATCTCTGAAACCTAAAATAAGAAAGTTTTGATCATTGGTTGAAACTAGGCAAGCCAGTTCCATGCCTAAGAGAATATTAAACTGTACAATACATAGGCCCTGCCCACCCTGCCCTGCCTTTCTTTCATCCACACCTAATTCAGCCTCAATGCATTTAGCGTCTGTCATGGGCCAAGTGTTCATGCATGGGAACACAGCTGAAGAAGATGGGAATTTATTGGGAAAGAATGGAAAGGAGTAGGCAACAGAGGGGGAGGTACTTTGGGAGGCCAAGGCAGGGAGATGTGGGTGCTGTCAGTCTATGAGGTTTGGCAGTTTGGGAAGGGCCTCCTGGAAGGAAAATGTGTTTTTGTGTGGCATGGGAACCAAGAAAGAATGGGCCCTGGGAGAGTTTGGTGAAGCAGTGTGAACAGCAAGCAGAGGAGAATCCAAGCAAGAAGGGACTTCATGAAGAATTGGCCCATGAGGTTAGAGCTATAGTGGAGAATAGAACATAGGAACACTTTTGCAAAAACAAACCAAGTACTCAGAGAATAAGGCAGCTGCTCATCCTTAGCAATGCCCCCCCCCCCGCCCA
The DNA here is from genome assembly GCA_963919715.1 of Microtus obscurus. NCBI lineage: Eukaryota > Metazoa > Chordata > Mammalia > Rodentia > Cricetidae > Microtus > Microtus obscurus. The sequence goes on along the minus strand of CAWTZC010000010.1, from coordinate 32,236,854 downwards.
GCCAGAGTTCAAAGATTGTTCTACACACCCGGGAAGAAATAGGCTCAATCTTCCAGCACCACTGTCTGCCCCAGCGTCTGTAACACCAAGCACTACAGTCTTCATGAATCACTACTGACTGCAGGGACCTCTTAAACAGGGATGTCTGAGAGAGGCTGGAGAGGTGGGACCTCAGGTGAGTGGAGGATTTGTATCCAGGAGAAAGGAGATTGGTGCTGCTCTAAGAAGCCCCATGTGGAAGTGATGGCGGTTTAGATTAATGCAGACAAATTGTTATAAGTTTATACAACTTTAATGCAAAGACCAGACTCACGCAACCAGGGTTCCCGCGGAGCACAGAAACAGGAAGAAGGCCCGCAGCTTCTGCGCACCCAATTTATCAGTAAACATTTGCCCGAGGCAAGCCCGCCCACAAATGGGTGGGCTTATCCCTACATCTCCCCCTTTTTGTCTAAATAAGACAGAACTAAACCAAATACAACTATAAACAATAATAACAAATAATAAATATAACAAACAATATTGAGAACAAAAGTTTTATCAGACATTCTATCTCAAGGAGTCTAAATAATGTAGAGAGTAATTATAATTATATAATCTTCAACTCCGTCAAAGATCTGAGAAGGGAATAAATATTACTTAACAAATGAGAGATATCCAAAATGTGTCACAAATGACAGAGACAACTGACTACCTGGGCAATTACCCAAATTCTCGTTTGCAATGTTGAGTCAACCAACTTTGGCTAAGGCCTAACATAACTGACATGCCATTATCAAATGCAAGGAACTTTCTTAGAATTATCCTACCCTGTCTTGGCAAGATAAGACAATCCTGTTTCATATCTTTGTCAGTAGTTGAGGTATGGGCTTTTCTTAACCCAAAGGCCAGTTCTGCCAAGAAGACAAGCTCCCAGTGGAGTGTCTTTGGTGCTCAACGTTCTCTTGGGAGTAGAGTGGCGTTGCCAGGAGTAATTGTGTCTCGTTGGCACAGAATTCTAGGTTAGATTAAAGGCCATTTTCTACAGCTCTTTAAAGAGGCTGAAGATTATACTATCTATACTAAATATAATCTCCAGGTAACTAGAAGACCTGATTAACCTAAAAATAAACATGACAAACATATAATTTTTAATACCTATCTAACTTGAAGACTAAGAGAATAAACAACTGTGAAATACATGAAGACAATGATCTTCACCTGTAAACAATGTCATTACATATCAAATGTAAACAATGATATTACATAAATAGTATCAGAGGTAGAAATGTACATTGTGATATGGTAGATGTATCAATACAATATAAGCATACTCTTATACAAAAATAGAGGTAGGAACACTCACATACAATATTCAATATATCAATATACAGGAAACAGTACCAATACAATTTTCTAAAAACAGTAACTCACAAATACTAATCATCCCATCAAACCAGTTAATCCCCCTTTTTTTTTTTTTGAACATACCCCTAATTTCATAAAACATCTCCCCATCCCCTCAACCCCAAACCAACCACTAAAAGATGTCCCTAACCCTGAGGGCAAACTCTGTTGGGAGAGGGGACGTAGTCTTCTAAGATTGCTTCAAGCTGACATGGGGGCGACGTTCTTCTTAGGGGCTCCTGTGAAAGCAAATGATGGTAAAATTCCCAAATTAACCTTTGACCTAAGAAAATTGTAACTAGTCTCTGCGTTTTGAGAAGGTCTGGCCAGAGTGTTGTCAAAAATGTGCACCATTCGAAATTGTCTCGTGCAGTTGGTACCAAAAAACAAGTCTAATATTAGCGCTTAAAAAAGGAAAAAAAAGCCAGGCGGTGGTGGCGCACGCCTTTAATCCCAGCACTCGGGAGGCAGAGGCAGGTGGATCTCTGTGAGTTCGAGACCAGCCTGGTCTACAAGAGCTAGTTCCAGGACAGGCTCCAAAGCCACAGAGAAACCCTGTCTCGAAAAAAAAAAAAAAAAACAAACAAACAAACAAAAAAAAAACAAAAAGGAAAAAAAATAATCATGACGTCATAAAAATCAGATTGAGTTGATGTTGTGGGGCCCCATCTTCATCCTGAAAACTTCAAAGATTACTGTAGGAAAATTTGTTGCTTGTTATGGGAAATTTAAACATTAACAACAAGGACACATACTGACATATAAAGACACGGATATGAGGAAAAGCAAAAAAAGTTTATCAAGTATATAATTATTCTTATTCTGTCCCATTTCATGGCTCCTGATCTGAGACAGAAACTCTGAGATATCTCTTATCAACAGGCTTGGAATTGAAGAGGGACTGAGCCATAGTCCAACTCCAAAACCAGCTCTACATATTTATAAGGAGGTGTTCAATAAAACATATAGATATACATATAAAAAATCAATACTTACTGATCCTTAGTGGGTTGTAACTATTTTCCATCCATCAATAATTAAATATTCAGGGTCCCTTAAATTCTTTGAAGATCAGTATTTACCTGTGGAGATAAGAAAAGAACCCTGCCCCCAAACTATTTGTATTCCTTACCATCAGTATGCTCGCCATCCTTGTGAATGAATTGTTATTTATCTTTTCCAAATGCCAATCTGTTATAAGCTTTAGACAAAATTCGATTGTCACATTCAACAGTTTTGATTCTCTCAGTTAATGTTTCAATCCCTTCAGAAAGTGACTGCTGGAATTTACGATTCAAATCATCTGTTCCTTCTTCCATATTAATGAATTTCTCCTTAATATCAGCCACTAATGTTTCAGTTCCTACAGAAAGGGATTGGAGTTTACGATTCAATTCAACTGTCCCCTCTTCCATAGTAATGAATTTCTCCTTAATATCGGCCTGAACCTTTTCTAAATTTTGCTCAGTTAACAGAATCTTGTTAAACAAAGATCTGTTCTCTTCCTGTAGAACTTCAAGCTGATTCTTGAGAAGATCATTGCCATGCTTAATAATTTTTAAACATTCAACCTCTGCCTTAAGAATCCTGGATTCGTCTTCAATAGTTTTTAGACGTGCAACTTCTGCCTTAAGGATCCTGGATTCATCTCTTAAAGACTCTATCATACTTTTGCTGTCAAACCATTTAGTGCCAAGGAAAATTACTAATCTCAGAAGAATCCATAGATGTGGGGTGCTAGACACCTCTTGTAAGATCTCCCACATAGCCGGGCGGTGGTGGCGCACGCCTTTAATCCCAGCACTCGGGAGGCAGAGGCAGGCGGATCTCTGTGAGTTCGAGACCAGCCTGGTCTACAAGGGAGTTCCAGGACAGGCTCCAAAGCCACAGAGAAACCCTGTCTCGAAAAACCAAAAAAAAAAAAAAAAAGATCTCCCACATGGCACACTCAAAAAGACTGTTAAAGTTCTGAAAAGTAATATTCTCAGACATTTTATTTATAAAAGAAAAAAAAAAATTTTTCCTGCAATGACTGGTTCCTGCCAGAGGTGGCGGAAAAGTCCACTTGAGTCCACGTGGAGAGCCGGTCTGAGACAACTCAAAACCGAAATTTATTGTTCTGCCTTTATAGTGGGTGCGGAAGGGGTTACTTTGAATCAGACCAACTAGGGAGGGGTTAAAAGCAGCACCCAGAAGCGTGCTGTGAGCCTGAGAGTGCTAGCGGCCGGCGCCGGCCCAGCGCGGGGGAGCAGAAATGGTATAAATGAAATTGTCATGTTTTCTGAAATCACTACTGTGTTCTACCATACAAATGTTGCATGGTTACTCTGCTCTCACCTAACATTGATGTGAAGGTGGGTTTTTTGTTTAGTTTTATTTTTTACTTTAAAAATACTACCCCTGGGGGGCTGGAGAAATGGCTCAGTGGTTAAGAGCACTGCCTGCTCTTCCAAAGGTCCTGAGTTCAATTCCCGGCAACCACATGGTGGCCCACAACCATCTGTAATGGGGTCTGGTGCCCTCTTCTGGCCTGCAGGTATACTAAGTAAATAAATATTTTAAAAAAAAATACTACCCCTGAACTTCAGCATCAAGAACTTTCTGAGGTGTTAACCTTCCAACAATAAAGAACTCAGTTTAACATTATATGTGTGGTGGTCTGTGACTTTCTCACCTATCCTGTAGCAGATTCTCATGAGAATCTCATGAGACAATACTTGGGAACCATCTTGTGCTACAATAGGGTAACATCTGAGAACCTAAGAGAGAGCTCTTTCTTCATTTCCTAGTATTTCCTGAAGCAAAGCCCTCTCCCCTCTCTACCCGCACCCAACCATGGACAACTGTAACTTCACTACCATTTTTCATCACGTAGGTCAAGCAGGCCCCCAGCATTTGTGTAAAAGGTCAGTGTATTAAACTTGGAGAGCAAGCTACAGGAATACCTAGAGGAATAACATTCCAAGTAGAAAGAATGAGGGATTCGTGCATAGATGTGCGAAGATAGGTTGCCATGCCTAGAGACTGGAGGTAACTGGGATTGAGAGGGAACTTAGTGAGTTATTTGGTCCCTGTCAGGTCCAAAGGAAACCCCAATTCCCCAAACTCCAAAGTGCAGTCCAAACATCCAGAAATGAGCTCAACCTGAACTACACAAGGCTATTGATGGCGAGATAAAGGCCAGGATTCCTCAGGAACTGGTGAAACTGGCTCCCATCTGTCTGAAGGGACAGAATGGCTCTCCGTTGACTTGTCCCTGCAATCACAGGCACATACCGGTTGCCAAGCTCCCTCAATATCACAGCGTTTGTTACACATTTCAAAGCTCCCACAGCAATCTCCTGGCCTTTCCCTACCCCCAGCCAGTCACCCTCCTTATTACCTTGGTGTTCTCACTGTGTTCTGCCTATTCTATATCGCCTGCTAGTCTCCCCTCTCTCACAGATAGTGTGTGGGCCGTGTTCAGTCTACTTTCTTTCTTCGTTCTGGACTCTTCCAGATGCCTCTGGTTGTTCTCCCTCTTGTATCTATAATAAGAATCCTCCCTTGACCCTCACCCTGGAGAGGTCATGTGGGCAGTTTCTTGCATACAGTCACAATATGACAAATGTGCTGCTATGAGACCAGCGTTCAGCAGCTCAGGAACTGAAGAGGAGTCGGTGAATAATCACTCAATTGATTTTTTTATCGGAGGGAGTAAAACTTAACTCTCTGGGTGTAACGCCTGTGTTACTCTCTACGGTACAGTTAGCGCTACTGTACCGTTCGTGAGGAGGGCAAGGACCTGGAGATTAAAAGAACACACAAGAGACGTGGATCATTCATGAGGAGATGATGTGGAACGCCCTTTATTCGTGGTTAGGAAAAACTTTATATACCTAGCTGCTGCACAGTGGAATTCCCCTCAGGCAGGTGGGAAATTACCATGCTCAAAATCAGAAGAAGGAGAAGGAAGAGGAGGAGGAGGAGGAGGAGGAGGAGGAGGAGGAGGAGGAGGAGGAGAAGAAGAAGAAGAAGAAGAAGAAGAAGAAGAAGAAGAAGAAGAAGAAGAAGAAGAAGAGAAAAACATCTTTTAGTTAATCAAATACTTTGATCAAAGAAGATTGCATTACTCTTTCTCAGAGGAGTGCTCTTGGTGTGTTGGCAGCTTCCTTTCTTCCAAATCAACTTACATTGGGCCTGCTAAAAACCCTCTGTTGGCTTCTCCCTTGTAAGGTATCACAATCTAATTTCAAAGAGAAACTGGGCAGAGTCTCAGCCAACCACAGCAAGCTAAAGCCATTCAGAGGCAGTCTTTCAAAGCGGTTCAACCAGTGGAACCGCTGATTCAGAGCTTCAACAGCGCCGACTCGCCTCCCGCGTGAAGAAGGGAGGGGGAACAGACACTGCCAAGGTTCTCAAGCGTGGGAGACGGTTGATGGCCTGATAACCTCCTTGTTCGAGCTGTAAATTATAAATGGGTGGCAGGAGACCAGTGAGGGAATGACAGCTGCGCTTGGGACACCTTTTAGTCAAAACACCTTTCAGTCAAATAACTACTTTAACAAAAAAATATCCTGTTAGTTTTTCTCAGAGTGTCACAGACACGGGTTGGTAGTTTCCTTTCTTCCAGATCAACTTTAAGTTTGGCCTGAGAGAGGCACCTAAGCGCTTCTTCCTTTAATGAACCGCCACTGAGCTACAACCAATCAGAGGCAGTCTTTCATAGAGGTTTAGCCAATGGCACCGTAGATTCAGAGCTCCCGCCGCGCTGGCTCAGGAAGCGCAGGGCTCGGGGGCTGCTGGGTGACTAATTCTGAACAAAGGGGGAATGTTGACCCTGACGTCCTCCTCCAGGTCGGAGCTGTGCGTTATAAATGGGGGGCAGGAGGTGAGTGAGGAAATGACAGCTGGGCTGCGGTGATGAGCGACCGGCCTGGCGAGCCGAGGAGAACGCGCTGTGCGGCCCCGAGGAGCTCGGTCCGACGAGACAACCCGTTGCAGACAGCTGTACCGTCTTTTCTTTCTTTCTTTCTTTCTTTCTTTCTTTCTTTCTTTCTTTCTTTCTTTCTTTCTTTCTTTCTTTCTTTCTTTCTCTCTCTCTCACTCTCTCTCTCTCTCCTCCCTCCCTCCCTCCCTTCCTTCCCTTCTTTTTCTCTCTCCCTCGCTCCCTCCCCCCTCCCCCTCTCTCCCCCTCCCTTCTTTCCTTCCTTTCTTTTTCTCTCTCCCTCCCTCCCTCGCTCCCTCCCCCTCTCCCTCTCTCCTCCCTCTCTCCCCCCTCCCTCCCTCTCCTTCCCTCTCTCTCCTTCCTTCCTTTTTCTTTTTCTTTTTTTTTTTTCTCCCCTGAAACAAGGTTTCTCTATAGCTTTGGAGCCTGTCCTGGGACTCTCTTTGTAGACCAGGCCCTGCCTCTGCCCCCTTGTGCTATTGCTGAGATTAAAGACCTGGGCCACAACACCAGGCTGTGCGTTTGATTTTTTTTAAGTAATACATTTGCTTGCTCAATTATGGCTTGTCTTTTGAAATTTAGGAAATGCTACGAGAAATATAAACCTTGTTTGTTTGTTTGTTTGTTTTGAAACAGGATCTCTCTGGAGCCCTGGCTGACTTGAAGCTTTCTGTGTAAACCAGGCTGCGCTTGGCCTCAGAGATCCTCCTGCCTCTGCCTGTCCAGTACAGGGATCTAAGACTTGAGCTACTTACCACCCTTGAAAGAGACATGAACTTTTTAAAGTTGACAAAAAGAGATGAAAAGTTTTAGAAGCATAAGCAGGACCATTGTTTGTTTTCATCCTCATAATAGAGAAAGCAGTTAATTAGTTTGAGCACACACTTTGAACAGACTCATACATTTGAGCAGTACCAAAAATAAATCCTGAAAAGTTAACATACACATATTTTATTCTATGAACTCTTATGTACATTGGTGTTTTGCCTGCATGTGTGAGAATATCTGAACTGGAGTGAGAGAGTTGTGAGCTGTCATCATGTGGGTGCTGGGAACTGAACGTGCTCAACTAGGCTCCTTTTGAAGAGATGCCAGTGCTCTTAACCACTGAACCACCTCTCCAGCTTCACATTATCAAATTTTAAGTGCCCAAAGGAGATTTCTTTTTTTGAGACTGTGTCTATGGTAGTTTTGTTTTTGTGAAGCTTTAGTAGCTAGTACTTAAACTGTTATTGAGAATAGATTAATGATTTACGAAAAGTCCACTGATCTGAGTAGAGGCGTGATGTCCGTGTGTTAAACTTTGGACTTGGAAATCTCCCATTACATATATGTCATCTCCAAGTCTTATCATTCACGTGCCCTCAATCATTTACCCAGACCCTCACAACTCTCATGGACTTTCTCCCTTTTCTTTCCATCTGGGAATTTCCAACCCTTTTAACCTTTCAGCACAGACCCCTCATCACTAAAACTCTTTGCATCTTTACATTTATTAAAGTTTATTTTTTTATTTGCTGTTTTCCCTTAATATCAGGTGATTGATTATTCGGAGTAGTCATTGAGAAGGCAAATCTTTTCATTACCATCCCTTTAAATGTGCAGAAGAGAGGCAGTTTTTAGGTCAGAAATAATAGCTTGGTAGCTTTGAGTTTGTTTTCCCATTGAAAGCCTGTTAGCTCTAGGAAAAGGCGAGGTCTGATTTTTACATAGAAACACTCAAAGGGCTGATCAGAATTGTATCTCTGTAAATCAGTGAAAGAGATTAGGTGGTACTGATCTCTTTGCCTTCTGACTTTTCATAGCTCCTTGTAGAATGTTCACAGAGTCTGTAGAGGTCTTCTTGTAGGTTTTTCTCTATCAGTGGAAGAAGACCCTAAGTTGCCTTGAGGTCAGGATATTTCTTCATTTCTTTACATGCTTACTTTAAGCCTCTGTCAGAGCCTGTGACCCTGTTGAGAGTCTTCACTGATCTGTTCATTAACCAGCCGAGGGGTGGCGAATAACTGAGCCTCACTTTTGAAGTTGTCTTATTTAGCAAACCCATGAATGAAACTGCCCTTTAAAGCTCTCAAGGGCGAATCATTGGGGAGCATCATGGCCGCCTATGTGCCAAAGGTACTGCAAAGACAGTGTTGTGAAGGTGGAAGCAAGCCTTTTAACTAAGGACAGACCGGTCTGGCCGCCTTGGAGGAGCTGAATGAGGCCTACGTGCTGTTGTAGCAGGAGCTGGCAGGGCCTCTGAATTGTGTGATGAAGATAGGGTGTGGGAGAGAGGGAGGCCCCATAGCAATTATGCTTGCATGGTGTGCCCTAAGAGGAACATTTACGAGCTTGTGCCAATGATGACTTACTTTTAACTTCTTTAAAGTTCTTAACCGCCATGCACACATATGAGCATAAAAATCCATTCTCTTCTTGAGCACTGGGGTTTAAAGCCAACAGGTTTTCCTCACCTAGTTTAGTGTCGTTCTGTTTGAAGAGAAATAGGGTGGTCTATTTGTCTAAAATTGCATTTTAAGGTATGTCCTGTTCCTTTGTTTCTCCTTCTACCCTTGGGATCTTCATTTACATTTTGTCACAGAATAGAAATCAGCTCCTTTTCTCTCTTTTTTCCTCACTTCTAGGTCTGAATGTAATGCCTTGTGCATGTTAGGCAAGTGCTTCTCCACCGATGTACACTCTAGAACCCTGCTATTTTGTTTTTTTTTTTTTTCTTTTTCTTTTTTTAATACTGTGTCTCAGGTAGGCCAGGCTATAGCCAAGGATGGCATTGTACTTCTGATCTTCCTGCTTCCAGCTCCCAAGTGCTAGATCACAGATGTTCTTCATGCCTAGTAGTAGTAGTGCTGGAAATCTAACCCAGGGTTTCATGTGTGTTATACAAGCACTCACATCAACTGAGCTCAGCTTCCCCTGCTATTCATTGTTTAAATTTACTTATTTGTGCCAGTTGTGGTGGCACACGCTTGTAAGATTTGCTGAAAGAGGCAGAGGCAGGAGGATAATGAGATCTCTCAGCAGTTGTTAGTTGCCTGTAGTCTTTATCTAGGAGTGGAACTTATGAGATTTCCGGCTTCTTCCTTCCTCATTAGCATGTCCTTTGGTGGTGTGATTTTTCAGGTGTTGTTTAGGCAGCCCTATTATTTATTGTAAAAAGACAGCTTCCCTGTCTTTTCTTTTTTTCTTTCGTTTTTTTTTGAGATGGGTCACACCACCAGTTTTCACTCCTAAGTGATTAAATTCTAGGAGGGAAACCAGATGTCCTAGGCAGTTTGCTTGCATAAGGAGAAAGTGATAGAGAACGTTATACACAGAAATCCTGTGCACAGGTTCTAGACCATAGAACTATCAACGTGAGCACTGCATTATTGGGAGGCTTGGCTGAGGATCTGTCTGAAGTGGTCTTGTGTGGCACTCTTTCTGGGAAGACAGGAGCAGACCTCTGTTCACTCCAGATAGAGAACCAGGGAGAGAACAAAGTACAGATACCATTAAAGTCCAACTCGGTGAACCAATGAGTTTTATTAGGGTTTGTGCTGAATAGTTTTATGTCAACTTGACACAAGCTAGAATCATCTGAGAGAAGGGAACCTCAATTGAGAGAATGCCTTCAGAAGATCAGGCTGTAGGAAAGCCTGTAAGGCATTTTCTTAATTAGTGATTGATGCAGGAAGACATGGGCTGGTGCTCCTGGGTTCCATATGAAAGCAGGCTGAACAAGCCATGAGGTGGAAGCCAGCAAGCAACACCCCGTCATGGCCTCTGCACTAGCTCCTGCCTTCAGGTTCCAGCCCTGCTTAAGTCCTGTCCTGACTTCCTTTGGTGATGAACTGTAATGTGGAAGCATAAGCCAAATAAACCCTTTCCTTTCCAAGTTGCTTTTATCATGGTGTTTCATCATGTCAGTAGTAACTAAGACATTAGTGACTTATAGCAATAAACATATTGCTATAAGACTACGTATAGCAATAAAGTGAAGGGTTACTTATAGGCGCAGAAATGACCCAAAGACAACTCACCAACATTAGCATTAGTGACAGCTCATAAAAGCTAGAAACCTGTAGACATCTCAGCAGATTGGAGAGTAGTCTGTCCAGGCAACACAATTGTTCCAAGCCTCTTGAAGGCAGCTTGCCTGATTTCTGCTTCTTCCAGCCAGACAGCTAGTCTCGACTTCTAAGGGAATTCAGCTTATCTGAGAATGTCAGCAATCCATATAGTATACCATGCTTAGTTGGGGTGTGGTCAGTTTCAGGGACTTCCTACAGCTATTGAGTTATTTCCCAAATTTAACAAGCTTCCCTGCAGGATGAAGTCTTTCACCTCCCTTAGTATATCCTGTTGTTTTCCCTCCCCTTAACACCCTGTGTCTTAAAGAGCTTCCTCAGGCTTGGAAAGGCTGCGGTGCTGTCAGAAGCAAGCACTGTTGACCCAATATTGCCTTTCATCCACTACAGATGGAGCAACAGTCTCTAATCATCAGATTGCAGGATAACAAGGATTTCCACGTTATTTTCATAGGATCAAAGGCTTTATTTTTTAGAACTAGATACACTTACAGCTGTCTTCTCTGTATCTGGCCCTCTTATTTTTTCTCATCCTATCTTTTCTACCTTTAGGAGGCCTGAATCACAAAATTTCTAATCTTCAAGGATTTCTGGTTGAAACTCCATGATAGTAAATTTAAATTTATTTCACCAATAAATTTGTAATAACAACATCGCTAACAATCACGAGTCATAAAGAGAATAGTTTTTTTCGAATAACAAATGAGCAAGAGACCCTCTGTGTGAGACCGTGTGGCCTAATGGATAAGGCGTCTGACTTCGGATCAGAAGATTGAGGGTTCGAATCCATTCGTGGTTGGTTGGCATCCTTTTTACATCGTATTTTCGACCTAAATATTAGGCCACTTGACAACCGCCTTCTGCCACAGCTATTTACTACTGGTTAAACACAGAAAAGACCAAAAACATTAAACTGAACCTAATCACCCAAAACAAAGAGATACAGATTTTTTCAGTTTAAAGACAGTTAAAAAAAAATAAAAGCTGCCTCAAGAGAAAACGGAGCCTAATCCCTAAGGTGAGATATTGGAAAATACAATTTAATTGAGTTTTATTTTCAAGAAAACTCTTTTTGTTTGTTTATTTTTGTTGTTTTTTGAGACAGGGTTTCTCTGTGTATTCCTAGTTGTCCTGGAACTTACTTCTGAGGACTAGGCTCTCTTCAAACCTAGATCCACCTGCTTCTGCCTCTCCAGTGCTGGGATTAAAGAGAAAAGTCTATATCAGAGCAAAACAACAAAACAGAATTCTGGGAAAGTTCGGTAAACCCCCCCCCCAAAAAAAAAAAACGCTGAAGTTGCCATTATAGTCAAACAATGGACCAACTAGCTAGCATGACTGTAATCCCAGCACTCAGGAGATGGAGACAGGAGCATCATTACACGTTTGATGACCGCATGGTCAATACAAGCAGCTTCAGGCAAGTTAGGATTACTGAGTGAAACATGATCTCAGAGGAAGATAGAAAGAGAGAGAGAGAGAGAGAGAGAGAGAGAGAGAGAGAAGGAAAGGAGGGAGAGAGGAGAGAGATGGATATTTTAGAGAAATTTTTAAAAGAACAGAATATTATTAGATACTCCTAAAGAATTGCTACATTGTCTTCCATTGGACAAGGACACAGTAGTTTTTATCAATATATATACTTGTGTGATTCATGTTTGTATATTTATATATTTGATCATATGTGCCCTAGTTAATTTAATGCTATTCAATTTTTAAAAAGTAGATGAAACTAGTAAACAGTTACAGGTTGACTCTAGGTGATGATGAATTACAGACAAATCCCTCTTTTCGTCTTCTTTATATGTTGAAAAACATATATGCAGCTCCTGGTTACACACAAGTAACCTTTCAGACCCCACACTCACACTTGAGTGTGTCTTTTCCTTTCCCTGGATGCCTCTCTCTCTAGAATGTCCCATACCTAAGTCACACTGAAGGCTCAGCAGGTAAAGGCACTCACCATCAAGGCTGACATTTAGTGGGTTCAGTCCCTGGGACACACATGAAGGCGAGAGCTGATTCCTGGAAGTTGTCCTCTAACCTCTCCACGCATGTGCTCCTACACTCGTCATCCCCCATCAATCAGTTCGTCCATCCATCAATCAAAATAAACAAATGTAATAAGCAAAAAAAATGTAATCTGTATTCAAATCCATTCCTAAAAAACTCCATCCTGCTTCTTGGTTCATCCTGAAGTTCCTTTCCGTCATGAAGTCAAGAATCCCATCTTCACTTGAGTATCTGAAAAAGAAAAACTTCCTCAGGCTGCCGTAGGTGGCACTGGGGAGCTGTGTTTCCCATCCAATCCCCACAGCCACAGACAAACCCTAGTTGGGCAGCTGGTGGACCTTGGCCAGCAGGCTTCACATAGCCACAGGCGGTCAGGACCCTACTACCAGTCTCCAAGCACTTACAGCACCCACCCCAAACTTGGCTCCCCACTGAGAGTTGTCAGATACGGAAAACTCTTGACATCTGAAGCCAAAAGGAACTTCCCCCAGGTTTCTCAGAACAAAAGCTGAGACATAGAGCATGTTCATTCATGACACACTGATAATCAGATACTCTAGGAGGGAACAGTTGTTTCATTGTGAGTCTAATGCCATTCCCAGAAACGCAAACCTTTAACATGCTCAGCTGCTTTCCACAAACTTAACTCACCTGGTAACTGAGTTTCAGTCTTGCTTACTTTTCAGAGAAACTAAGAAAGGGCCTTGGGAAAGTCTGGGTCGCCCTTGTCCCTATTGTTCTACAAACAACAAGCCTTTCATAAACACCACTGCTGCCACAGAACTGTCACGTACAGTGTGTGTGGGCCACTGACTTCACTGCACGAGGAGTCAGAGCTCCAAACCCCCACCCCAAGATCTCTAAGCCTCAGGATAATTTAAAGACAAACAAAAACCCGACAACATTTTGGAGATAAGGACAGAAAGGAAAGAGACGGTAATAATTGTTTTTCAAGTTTTAGGTCACAAACCCTCTCTTGGAAGTTGGACCACAACAGCGGGGCCCATTTCTTCTTCCCTAGGTTGCCTGAAGGCAGGGTAATTCCTCACTCTGGGTGACAGTGAGGGAGGGGGAGATTTCAGGCAGAGTGTGTCTGGAGAGGCAGTGGCTAAGAGAAGCAGAGACCTGGAGCTGGTACTGACAGTGGTGAATAGGCCTGAGAAAAGTCCTGAGAATACTGGCAGTTTACAGCACAGTGTTCCTTTATTTAGAGGCAGTTGTCTTCTGAATCTCACAGCCCTTGAATCTCAAGGTACCACCTCTTTGTTTCCCGGTTTGCTTCTGGCATCTCTCTGACAAACATCACTCCACAAGTCCCCAAGGGCGGCAAGATTTCCACTCAGTTTTGAGATGGGGAGTTCCTAATCCCACTTGGTCCCTTAAGAGTCCCCAGTAGCAGGGAATCCTGGCCCATGCCTTTAATCTTAGCACCTAGAAGGCAGAGGCACATGGCCCCCTGTGAGCTCAAGGCCAGCCAGGTCTCTATATTGAACTTCAGGACAGCCAGGGTAACATAGTGAGACCTGTCTCAAGACAAAGAGTCCCCAAAAGAGCGGAGCTCCCAGCAGCCACCCGTGAACTTGCCCTTTGTTAGCGCTTCCTTGTCTTCGCATCCTCACTGTGTTTCTCGAGCTCCTCTCCCAATAAATTACAGGCATCCAAGTCTTAGTTTCAGGGTCTGCTTTTGGTGAAGACCAACGGACACAAGGTTTAATCAGGGGCCACAGAGGGACCGCATTGGTAAGAGGATGAGAGAAGGCCATTTTTTAAAAGCATCTAGGTCTTGCGTAGCTCAGACTGGCCTTGAATTCTGTAGTCCCCCCTCCCCCCCAACTGCCACACCTGAATGTCCTGAATGCTGCTGGATCGTGACATGTGGTGGTGTGAGGACCTGACTTTGCAAACTCCATTTTAAAGAAGGGGCTTCATCTTAAGGCATATAATGAGCAGGGGGCTGATCTCAGCTCCGGAAATGTGCTTGAATTCAGAACTAAAGACTTGGTATTTTGATAATGTGCATATCCTGTAGGTATGAACAAGCTGAATGTGGCATTTCTGATTGACAATCAGATATGCAGGGATTGCTACCTTCTAAACCCTCTTGCCAGTCCTTAACGTGCAGAAAAATTTTAAGCAAAAAATAGTATAACCAGATTTGTGCTTGGGAACAACCCGATCTTGGCAGTCCAGTGGGCCAACTGGGGTAGCTGGCCTTGATCTTAATCATGGTGATTAAGAGAAAAAATAAAATTGAGAAGAAATTTTGTTAACAATATAAAGCAGTTACTTTAAAATTCTTTTCAATTTATGTGTAGGCATGTATGTTTATCATGTGTGTGTTGGTGGCCCGAGGCCCCTGGAACTTTAGTTACAGATGGTTGTGACCTTTCATGTAGGCGCTGAGAACTGAACCTAGGCCCTCTGCAAAAGCAGCCAAGCTCTTAACTGCTGAGACATCTCCCCAGACTCCAAAATTACAATACAGTTATTAACTTTAATTTCTAAAATGTCCACCCGGACCAATAAGAAGCATCATGAAGCCCCATTCTCAAAACAGACAACAACTGGTCTGGACAGCTCTAGCCTAGATTATATCAAGTGGTTTGTCAATGCGTTAAAAATGACCAGCCTTGCTATCATAAAAAGACTTGATGATAATAATAATAATAATGATTTAACAAATTTCATATTTCCATAGTAAACATATATATAATACCTCTCTTTGCTGGCAGAGTCAAATGTATGATCCTTTCAGAGATAACATGTATATACCCTTTGATAAAAGGGTAATATTTATAGAATTAGATCAGATAGCATATTAGGAGCTATCAAATTTATGAACAAGAAAGGTGCCTTTTGGTCCTGTTCTGACTTCTCTCTCCTGCCATCGTGTGTCCTGAGCCATAAAGACACTTCTCCTTCGAGCCGGATTCGAACCAGCGACCTAAGGATGTCCAAACGACCACTCTACAGTCCTCCGCTCTACCAACTGAGCTATCGAAGGATGGTAAGTACAGCTTCTAACAAGGTCTCAAGTAGCTTACCCTGGCTTTAAATTTAGTCTATATTTGTGAATGGCTTTGAATTTTTGGTCCTCCTGCCTCCAGCTGGGATTGCCGGTATGAGCCACTATACCTGATTTTAAACAGCGCTGAGGATCAAGCTCAAGCCTTCATCAATGTAAAGAGGACACGCTACCAAATGCCAAGTGCATTATTTATAACAGAAAAAAAAACACCAACTGTTATTCATTTAAACGATTACCGAGGCAGACTGGTGAAACGGCGGCAGGTTCTCACCAGCGGGAAACGATTACCGAGGCAGGCTGGTGAAACGGCTGCCGGTTCTCACCAGCGGGGTGCACGCGCCTGGCGGCCCGGTGGCGGAGAAACAGAGGCATGAACACAGAGAATAAGTATAAGACATTTTATTGAGGGAGAGAAGAGAGGGAGAGAGAGAGAGAGAGAAAGAGATAGAGAGATAGAGAGAGACAGAGAGAGACAGAGAGACAGAGGGAGGGAGCGGGAGAGGCCCGCGTGCACACGGGGAGATGGCGAGAGCGAGCGGTCTCAGGCGGAGTTCGGAGGTTAAAGGGCGTGGGCGTGGCTAGGGCGGGACCAAAGAATAACACCAACCATCCCATAATCTTGGCAATTATATACTTTCTTTTTAAGCAATGCTTGGAATTATTCAGGAAAACTTACTAATTGTTTTTATGATTGCACAAATATGAAATAAATACCAAAACAATAAACGTCAACTAACATTAATTGATGGGTTTGTGGTGGTTTCATTCATAAAAATGTTTTTCTTCATTGTCTCATTTTTTGGTAATAAATGTAAATTCAAAACAAGACAAAGAGGGCTGGAGAAATGGCTCAGTGGTTAAGAGCATTGCCTGCTCTTCCAAAAGTCCTGAGTTCAATTCCCAGCAACCACATGGTGGCTCACAACCATCTGTAATGAGATCTGGTGCCCTCTTCTGGCCTGCAGGCATACACACAGAACATTGTATACATAATAAATAAATAAATAAATATTTAAAAAAAAAAAAAAAAACAAGACAAGGAATTATCTCATGAGTGACTTTGGCAAGGAGAAGCTCAAAGTCCTTGTGAGCTGGGCAGTTGTACCACTGTGAAGGTGGGTGTCCAGTAGAATCCTGCCGCCCACACACCAACTCCTGAAAGTGTCCAGAGTCATTGTGGCCTCAACCCTTTAATTATTCACAAATGTGATGATAGAGCAATTTACTTTCTGGGCTCCAATTCCTCTTTTTCTTCCTCTTCCTCCTCCTCTTCTTCCTCCCACACCACCCCCCATTCTTTTGGTTTTTGGTTTGTTCAAATCAGGGTTTCTCTATGTACCATGACTGCCCTGGAATGTACCCTGTAGACCAGGCTGGCCTCGAACTCATAGAAATCCACCTGCCTCTTGGAACTCACAGAGATCCATCTGCCTTTGCCTCCCGAGTGCTGGGATTAAAGGCGTGGGCCACCATCTGGCCCGACTGGGCTCCTATTCTTTTGCCTGCTTCACTTCAAGTACTCTTCCAAATGCCTCCTTACTCAGCATAATTCAAACAAGGTATTATTAACATTAGTCTTTTGCTAAAAACAAAACAAATCAAGCAACAACAACAACAAACCCCACTACCCCAACAACAACCATAAAAAGACACACACAAAAAAACTCAACTCTCTTTTGTTTTGTTCAAACAAGTTCGTTATATGTAGCTCTTGCAAACCTCGATCTTGCTATGTAGCCTAGGTTGGCCTTAAACTTACAATGATCCTCCTGCCTCCTGAGTCCTGAATTTACATGGGTGAGTCACCACACTGGGCTTATTGTCCTTTTCAGAGCTAAAAGAATTGAAGCTACAGAGGTAAATTAACTAGCTGAAGGCCTCATGCATCATTTTAG
The DNA here is from genome assembly GCA_963919715.1 of Microtus obscurus. Lineage (NCBI taxonomy): Eukaryota > Metazoa > Chordata > Mammalia > Rodentia > Cricetidae > Microtus > Microtus obscurus. Next base: position 32,219,535 of record CAWTZC010000010.1, on the reverse strand, counting down.
TTACTCGGGTTTTCTGTCTTTTTGTCCTCATTCCTTGTATTCAGTCCAGTTCTTCAATGCAAAATCTGTTCTCTTAGAAGAGGATGATGAACAGCGAATCACTGGACTACCAATCCATAGTTCACATCCTTGGAGAACTGGTTTTTGTTTTTGTTTTTTTCTAAGAAAATACATTTGGCCACCCCGGGGGTGGGGGCAGGCTTCCCTAACAGCCCACAACCCCCTTCCTCCTGCTGGCTCTAACTTTGGCCCTAGGGCTACAAACAGCTTTTTCTTTTGGTTACTCTGGCTCCCGTTCCTTTTTCCTACCTGACCACCGAAGTGGGTAGGTGCTTCACTCTCAGCTCAGCGAGATACAGAACAACACAGCTCTCTTTGTCCAGCTCCTCTGTGCTAGGCTTTCTGCTCCTCAAGCTCCTCAGCTTTGCCCCTCTCTTCTCTCTAGACAGGCAAGATTGTAGCTCACTATGTAACTCACGGAGATCCTCCAGGGTGCTGAGCTTACAGGTGTGAAACACCACTTCCCATGTTTTCTCTCTCCTCCTTCATTTCATGTTATCCATGTCTACCTCGATGGCTTTGTCTTTATTATCTTTTCTAAGCATGAATAACGAGATGTTCTACTCAATATGATTTGATTCTATTTCCCTTCTTCTCCTCCTCCTTCTTCTTGTAAATTCAGAGATTCAATTATCTGAAACTGTGTCTCAGAGCTCCCTTCTAGTGACAACTGAGGACTGGACAACCGAGCTTGCTATTTTATGCATGCCTGACTGGACTTAGAGAAGGGTGTGGATGGGCACTCTTGTAACATGAACTGAAAAATTACCATTTGGGGGAGGTACAGCGCCCTCCAGGTTGGAAAGAACTGGTGGCAAGCAGGGTGCTTGCAGAGCCAATAGTTACCCCTTGACCATTTATCTCCCAGCCTGAAGCTCCTGACGACTCCATCAGCAGCCTGTTGTCCCAGCAAGGTTGGAGATGGCAGTTTCCCCCTAACTCCTGCCTCTTGGCTTATCTGCTCACCTTCACGGTCCTGCAGCTGCCCACGCTGGATTCAGGTATGTCTGTGTTCTAACCATCTCTTTGATGCAAGGATGGAAGGGCCCTGTAAATGTCAGTGACCCAGTGTGGCTCCAAGTGGGGACCTCCACGAGAATTCAGTGGATTCAAAGAAAATCCACCCTGGTGGTAGTGCATGCCTGCAGTTCCAGCACTAAGAAGGCAAAAGCAGACCTTTATGGATCCAAACCTGCCTAGTCTGGATAGAGATAGCCTGACCAGCTGGGGCTACATAGGGAGACCCCGGGGTTTTTGTTTTTGTTTTAAATCAAAGGAACTGGAACGCTGGGTGTGGTGGTGCACACCTGCAATGCTAGCTGAGAGTCCAGGCCAGCTTGGAATTTGTGGGATCCAGTCCGAAAAACAAAACAACAACAGGAATAGTAGGCAGCTTGAGCTCCGTACTTTACTAGAAGCCAGCCTGGTCTGTAGGTCCTCTATCCATCCCATCTTCCCATCTGACCTTATTTATTCTGGCAGCTCCCTTCGATGTGATCGCACCTCAGGAGGCAGTGCTGGCCCTACTGGGTTCAGATGCCGAGCTGACCTGTCGCTTCTCCCCAAACGCGAGCGCGGAGCACATGGAGGAGCTGCGCTGGTTTCGACAGACTAGGTCGCCGGCTGTGCTTCTTTATCGGGCTGGTCAGGAGCAGGAGGACCAGCAGATGACCGAGTACCGCGGAAGGGTGACGCTGGTGACCGATGGGCTCTCGGACGGCCTCGCTACTCTGCGGATCCGAGGTGTCAGGGTCTCGGACCAGGGGGAGTACCGGTGTTTTTTCAAAGACAAGGACTACTCCGAGGAGGGCTCTGCGCATCTCAAAGTGACTGGTGGGTACACAGAGGGCTGCGTCGCCGAGTCACTTCGCCCTAGACGCTCACTTCGGGAACTACCGAGTTCATTCTCCAAATCACTTTGAGGTTGAAGAAAGCAGGCCAGCGCCGAGTAGGAGATAAGTGGGAAGGGGCTCAACCAAGGGGGCGGGAGGCTGAGCGAGATGGCGTTCCTGCGGATACTTCATTTTAATTTTCCGCACTTTCCCTGTCTAGAACAGACTGTTTCCTCCAAGAAATGCATAACGCTCCTAATTTAATTTAGTTTTTGAGACAATGTTTGGCTATCCTCCCGCTTCTACTTCCACAGTGCTTGGATTACAGGTGTGCACCATCGCCTCTGGCGATTACATTCTTTTACAAAGTACACAATAATTCACTGGATCAGTTCCCAGAACCGGTTTAAATTGCGTGTGTTTTCACGTTTATATAAGGTTGTGGTGAGCGTCTCAGATGCTCTGAGCAGCTTCGTGGATTAGTGCCTAAGGACACATTATAGAGTTGTGGTGCGTTTCTAACGTTCTTCATCTACCCCCAAAAGGTTTTACTTTAACTCACACCCCGCCCCCCCAACACCGCGAGATAATATGGAAAGAATACATTGAGCTCTGACTTCCCTGCTTGCTATGATCAGAATCAAGCAAACCGCCCACTCCGTGTCTCCTACTGTGAAACCAGTAAACTATATACAGGAATTCGCAAAAAGGAAATACAATTTATTATTATCCACTTATTACCTAATAAGTGAAAAGTACTTTGCCAATGGTAAAAGCATTTTAAAGAATCTTCTACGTCTTAGACTAACATGTATAATACATATATGTTGCCTTTCTAAACTTATTGTTAGTTGACTCATTTACTTCCTTTGAGAGCAGGGCTTATAGAACCAGCCTACTTAAAAGAAGTACATTCCCACACCGGGAGTCGAACCCGGGCCGCCTGGGTGAAAACCAGGAATCCTAACCGCTAGACCATGTGGGAGATGCTGTACACGTTCTTCTCTTGCCTCCTCCTCCCAAGTACAGGATTACAGGTGCACACTACTCGCTCTAGGTGCTAGGAAGCGTAAAGTACTTGTATAAACTTGAGTCTTGCTGCCCCTAGTCCTAAAGTGCGTTGCGATGTTTTGCCGTATCTAAAGTATCACATATAACTCTCATGTCATATCTTTTAGGGAAGTGCATCTTAAAGACTGATTGCGTATATAATCGTGTGAGGTATGTGTGTGTGTGTGTGTGTGTGTGTGTGTGTGTGTGTGGTGTGCTTAAATTTAAACTGGGTGAAGTGACCGCCTGCAGTTCCAGCAATTGCAAGATGGAGGCAGAAGAATCAAAATCAGCCTTGGCTACTGGGAACCTCATGAGTTCCAGGGCAGCTTCGCAGCATAAAGCCCAGCTTCAAAAAACAGAAAGACTCACCTAGGTATTTGATGGCATAAAACTATCTTTAGCCGGTCATTGGTGTCTGCTTTTAATCTCAGCCCTAGGGAGGCAGAAGTGGGAGGATCTCCGAGTTCTAGGCCAACCTGGTTTACAGAGAGCGTGAGATCCAGGGCTGAGAGAAAAACAAACAAAAAATAAAACAAAACAAAGCCGGTTGGTGCCGGCGCTTGGGAGGCAGAGGCAGAACTCTGTGAGTTCGGGGACAGCCTAACTACACTCACTCTACAGAATGAGTTCCAAGACAACCAGGGTTATACAGAAAAACCCTGTCTCAAAAAACAAACAGAAAAAATATATTGTTATTATCTTTTATGAGTGCTAAACCTTTATATGATGGCCATTTTCAGATGGAAAAAGTAGTTATATGTCTATTTTGTTGTTACTGAACTGTGTGTGTGTGTGTGTGTGTGTGTGTGTGTGTGTGTATGACATAGACTTGCTATATAGTGACTAGCTAGTCTGAAACTTGCTATGCTGACCAGGCTAGCCTAGAACTCATTCAGTTGCTTCTGCCTCTTCAATACTGAGATCCCGCACCATCACACTCTGCTGTTTTGGAGATATGGTCTCAAACTTATTATGTAGCAGAGGTTGGCTTCGAACTTCTAATCCTTCTTCCTCCACCTCTTGAGTGCTAGGATTACAGCTGTGTGTCCCCAAGCCTGGCCCTATGTTGATTTTTGTTAGAGCATAGTTGTGTGAGGAAAGATGAGGTTGAACCCATTTAGGAAAATTCCAAGTCATCGCTTGGGTAAAGGAAAGTTAAATTATTGACTACAAACCTCAAGAAAAAAAAAAAAAAAACCTCCAAAGTCTGTTTTCAAGAATATAGTCTTTTGGAGATAGAGGTATGGTGTGTAGCGTGTTTGTTTAGCATGCACAAAACCCTGGGTGGGATCTCCGGCGCTGTATGAAATGGTTGTGCTGGCCCCTGGGAGTAACACCAGCACTGGGGAGGTAGAGGCAAGAGGATCTGAAGAGGTCATCTTCAGCAGCGTTGTGTGTTCGAGGCCAGCTTGGGCTACATGAGACCCTGTCTAAAAAGGAGAATACCTTTCTATCCATCCCGAAAAATTTCTAACCACAGTTGCCTCATCTCCCAAATCGTTTCATGAACTTGTAACTACCCCCATGTCTGCCCTTAGACTTTTGCTGTTTTGTTCAAGGGCTGTTTCCAATAAAGCACCGTCTCTGATAAGGGATAAGAAATTATCTTTATTGTTTCTTCAGTCTTCACACAGAAGGACTAGAGGAATCCCACCTATTCCCAGCCCACTTTTGCCTCCTCTCTGTCTTTCCCAAGCTAAGATTATCATGCTCCCAGGAAAACCCACTGGGAGATTAAAGCCAGCCTCTCTCTCCACAGCGCTGGGCTCTGATCCACACATCAGTCTGGGAGTTAAGGAGAATGGTCAGATCCAGCTGAAATGCACCTCCTCAGGGTGGTTCCCAGAGCCAGAGGTGCAGTGGAGAACGCCCTCAGGAGACAGCCTTCCATCCGCAGCAGAGTCCAGCAATCGTGATGAGGAAGGCCTGTTCACTGTGGCAGCTTCGGTGATCCTCACAGACAGTTCCGTAAAGAATGTGTCCTGCTGCATCCAGAATCTCCTCCTGGGCCAGGAGAAGGAAGTAGAGATCTCTGTACCAGGTCAGCGGAACGCATATTGGACTGCCATGTTGACAGAGACTTGGGACAATATCCCCTGGGACCTGGGTCAGAAGGGACTTCATGGTAGGATTGTCTACATCGTCCCTGTCCCCACGGCTCTTGCCTGCTGACCTACCACCTTCATTTGAATAACGATGCTGAGGGTTGAGCTGAGTCTCGGTGATAGAAGGCTTAGAGCGTGCACGAGGTCCTAGGCTCCTCCTCCAGTACTCCATACACCACCCCCATGCCGTAAACATTCCAGAGCTGAATTTTAGGATAAACAAGGGAGACGGCGAAATTCTCTTCCTTGGGGCCTTCTTGACTGAACCCTTCTCCTTCAATAAGTAGGGATTAAATTACTTTACTGATTTGATTCTGCCCTCCCTGTACCTCTCCTTTCCTCATCCCACACTGGAGCTCCATATAGGCTGCCGAGTTCCTCCAGGAAGTAAGCTCTTTCATTGTTCCCCGGTTATTACCTCTGGTTTTGCAGGGGATCGTTACCTGTTTATTGGCCAACAAGGCCTAGTCTGTGATGCAGGTGGTCACCCTTCTCCCTTTTCCTCCAGCACCTCAGTGGTAGTTAGCAAGGGGTTTTGTGAAACCAATTGGCCCATTAGGTTTTTATTTCACATATCCTGGCCCTAGATGGCTCTTCGAAGCTTGTTTTTTTCCCCCAGAGTCAAATCTCTCTGAAAAGTTTAGTGTGAAAGAGCAGTGCTTGCTGTGGGGGTTGGGGGCTGTCAAGGGCATCCCCACATCCTCATCTCTATCTCCTTTGACACCAGGAGAGAAGCTGAAATTATTCCGTTTTCCAGACGATGCCCTTCTTCAGTTTGTTTTGGTTTGTGTTTGTTTAGCTCCCTTGGTGCCACGACTGACTCCTTGGATAGCAGCTGTAGCTGTCGTCATACTGGCCCTAGGATTTCTTACCATTGGGTCCATATTTTTCACTTGGCGACTCTACAAGGAAAGATCCAGAGAGCAGAAGAGTGAATTTGGCTCTAAAGGTAAGTCACGGTGCCCACAGGATTTCTTGTCACAGCTTCCCGAGAAGTGGGACTCAGGCCTGTTCCAACAGGAAAACGAGGGATCTTAGAATTCTGAAGTTGGACGGAACTATGAGCCTTCTAAAACAATGGGTACCTATGGCTTCAGGCTCTCTGGCCAATTCTAACCCCGCTTCCCAGGAAGAGTCTTATGATTAAGATCTAGCCCTAAGCCAGAAGGAACTTCCAGATGATTTCTTAGAAATATTGGTTTTGCTGGCAGCATTTCTGTTCCCGGTTCACTTGGTCACTGTGGATTAAACAGTATCTCTTTATGTGTTTCTCATTCTGGTCTTCCTCCTTCCCCTTGCCTGTTATAAAAAGTCACTGAAATAATTTTGTTTCTTTTCCAGAGAGACTTCTGGAAGAACTCAGTAAGTTGTCTTCTTGTTTTTGACCCACAAGATTTATTTTCTCCCTCCTGTCTGTTAAGGCAGCACTGACAGTCTCTCTGTTTTATAAATCGCAGGGTGTAAAAAGACGGCGCTGCATGAAGGTCAGTGGTTCCGAGTTCCTCAGTGCCTCTGTGGGGAGTCAAGGACCTGTGAGGCTTGAACACGAGAACACGCAAACGTTCCCTTTAGTGACAGGGTAGAAAGAGGGAAGGTGACAGTGAATGACCTCAGCACCTTCTGGGAGGCATCACAGAAGATGAATGGCTAGCAGAAAAGTCCCTTTGATGCTATCCCACTAGGTAGTCAGTTAAGTCATTCTGTAGTTGCAGGTGAGAAATGGGTACAGGGTTGGTTCATCAGCTCCTAAGTCTGTTCCACGTATTTGGGAAGGAGGGTTAACCGGCCAAGTACCATTGCTGATTCTCTTTCTCTCTCTCTCATTGCCTCCAGTGGACGTGACCCTGGATCCAGACACAGCGCACCCCCACCTCTTTCTGTATGAGGATTCAAAATCAGTTCGCTTGGAAGATTCACGTCAGATCCTGCCTGATAGACCAGAGAGATTTGACTCCTGGCCCTGTGTGTTAGGCCGAGAGATCTTCACTTCAGGGAGACATTACTGGGAGGTGGAGGTGGGAGATAGAACTGACTGGGCCGTTGGTGTGTGTAGAGAGAATGTGGTGAAAAAAGGGTTTGACCCCATGACCCCTGAGAATGGGTTCTGGGCTGTGGAGTTATATGGAAACGGGTACTGGGCCCTGACCCCACTCAGGACCCCTCTTCCTTTAGCGGCCCCTCCTCGCCGGGTTGGGGTTTTCCTGGACTATGAGTCAGGAGACATTTCCTTCTACAACATGAGCGATGGATCTCTTATCTATGCTTTCCCTAGCACCTCCTTCTCGGCCCCACTACGTCCCTTCTTTTGCCTGTGGTCCTGTGGTAAAAAACCCCTGACCATCTGTCCAACTGCCAAGGGGCCTGAGAAAATCACAGTCATTGCTAACGTCCAGGATACCGTGTCCTTGTCCCCACTGGGGGAAGGCTCTGCTTCTGGAGAAGCAGATACTCTCCATTCTAAACTGATACCTTTATCACCTAGCCAAGTGGCACCTTAATGAGTATATCAACTCCACAACTTCCCTTTTTTTTTGTCTACTCCCGCATGCTCTGAAGCTTCAGTTACTTGCTTCCTGCAGTCCAGTTTCTTTCTGGTGGGCGGTTATTAATTCGCCTTGGGAAGGAGGGTATGCTGATGCTAGAGAGGGCAGGGAGAAAGGCTTTCCTAATTTGTTTCCGCGCCAATACTGGGGAGATTGAGAGGTGATTCCCAAACTGTTTCTAGTAGCCTACATAGGAGGGCTTGGTACCATTGGCCACCGGAGGGCCCAAGAGGCAATCAGGCTGGCATGAAAGGGTGGCACCAACATTTGGAATAGGGGCATGTGGAACAACAGATTTTAGGCAAGGGCAAAACCAAATAGGATGCTGGGAAAGGAAGATCTTAGGCTAAAAATCCCATAAAGAAATTTAGAGAAGGCCTGGCAGGAGCGAATGAAGTAAACTTGGTCCAGTTAGGTGCACTTGTCCTGTCCTAGGGTTTTTCAGGACTATATCTCAAAATTTTTTATTAGTTAAATTTTTTGACAGCTTCATACATGCATATAATCCATTCTAATTACTCTCATACTTCTCTATTCTCTCTTGTTTCCCTCCTCTCCCCCTCAGCAATATCCCTTCTTGCTTCAAATCTGACACTGAGTTCATTCAAGTCAGGGATATAATGAGGGCTCTCATGGGAACATGGATTTGGCGCTCTCCACTGAAGTTTGCTGGGCTCAAGAGGAGAGGCACAACTGAACGCAATGATTTTCCTCTCCCACATCTGCCAGCTCCCAGTAGTTCAGCCGGGAAGGGTAGGGCCCCTATCGTGGCTAACTGTTGACAGAGCCAGCTTTGTGCAGGTCTAGTTCAGGAAACTACAGTACCCATGAGGTCATGATTGCAAGTGCCCCAAAGAGCACGCTTCCCAGCTGTTTCCCCTGTCCTCTGGATCTTAGGTTCTTTAATCTTCTCTTTCAGGACGCATCTTGAACACGGTATCTTACATTTTCTAAGTCGTGTTCTATAGGATAGAGGAGGCTGGCCCTACTTGTATGGAAGTAGAGCTGAGAGCAAGCCAGGCAGGGACTGGGAGGAGTGGGGATGAGCAGGGCTAGAGAAAGAACCAGGCAGGGTTAGAATAGAGGAGGATTTGAATCAAGCCTGCCAGGTTATTTTTGCAGCTGTCAGGCCCTGCTCTTCCTTCTGTGTCGACTTCACTAGGTGTGTGTGTGTGTGTGTGTGTGTGTGTGTGTGTGTGTGTGTGCGCGCGTAGGTAAGTAGAGGTTTACTAAGTAGCCCAGACTGACCTTGAATTCCTCATGCTCCTGCTTCCACTTTCCAAGTGCTAGGATTTCAGCCGTGTCCAGCATGCCTAGCAAATCCACCAGTTTTGACTTAGGGTAACATCATTATCTCTGTCAGTCTCAGCTGCGTGCTCCCTCAGCCTCCACTGCAACGCTCAACCAGCTCACAGGTACCTTCAATTCCCTCCCACTGCCATTCTTTTCCACGCTGTGCTATTACTTAATGTAGCCTATCCAGCCTTCCTGAATCCTGTTTTGTGTTAGGACCCCCAGTGTTGCACCATGATGTTCAACACAACTGGACAGCTTGTTCCTATTTGTGTCTGCTTCAGTGTCCTCCTGCTTGTTTGGGAATTGTGTATATCCAAGCGCTTCCATTTCTATTGTATTTCTCCCAGCTTCCAGAATAATAAACAAACAAATAAATAAGTAAATAAAGTCTGATTGCTGAAGGCAGCTTCCGAACTTTCCTTTGTTTATCCCGGCAAGAGGAACTAGATTAAAGAGAAACAGGACTGAAAGCTGCCCGGAATCCGCTGCCTGCTCCAGCAGTGCTGATCTGTATGGTCCCAGGTCTAGACCTGCAGGAGAGAGTCACCAGAAAAGGCAGGGATGGGAGCTACTCATGGGGATCAAACTACCTTCAGAAAGGCCGCTGTGCAGAAAGCTTCCTGCTCTCAGCCTTGTTCCAAGGGTGACTTCACTTCTATTGCTGTTAAGGTAATTGTGTTGATGAGTAAACCTGGCCACTTGCTCAGACGAACCAGGAGGGTGTAGCTCCAAGCAGAGCTCTTGCTTACCGTGCCCCAGTCGGGTGTTCCATACTTGGCGCTGCCCCTCCCCCATATGACTTTGACAAGTCTCCAAACACATGACAGTAGGGGGACACAGTCAGACCACTGCAGGCTCTTTCCTCCATTGCCTCACAGCACCCAGTCTCTCTCTCTCTCTCTCTCTCTCTCTCTCTCTCTCTTTCTTTCTCTTTCTCATACACTAGCCACCCTATGCAGCTTGCCTTACACTGTACTCCTGGGAGGAAAGCATACTTTATCTTTGCTTTAAAACAGTTAATTTAAGTTAAGCATGGTGACACATGCCTGTATCCCCAGAACTCAGAAGTCAGAGGCAAGAGAATGGTCGCATTTGAAGGCAGCCTGGACTACACAGTCAGTTCAGAGATCCACCCAGGATATATAGCCACACACTATCTCAGTAAATAAATGCATAAATAGGTGTGTTTATTTGTGCTCAGATTTTACTTGTAGAAAATCACAGAAGTCATAGTCAAAACATCCTTTTAAAAAACCCGCATTGGAGAGCTGGTGAGACGACTTATCAGATAAAGTCACTTGCTAACCTTGATGACCCAAGTTCAGTCCCAGTGACTCACACAGTGAAAGGAGTTGTCCTCTGATAGCCACATGTTTGTCCGGACCATGTTCACCCATACACACATACACATACACATGCTAAATGTGTGAATAAATATAATTAAAATGTTACATGCTTAGAAAAGGTAGACAAGTGCGTCGTTATGTTTAACGTGTAATATGTATCCTAACTGGCATCTGTAAAATCTCCCACGGAATATATGGAACTGTGTCTCTGAGATTAGAAAGAGAAGGGGTCTCAGAACTGGGCACGGTGGCACATGCTTGTAATATCAGCATTCTGGGAACTGAGTGAGGAGCTACATAGGAAGTTTTAGGGCCCTATCAAAGGGGGCATGGTGGAGTGGAGAAAAGACTGCTCAGATTTCAATCAGCTCTACCTCTGCTTCCCTGTGCCCCACAGTATTCAAGGCAAGAGGTCTGTGGATGTACTAACCAGTGGTTAGATTCTTAGGAAACACCAAGTCCTGATTCCTGGTGCTCCAGTTCTAGACTCTGCATGTCACCTGTATGTCAATCTGTATATCACCCTAAGTAATGAGGAGGGTTACTCACCAACAAAATCACCTCATTTGTACAGTAACAGCAGCCTTTAAAAAGAACCAAACTCAGTTGGATGTGGTAGTATACATCTGTTATTCCAGCTCCTGGGAGGTGGAGGCAGGAGGATTAAGAATTTAACAACAACCTCAGCTACTGGTGTAGTGTAAAATTCAACCTGAGCTATATAAGACCTTGCCTCAAAACAAAACAAAAAGCATAATTTGAGTCAGAGTCCTGTTCCATACTGTCTTGAACACTGTTATGAATGTGGCTACACTCTCATCGTTAAAAGAAAGATTCAGGCTTTCACTAAAGTTTAACCCTGAAAATGTGCTCTCAAATCTGGATGGATACAGAGTTTCTTCAGGTAATGAGGGCATCTTAAAAACCCAGTCATCCATCAGGGTGACAGGGTGTTCCTCTTAATAATAATAATAATAGCAACAACAACAACAATAAATTTAAATTTTCTGTCATCAGGTGACACTCCCAGACATTCTGATTTAATTGATCAGGAGAGAATTGTTATCCTAAAGGGTTGTCAAAAGCATTACCTAGGGCTGGAGAGATGGCTCAGTGGTTAAGAGCATTGCCTGCTCTTCCAAAGGTCCTGAGTTCAATTCCCAGCAACCACATGGTGGCTCACAACCATCTGTAATGAGATCTGGTGCCCTCTTCTGGCCTGCAGATGTACACACAGACAGAATATTGTATACATAATAAATAAATAAATAAATATTTTAAAAAAAAAAAGCATTACCTATAAACTTTCCCTACTTTCTGCTAATGTTGGGGGAGTTTCTCTAAGAATTACAGAAATAATATATTTTATTTAAGTCATGGATTTCACAACCGTGTGGAGGAACTGTTAGACACATAATGTGGAACTTTATCCCCTAAACCTACTTAAAATTCTCAAGTCAGGATTATATATAGTTATGGTGTACAAAATGTTCTGATATGTGGAACACTGCGGAAAAGCTGAAGTTACAAACCATAACAGTTACCACACATATTTTTGTGGTGACAACCTTTAAAAACTCTCAGCAATTGCCAAGTATGTGGCACATTGTTATTAACCATATTCTTGTTTTTAAACAGCAAAATTTCAAATTCAGTAGGTCTAGGTGGAGCTGAGCGCCTGCATCTACCTCGATATCTAGAGCTGTACAGTTTACTCACACTGTAAGCAGGGATTAAGCAGTGTTTCAGTCAATGACATTTAAGCACCAGAAACCGTCCAGAAATAAGGAGAGAAAGAAGAAAGAAAAAAGCAGTTTCTAGACTAGACACCATGATTGAAACCTGTGAGGCCACTGCGCCGGAAGCCGAGGCCAGCTTGAACTACATGAGTTTCCTAAATCTCAAAAGCTAAAACCAAGGGTGGTGGTGGAATGGGTGAAATAGTTTTTTAAGACCACAGGGGCAGAACGACTTGTCTGCGGTCCTTCAGGCAGTTAGGTGACTGGACCTGAAGCTGTCTGAAACCAGAGCTCGGTTCCTTCGATTTCTAGTAAGATTCCGGGGACACCATCCCCACGGCTGAGATAGACAGTATAGAAATCGGTCGCCCTGGTCTTGATTTGCGTTTGGAAAATCCTCTGTTGTCGAGGATTGCCCTAAAGTACATTGATGGGTTTAGGAGAGAAACGATTTCTGGTTTTCGGTTTTGTTTTTGTCTCTAAGAAACTTTTGCCTTGGTCAAGTGTACACAGCGGTGCACAGCTCGGACTCTCAGCCTCTGGTTGTGCCTGCGGGGAGACCACCTACGGGGGGCCCTGGTGACAAAGTGCCCCGGGCTGGGAGTGACTGGCGGGTGAGCACCCACCGGCTTCCCGCTGAGGACTCGGAGCATACCGTGCTGCAGCCCAGCCCGCGCTCCGCACCGGCCAGAAGGCGGAGGGTTTCAAGAGTTTGAAGCGTAGACGCGGCAGGAGGCGTTCACCTCGCTACAGCGATTTGTTTAGAACTGAAACGTTGTCGTCAAACCTCGACTGAAAGGTGGCAAAACATGGCGAAAAGCATTTTGGAAAAGATAGAAGTAATAGTCGAGCACAGTAGACAGCAACAAGTCAGGATGGCCGAGCGGTCTAAGGCGCTGCGTTCAGGTCGCAGTCTCCCCTGGAGGCGTGGGTTCGAATCCCACTCCTGACAAATGTTCATTTTTAAAAATTTTGCCTTCTTTTGTAAACGTTTTACTTTCTTAGTCTGACTTTACAATAGAGACACTGTGTAGTTGCAAGATAGCTTGAAGGCTAGATATTTTAATATTTTCTTTCTTTCTGTTTACAAGAAAATTTAGATGAATCTTAATTCTTAATTCATGACTCACTATCATCACTTATGTCTGCACCCTTACTGGCTAAGCATCTCACTGGTCTGAACTTTGTTTTTTAGGTTTCTGGTTTTGTCAGAATTGCATATATACTTATACTAGTTAAGATCCTACAAAGATACAGAACTGGTATGTATATGTCTGTCTGTCTGTCTACCTATCAACATCTACTGGGATACAAGAAGACAGATAGAGAAAGGCAGATGCACAAAGAGATGAAACACGAAGGCATGGCTCACAGTTATTGAGGCTGAGAATTACCATGATCTGCTCTTTGTAAGCTGGGAACAAGGAAGGTAGGTGGCCTAGTTTAGTCCAGGTATGAAGTCTAGAGAGCAGAGGCTATGAAGTCAGTCAGATCATGTAGCTCCTGACCATCCCCACACCCCACCATCTCCACACCCCACTATCCCCACACCCCACCATCCCCACACCCCACCTCCACCACACCCCGCCATCCCCACACCCAGTCTAAACCTGAATCATGCCCCACCACACTAGGGCCTTCAGTCTACTGAGTTAGGAAGTTCCAGAACTCTGGAGACCCCATGGCTGTTCAATTAGACATTTAAATTTAACCATCACACTGTTGATGCTCACATGGTTGATGGCCAGGCAAGGGCTGATCTCTAGAGACAAGTAAACAGGACATGTTCGGGCCCAGCCCTGAGGAGTGAACAGATTTGTAAGAAACTGTTACAAAGACACGAACTGGGTGTAGTGGTGGACACCTGTGAGCTCCCCAGAGGTGACAACAGAAGGATCAGAGGTCGGAGACACAGGAGGAGGCTAAGGCAAGTCAGTCGTTACTAGATACTACAGCCAGTCAAAGTCAAAGCAAAGTATTGAAAAGAACCTCTAAGAAAAGAATTTTATTTGGCACATTTGGAAATAAAGTCTAGTCTATGAGCTTTCTGTTGCTCTGATAAAATGCTAATGAAAACTAGCCCGGGGAGGAAAGGGTTATTCCAGTTTACAGATTATAATTAATCAAGCCAAGTCAGTGCCGAAACCCGGAGGCAGAGACCAATGCTTACTGCCTTGCTCTCCAAAACATCTAGCAGGGGGTGGCACTGCCCTCAGTGAGATGGGCACTCCCCCATCAGTCCTACAAGCAGTTCTGATGGAGACAATTTTTCAGTTGAGGTTACTAGCTTGTCAAATTTGCAAAATCTAATCACCACAAAGACTAAAATGTAAAACATGATATGCACGAACAGGCCAGGGTAGCTTTTGGTAAATCTGAGTAGGAAGAAAATGTTGGTAGTTCTATTATGACAGAGAAATCCATACACATTGTGACAAAAGCAAGTTCAATGGCATTTTTAGTGTGTGAACTGACGTTCCCTCAGAAAAGGCCACATATTTGTGTGTGAAAGGTATGATTAGTCCTCTATGGTTTGGGGAGTTGGCATGTTAAAAATCAAGTACCAAAATGATCTTGGTCTATCTTTAGTCCCTCAATAACCATTTATCAACCACTTTCTGTATTGGTCAGGGAATGTATTAACTTAGGAACGCTTTCGCTTTCATCAACCCAACAGCTAAGAATGACGTCAGAGGCATTTAAAATCTTTAGCCGTTATTTCCCCCATTTTGATGTAACCGGTTTCCCTGATGTCCACTAACAACAGCAACCACAAAGCCAAAGCCTTAAAGTGAAGGCAGGCTGTTTGGATGAACCTTTTGTGATCTTAGCATACCATGCCTCTGAGCTTTGTGTCAGATCTGCCATCCAAAATTGGTACCCAAGTGCTCAGTTTCTGCAGTCAGCCCGGGGCAGATGAGGCAGGTTTGGTGAGAGGAGGACACAGTGGTGTGCAAGAACTGGAGAATAGTCTTTATTCTTAGAATGGAGAAAGAAGGTGTTGTATGAAGAGCGGCCGGGGCTGTGCGGCCCGGCTGCATTCCGGCCGCCCTTCATACAACAGATTGGCGCCCACGTGATGGGCTAAATCCACTTAAAAACCTGAGAGAGCTTAATTTTAAACGGAGTTTAACACAGATTTTTGCTGTTTGTTGGTGGCGTGCTAACTGAGATTTCCTGGTTTGGAGGCAGCAGCAGAAAAAAAGCTGCGTCATTTTAAAGCGCAGCTTCCTGGGGCTGTGCTGCCAGTGTGAACTCTGGTTTTAAAGCATTTCAAAGGATTTTATGGGACTGGATGTTTGTGTTCCCGCTTGGGATCAGAAGGAGAGTGCTCTGAGACTGGGCTAATGGCTCAGCGTTCTGCCTGCACCTGGGCAGAAGGCCGAATCAGGCTTAGGCAGGCGGGAGAGCATGGTGGATTCCAGCCGCCATACAGAGCCGCGGTTTGAGACTGCACAATGCTCTGCGTGTCAGATTTGCCTGTAACTTGGATGAAAAGAGTTTCTATGCTGCACGCTCAGTCTCAAAATTAAACTGCTTTGGCTTGCTTGATGGCAATTTGGACTGCTGTGTGCCTGGAACTCTATGCAGCTCAGGCTCACCAAAAGGCTCTGGGCAGGAGCGGCTCAGCTCTGCCATACTGCAGTCTCAGGCAGGAACTACCGTAATTACCTTAATGACAGCGCACTTAAGGTTTCTACTGGGCAGAATGCAGGCGGTACCGTATTAACTGTACAAGAAGCAACTTAAGTTTTTAATAATTGCTTAACATTTTAAGAAATGCTCCTGGATAGTAAAAAAAATTACAGATTCACAATAAAACAGATTCAGACAGACCACTAAATGAGTCACAATGTTGGATAAATGTACGTGGGCTTGAGAGAGAAAAAATATATATAGAGAGAGAGAATAAAGTTAATGCCTTTAAAATTAAAAAGGTAAAGTCTTTAAAGAGACAGAGTACAGATAGTTAAGAGAGTAAAAGAAAAAAAGAAAAATAAGCCACGTAAAAATGCAAAATTCACAGAGAGTCTGGATTATGTACATTGTGTTTTCTTTAAGATTTTTGACTGTGAAGGAGCTAAGTACAGAGAGACATTTCATTATATGGGCTGCCAAGTGGAACCAGAATGGATATCATGAGGGTATGACTTCAAAATTTGGGTCTAAGGATATGATGCTTTGGAAAGGGTCTTCTTTTGTTTTCACAGAGGATGAGACCCTGTGGATTTCTTCTATTCCGATTTGGTATGATAGACCACGCCCTCCTGAAAGGTTGCTGTGAACACCCTCAGAAAATTGCTTCGCTCAACTGCCAACTGAGATGAAACTATCACAGGTTATACCGTGAAAGACCTAATTAACGACGCCCCCATTCAGCAGGAAGCAGTTTGGAGAGAGAAACTGCGCCCATGTTCCCAAAATATTGTTTATAAATATTCTTTTACATTTAAAGGGGGATATGATATAGATATAAATAATTTGCATTGGTATGGATTTTAAGGTGAATTTTGTTATATGTATATGTATTTCTGATCTTGATTAAGATATTGTGATTATGTAGTTCATTTTTAAAATGTAATGTATAATTAGGAAATATAGGTTGTTGTTAAATAATCATAAATAATAGTCAAGCTTGTAGTCATGTTAGATTTTCTAGATATATAGAGATATATTTCAGTTAGATAGACATTCTTCATATCTTTCAAAGATTGCAGAATATGGCATTTAAATATTTTAATAACTTAGGGTTTTTCATGACAATGAGACACGTCTGCTCCTGGCAGCACTAATCTATTTCGAGAGGAAGATGGGCATTGAAGAGGATCCTTATGGAGCTTGATAGACATTTGGGCAAGAGACTGTTCTTGCCTGGACTGTTGCATAAACTGGACACAAAGAACCCACAGAGAGAGGACTGCTGAACTTGCCTAAAGGTGAGATGATCTTTCAGGGTTCCTGATTCATAAAAGAGTCTACAAGACATTCTGCAGGACACAGCAGAAAGTGACTGAACTGTCTTTGGAATTTCCTGCTTCATGAAAATGTCTGCTGGATACTATGGGCCTGGAGGCCGAAGATGGATGCCCCAACGGTACAGAGGAACTTTGGGTGACTGTCCAGACAGCGAGATGTCTCTGTCATTTCTGGAGTTTTCTTATTTCTTGTTTAGTATTATATCCTTCTGGAGTCTTTGATGGAGTTGAAGAATGGATAGATAGTTATAGTTTTCCTTAGTTATGATAAAAGATAAAGTAATATAAATATTGTAACTGTAATTCTTACTTGATAACTGTTTTGCTATATGTAATTTTACTATGTTAAAATGAAAGCCTTCTTTTTTGTTTAAACAGAAAAAGGGGAAGTGATGTGGGAGTGTCATATATCAATCTGTTGATTTCATTGGTTAAAATAAAGAAACTGCCTGAGCTCATTGATAGGCCAACCCTTACGTGGGTGGAGTAAACAGAACAGGATGCTGGGAAAGAGAAGGAAGCTGAGTCAGAAGGAGCCGCCATGATGCCCGCATTCCAGACAGACACAGGCTAGAATCTCCCCGGTAAGCACACCTTGGGGTGCTACACAGATTATCAGAAATGGGCTAGTCTAGGTGCAAGAGCTAGCCAATAAGAGGCTGGAACTGATGGGCCAGGCAGTGATTAAATCAATATAGTTTGTGTGTTGTTATTTCGGGGCTTAAGCTAAACCATGCAGGCGGCCGGATGAAGGGAACACAGCCTGGCCGCTCCAATTACAACAAGAAGGTGTGTAGGCAGAGAGAAAAATCAGAGAATTTGCCTTCTCATAGTCATTGCTGCTTACAACATAGTTGGAGTCAGAAAATTTAACTACCTCCGGAGCTGTCCTTCAGAGTGTCAGGATGCTCTTTCCACAAAAGCAGTCAAGTCAGGCATGTGGAATTTTCTGTGCCAAGTGCTGGAAATGAGTAGGGGTTTGGCAACTACTCAGTGAGCTCCCATTTCCCTGATCTTGTGAGAACACTCAGCTAAGATAACTATACATTTTTTTCTTTATTTTTTTCAAACTTCTCAAGTTCTTCATGCTGCAGAAGGCTCTCCAGTCCTAAGTCTTCTTCAAGTCTCTGTGTTTCAGAGTTTCACTCACTCTGTGACAGGTGACCATACAGATGCTTTCCTGGACAGATTTTCAGATGTTCCTTTCCACAAACCTCTGAGCACAATACAGCTTTAAGATGAATCATGGCGGTTTATATAGTTGTCGGAGGTGCTACGGGGCTTTCCTGTAGTGGCGTAAATGAAGGCAGACAGAAATTATAATAATATATTCAGCTTTAATTGGCTAAAGACTTACAGAACCCGTGGTTCCAGCGGAGAACAGGAAAGCAGAAGGGGCGGGGGAGAGCACACCAGCAATATTTATTAGTAAAAAATATCCTCAGGTGACCCCGCCCTACAAGCAAGGTGATTGGCTGGGGCTACCCCTACACTTTCCCCAACAGATTAATCAACCACTTCAAAACGGGTTTTAAAAAATAAATAAAAGAAGCCATTTGGGGCAGAGTGTGATAATACACCTATTCAAGATTCCTGACAAAGAAAATAGAATATTAAGAGGTCCTGTAGTTCTTGCAGGATTTTGTTCTTTTCTGTCTGCTATCCCTGATAATAATTTTTGTGTTTGCTGGGGGTGGTGGTGTGGGGGGGGGGGGGGGGGGGTTGTATACTACATGAAACAAAATTATAGGAACACTAAGAAATGCATGCATTTGTCCTTAAAGAAAGGATCTTAGCTTTCATTTTCTTGTTATTACGACTTTGTTTATTAGAACTCATGTCCCAGTCTGCATTAATACTTTCGTGAAGTGCGAGCAGTGCATGAAGATAATTTTGAAGTCACACTTGACAGAGCGGTTTACTGAACATCAGCATCGGAAAACCACAAAAAGGCCCCGCTGGGATTCGAACCCAGGATCTCCTGTTTACTAGACAGGCGCTTTAACCAGCTAAGCCACGGAGCCCGCACGCGTTTCGGGCTTCAAATCAACAAAGAAAAGGAATGAACTTTGCTTTTGTTGTCTATTTTTACAGCTTTCTTTTTGAAGGCGGCCCAAGCAGATCCCCCCAAATCCTAAAAATGGTCCCAGCTACGCGTCAAAGACCTAAGAAAACGCTCAGTTGCAAGCGAACTGAGTCCTCGTCGGGGCGGTTTGGGAGAAGCACGGGTGAAGGAAGGCTGGATGCACCTCTGCAGCTCATCAACACGCTGATAAAAGTTCCACCCAGGAAAAGCGAATAGTCGGGGCCCAAAGGTGTGTGTGTGTGCGTTACACCTATGTTTCCAATCCCCAAACGGTACATGCAGCAAGCAAGTTTTTTTTTTTTATTTTATGATTTTTAAGTTAAACTGAAATGTAAGATTTTGATCATTCTTTAATTCCCCCCACGTTCTCCCGTCCCCCTGTAAATTTAGGTTTCAACTATCTCCTTCTTGGTTCTAAAATTAACGAAAAGAATTCCAGACACAAGCCTTAAAAATTTGTAATCTGACTTCATCATCAACAGCCCATTCTTGGAAAGGAATGAAGGAGAGGCTGGTGTTCAACAGCTCTGGAGGGAAAGCCTTCTTACGTTTGGCCAAAGGGTCTGACTTGACAAAAGGTCGAGTAAAGAGCATCTGCAACATTTCTGTATCGTCTCCGAAGCTGTGCATTTGTGTCTGCTTCCAACCTACTCAGTTCTCTGTTCAAATAAACCCATCCTTGAAGTATAATTCAAACAAAGGAAAACAGACAGTTTACAAACTGTTGTGGAGTTATTTTCACAAACGAAACAAACAGGTACAGTCGGTTGGGATTCCTAAGACCGATTGTCCCAGCAATGACGCTTAATTCAGCATTTCAATGTTTCTAAACTGTGTTGATAGTTGAAGAATTTATCAGACTGTAAGACAGCCAGCCATTGGATGACAAAGATGGGGCACGGTGACAATCTGTGAGTACTAGGGCTCTTACTTTCGTTAGAAAAATTATGAACTATGAACTCTATTTATGATCTATGAACTTGATGAAATAAGGACCGTTTCTTTCATCTTAAATTTTAGATGTTTTATTGTGTGTATGTGTGTGCTTCCCTGAATGCATCGCCTGAGGAGTCTGGATGGGGCAGTTAAATCCCGTGGAGTTGGAGCTTCAAACCTAACTTGGGAACTGAAAGGAGGTCCTTTGGAAGAGTAGCCGAGTCATCTTTCCAAACCCCACTTCTTAATCTTATAGTTAGCCAGCATGTTGTTAATGGTGTGTTCAAAGGCTCAGTCACAAAATACAGCTTTAACCTAACTGTGGCAGATGTCAGACGACAACATTGTATTTGGTTTGTATTTCTCCTCTGACTCAAAGCTGGTGACATTTGCATGGAATTTCTAAGAAGTCTAGGAATTGTTGAGCCAGAGAGAACTCCTGCAAGATAACAAAACTCTGATTAACCCTTTACAGACCTGCATGAGTTGGGCTCACACTATAAACTTAGTACTTGGGAAGTAAAGGCCGGAGGTTAAGAAGTTCAAGGTCATCTCCAGCTACAGAGGTTGTGAGGTTAGCCTTGCAACAGGAGACCCTGCCTCAAGAGATCGAAACAAGTAAGTAAGCAACAGAAATAGAGAGAGTGGATGCTGTTTCCCTGCAGCCTTCACTGCGGACTAGGGAGGCAGGCTCATAGAATCCTCATCATTACTCTGCTCCACACATCTGAGATTGACGACAGGACAAAGTCTTGTGTCACATACTGCTCACATTAAAGAAGAGAGACAGACAGCCGTTTTCCTTATGCCTTGGAGCAAAACCAAAGGAGAGTACATTGAGACCAAAGAAAGAGCTCATCACAGTAGTAGCCTAAGGTTGGTCAGGCTGTAATAATGCCCAGTTATGTACTTAAACACTAACATAGCGGGGCATAGTGGGCTCACTCACAGCCCAGCCTACTCAGTAGACAGGCTGTAGACGTTTTAATCCTGTCAATCATGTACGGCAGTTAATCATGTATTCTTCTGGATTTGATTTCTCTGCCTAATACAATCACTGACTGGAAGCTGGATCTCTCTCTCTCTCTCTCAGATACACACACACACACACACACACACACACACACACTCACGCACTCATACTGGACTCAAATAAGATTCACCCAAATAAAGTAAAACAATACCTTTCTGAAGACATTATTCAGGAAATTGAGGCAGCCAGAAAAGGCCTTGAAATTTTACAAAAGGAAGGGAGTTTCAAGAGACTAAAAACAATATGACGGGACATGTGGACAGAGCATCCAGCCGTCTGGGTTAAAGCCATTGGACAAACAGAATGAGCCCAATAGCTTTCAGAGATGCCCTCTGATCTAGCCCCATCTCTGAGTGTGATGGGAATAAACAGGACCTGGAGCCGCTGGACTTGGCTTTGTTACTGAAAATCCAAGCACACAAATGTCCATGCTTGTTTGTTTGTTTGGAGACAGAGTCTGAGGTAGAAAGATGGTTGGAGCTTGCTTGCTAAAGGAAGAATCGGAAGACTACTTTAGCCCTGACCATCTTGTTTCCACCTCCTCAATGCTGGAAGTGAAACATAATTGGTTTCTTTTTGTAATTCTTTCTTTCTTTCTTTTTTTCTTTTCTTTTTTTTTTTTTTTTTTTTTTTTTTTTTACATATATTAGCATCATTCCTGAGATGGAGTAGAAAAAGGCACCAAATTACCTTGGGGTTCTGAGTACAAAACCTGATGAGAAAGCGCCATGTTTCTTTAGGACAACGCATTAGGCAGGCTTCCTTTAATGCTTAAGTGTAAAAACAGTTGGACACGTGTTTAGAGTTGTTGAAACTGTATGAACCCAAATTAAATAGTTTTCTGATCTCAACATCAAGCAATTTACTTCTATTTTAACAGCCCTTGATTTATTTACAGGACATGAATAGATACCCTTTTCAAAAGTCTCTACTGAAGACTGAAACACGTATATGACAATTATCTTTGCTTAGAAAATCTATACAAATGTGTACCGGAATTGACAGTTCCTAGAAAGACATAGCATGCTGAGACGTATAGTGGAGACTGCCTACTGAGGTCTTATTTGGTAAATATTTGGGGTAGGGAGCATCAGGACTATGATATGTTCCACTTTCCTTCCTTATTGTATTATGGTTTCCTCCATATCTCTCACAGTTTTATTTAGAGCTTTACTGTCTATGTCACAACTATCATGTTTTCTGTAGGCTACAGGAAGATCCGTTTTCTTCATTATTTTATCTCCCGTGCATCCAGCAGTATTGGTTGAATGAATGCGAGCTTGAGTAGAAAAGCGACATGGGGACACCTATCACCGCCGTTTTGTTTGGTGGGGGGGCGGGTGACGGGAGGAGGGGGTGGGGCAGAAACAAATCTAGAAGTAAAGATAATAGAGTCCTCAACAAAACAAATCAAAAAGACACTGCAGTGTTAAACTCGGACAACAGCATAACTAGTTGTGTGCCCCACCCAAAGGCTTACGTGTGCAGGGCCAGTGGCGCAATGGATAACGCGTCTGACTACGGATCAGAAGATTCCAGGTTCGACTCCTGGCTGGCTCGGAGTGCACGGTACATATTTTTCCTGACTACACGGAAATTTAATGAAGAAAATCCATACACGTCTGAGTTTGTCTGAAACAAAATAAGAAACAAGAGGACCACGCTGTCACTATTTTTTTGTAGCTGGGTATTTTGGGGTCACTTTGTAACCCAGCCGGCTTGAATTCAAAGCGATCCTCCTGCCACAGCTTCCCTTACGGCTCATCGCTTCTTTTTAGATCAAATTCCACGTCCGACCATGCGGTGGCGACACCAGCGTATCTGCGGAGCCGTGATTCCCAGGCCTGGCTGTTTCGCCAGTCCATTTTGGCTTTAGGATGATTTTAAGTGACCTCTTAATCCATTAAAATCTGTTCAGAACAATTAATTTTAATAACAAGGGTAATCTGGAGAGATTATTTAAGTTTCTGTTTCAGTCTTTTCTATTCAGTCGTTTGTAGAATAAGAATTTGGTTTCAGGTCCCATTTATGAAGCCCAAAGTTTGTGCTTCTCGGAGTTAAACACGAGGGACGCCTCTTCAGGTCACCATCAAACATTTACTTGACAACAGAAACGAAAGAAATCGAAAGAATATCTCAAGGCAAGGTCCTTAGCACAGCTTGTTTCCGTAGTGTAGTGGTTATCACGTTCGCCTCACACGCGAAAGGTCCCCGGTTCGAAACCGGGCGGGAACAGTGTTGCTGCCCATTTTTAGTACTATAAAACTAATTCTAAACAATTTTCATCTATTATGTTCTCTTTCGCTCCCAGTGTTCAGTTTGAAACTTCTCTCTCAGCAGCTCCCATTTCCCTCACCCGAGCCTAGTCCTCTTTCTGCGAATGGAGACTCCTTTTCTCGCCCACACCAGCTGCCGGAAGCGCATCCGGGGCTTGCTCCGGTCCCGGCGCGGCTAGGTGTCCACCGCCCGGGATCGCCCCCCTCCCGTCGCTCTGGTGAGTGCGCCGCCGCCTCCGCCTATCTTAGCGAGGGTCCTAGTTACCCAATCTCAGAAGATGTTTCCATTCCTACCTGTGGCTTTAAATCTATGCTCTGTAGATAGCTTTATTCTACTTCTGAATTTGTCATTATAGCACATCGTATAAAAAGATTCGTGTTGTCTATATTCCTCTGCAACTTGCTGGTTTTGCTCAGTTTTATGTTGGCACTTGTTTGTTTTCTGCATGTAACTGTTACCTACTTATTTCTGCTGCTGAGTAGTATTTTCTTGCACACATATTACTAAAATATATTGTCTTTTCTATTAAAGCCATTTGGGTGCGTTCTAACTTTTAAAAATGATAATACTATCATTAACCCCATCTGCCCACAATTTTCAACTTTCCCATAGAGATATTCAGGAAGAAGAATTGCTTCACACGATGCAACTTTGCTTTACAACTATATACTAATTTCACACACACACCCTCCAGCAGTGTGTATATGTTTTGATTGCTCCACATCTACTGAGCCCTTCATATTGTCAGGCAACTTAGTTTTTGCTCTTATCGGGTCCGATGACCTGGGACGGATGTGTAGAGTCGGCATAACAAAGAAAAGTCTGTTTCAAGCAAATGACCCCGGATAGCCTGAGTCATTTTTATTTATACAGTTTCAATAGCTTGCATGAACAGTTTTATAATCATATTTGTTTCCTTGAGTTTCTAATAATGATTACAATAATTGCCCGTTTGCTCTCTTATCTCCTTCCCTTTCCGCCCCTCATCTTCCCCACCTGTAATCATTATCTACTTGATTCGTAGCGTAGATATTAGAAGCAGAAGCAGTACAGCCAGCAACAACGGAAGTTTTCTAACATGGCACAGCTACAGGTGGAACAGTGTGCCCAGTCGGCAGGATTTGCAGTTCCAGAATCATGCAAAGTGAGAGAAAGTTTTGCCTCTAATGGTTAATGTTTACCTCTGGTCAAGTCTAAACTCTTGCAGGCAAGTCATCGGCTAAGGAGGTTCAATCCATTCCTCATTCTGTACCTACTCTATCTCCTATGGGGGACATACCAGCTTTCTCCTATCATCCTAGAAACTACTAACTTCAAAGCTTACTCTTAGTAGTTGGCACTGCTTATCTTTTGTTCTCACATCCTCTTCCTCTCAACTTCCCTCGGTATTGACACAGCTATAGAGATGAGGGTGCATCATTCCCTGTTCCTAGATGGTTCCCATAACTCTTGATATCATCTACTGATTAACATTTCTTCTAGACTCTTGTGGATAAAATCAATCTGTCCAGGACAATTATGCAAATTTCTAATTTTGTCATGAACGTCTGTGACTCTTTCAGGCCAGTCACGAGGTGCATTGGAAAGGTGACACTGTGTTCTTGAGAATCCTGAATTCATGGTCGCACCTGAAACACCAGAGCCTTTGGGCTGACTCAGATCTGCTGTGTGTTTTTAACAACATCTCCTTTGGCTCACCCAGAGGAAGTCCTCAGGGGAAAGTTTGACTAATGCAATAGCCATTCCATCTATAGCTCTAAGAAAGTGAAACTAGAGGCGACCAGCAATCATTTGTGTAAGGAAGGCGAGGAGAGCAGGCAGCACCTATGTTCCTGGGGTCATGCCCAGAATTATCCAGCAAACTACCCATCGGCCTTGCCAAAAGTGGGTTAAATTCTCCCAGGCCTTGCCAAAAGGAGCACTTGTTCCTGCTATTCTCAGGCCTTGTTCCCCCAAAGAAGTCGCATGGCTCCCAGCAAGTGTTCTTCAATTTAGTGGGTAAGAAGCTGTATCCTGTAGTTCACACATGCATTTCCTGGGTCACACATCCTCTGCTCCTAGATCTAAGTAGTACTTAGATCTAGTGACCCAAGAAATTAAATGTCAGCTTATGAACTATTAGCTACTTTTCTTATTACAATGACTACATCCCCGGGGGGGGAAGCAACTTAAAAGAAGGAGGATTTATTTATTTAACTCTTACTTTGGGGCATAGCACATCAGGGCATGAAGGCCTGGTGGAGCCACAGTCTTGACCGTAGGCCCTTATCTGAGAGGACTGGAAGGCAGAGTGTTTTATTTTCTTTGTATTTTACTTGGTACCCACAAGTTGCTAGCTGTAGTATAATTTTATTTTTAAGTGTTAAACGTGTTGATTCCTTCCTTGGTGGTTTGTGTGCTTTGTGTCTGGTTAAAGAGCTCTTCCCAGGAGTGGTGTGAGAAAGAAGCATCCAAGACCGGCAAGATGCCTGCCAAGTAAGCAGGCAAAATGCGACATCAAGAACGATAAAGGAAATGAGTCTGCGTCACAGGCCAAAACAGGTCCCTGAAAAGAAGGGAAAAGAGCCACCCAGAGGGAAAAGGGGAAGCAGATGCTGGCAATGGCTGGAACAAGCCTGCAAAAACTCAGGATGCTTCCACAGTTCAGCCCTAGGAAGAGAACATCACTAGGGATGCCAAGTAAAATGGCATGTTCTGTTAGTGACCCTGCTCTTACAATAATATTTTTGAAAATCAAATTTTTTTTCCTCCTTAAATTGTAGAATTTTATTTCTTTTCGAAGTTGCATTGTTAGTGCATAAGGAGACTTAATTTTTTGAGGGGTGGAGGTGCAGGGATACCAATGAGTATATCTCAGAAGCTGAGCTGAAGTGAGAGAAATGGTGTTCTCTCTCTCTCTCTCTCTCTCTCTCTCTCTCTCTCTCTCTCTCAGATTACTGGTTTCCAGGGAGGAGGCAGAAATCTTTAATAAATAAATAAATAAACAAATAAAAAAGATTACTGGTTTCCAAGAAAGGTTCTCTGAAATTCACACTTGAAAAAGTTTGGCAGAGAATTGTTATAAAACAAGAACAAAAAGTCACAGGCATGCCTGCCTCAAGTAACAATAACTGGGTTTTCTATGACATCATGATGCTGCCACTTTTTTTTTTTTTTTTTTTTTTAAATATTTATTTATTTATTATGTATACAATGTTCTGTCTGTGTGTGTTCCTGCAGGCCAGGAGAGGGCACCAGACCTCATTACAGATGGTTGTGAGCCACCATGTGGTTGCTGGGAATTGAACTCAGGACCTTTGGAAGAGCAGGCAATGCTCTTAACCGCTGAGCCATCTCTCCAGCCCCCGATGCTGCCACTTGAAAGAACGAAGATTCCTGCTTTTGTCTTGTCGGCCAAACTGTGAAGAATAATCATCACGTTAGTTCATTTCCTCATCAGAGCTGGTGGTTTGTGAGAGTATCTACTCCCCATGGCTGTCCCTTCTCAGAGCAGCAAGCAAACACTTTGTCAGCTGCTGAGGTTGGGGGAAAGGAGCTTGGAAACTGTGATAAAGTACTGCCCGCTGCGCAGCCCCCACACCCCGCACACCCTGCACACCCTGCTGTGAGTATCTGTAACTGACAAATGGAAACCTAGATATAGGCAGGCTTGTTGGGGTAGAGGGAACATTTTATACCTGGAGTTTAAAGATAATCTTTACTGCCCTGTAATTTTCTAGTTTTTTTTTTCACACTTGTCTTTAGTCTGCCCTGAACTTATTTTTTTTTAGACAAGCTCTTTTTTAAAATTGTTTTTATTGAGCTTTTTTAAAATTGTTTTTCTCCGCTTCTCTCCCTTCTTTCCCCCTCTCCTTGTACCTTTTCCTTGAGCCCCATGCTCCCAATTTACTCAGGAGATCTTCATTTTTTTCTACTTCTCATGTAGATTAGATCCATATATGTTTCTTTTAGGGTCCTCTTTGTTGTCTAGGTTCTCTGGGATTGTGAATTGTAGGCTGGTTTTCTTTGCTTTATGTTTTAAAACCACTTAGGAGTGAGTACATATTATAGTTTCTTTCTGGGTCTGAGTTTCCTCATTCAATATGATGTTTTCTAGATCAATCCATTTGCCTGCAAATTTCTTTTTTTTTTTTTTTTTTTTTTTTTTTTTTTTGGTTTTTCGAGACAGGGTTTCTCTGTGGCTTTGGAGTCTGTCCTGGAACTAGCTCTTGTAGACCAGGCTGGTCTCGAACTCACAGAGATCCGCCTGCCTCTGCCTCCCGAGTGCTGGGATTAAAGGCGTGCGCCACCACCGCCCGGCTTGCCTGCAAATTTCAAATGTCATTTTTTTTCCACTGTGTAGTATTCTATTGTGTAAATATACCACATTTTCCTTATCCATTCTTTGGTTGAAGGGCATTTAGGTTGTTTCCAGGTTCTGGCTATAACAAATAATGCTGCTATGAATATATTTGAGCACATGTCCTCATGGTGTGATTGGGCATCCTTTGGGTATATAACCAAAAGTGGTATTGCTGGATCTTGAGCTAGGTTGTTTCCTAATTTTCTGAGAAATCGCCACACTGATTTCCAAAGTGGATGTAACAGTTTGCTTAATCAAGAAGTGGCTAAAAGTCTTCTCTAAGATTGATACCACGCTCAAAGATGTAGCCAATATTCAATGAACTATTTTGAACAGACAATAATTAAAATGCATAACAAAACAAGTTATAGTAGGTTTTCTGTTTTAATAAAAGATAAGCCTTGAAGTGTTTATTGTTTGTCAAATACTGTGTGTGACCCCCGTGAGCCGATGACCAGCTAAGACGAGGGAGGCTTGTCGGGCCTCACCTCCAGCCCCAGGACTGTGGCTGACACCTTCGGCAACCTGGATGGTGTCCCAGCAGGTAGGGCCGCAGGCTGCTTCTTGCTTGAAACTGAAAGGGAGTTTTGGAGATCATTATGAGCCACCAAGGAAGCCCTTTGGAGATGGGATGTTGAGAAAGAAGTGATGTAATTTACTAGGTTCAAGATAACCACGCCAGCTGAAGAAAAAGTGTGGGGGGCCGAGCACAAATACAGAAAGTGTTTCCCTTCTCCAGGGCCAATACCTCAGGTTCAAAGCAAAAAACTGCTGGACACTCAGCGTGATTCATGCCAGGCACGCAAGTGCTCAAAGTAGAAACAAATCAGGATGTTATTTATGAATTTACAGACAGGATGAGCCTATGAGACAATAAAAAAGTCTTTCATTCATTCGTTGTTTCTTCCTTCCTTCCTTCCTTCCTCCCTTCTTCCTCCCTTTCTTTGTAACATTTTCTTTTTAATTGACACATTACTGTACATATCTGTACTGTACAAGTACAGTAATATGTGTATACAACACCTAGTAACATGATTGGTTTTAACTTCAGATGTCTGACATTTATGTTAATGCCTAAAATCTTTTCTACCAACTTCTTTGAAATATTCAATGAATGGCCAAGCATAGTACTATATAGAACACTGCAGGCGGTCCTTCCGGTTCCCACTTCAGGAATATTATCTGTGCATGCATATGTGAAGTCATGCACTGTGGCAAATAATACATCTAATCTATTCATCCTTCAGAGTCTGTGCTGACATGGAAGGCTGACATCCTTCCCTGTCTCTTGGTCATTATTCCTGTATGCTGGAAACTAATTGTAATCACTCGAATCAGATGGCTGCATAATGGTATCTTGCAACTTTCTTAATTTACTCAGAGAAACCAAATTCTTTTTGGGGAGGGAGGGGGAAGCAGGTTATAGTTAAAATTTGCACTAATGATTCCCAATCTTTTAAAAACGCAGTTCCTCAAGTCGAGGTGGCCCACACCAGCACTCAGGATAAAAGTTCTTCAGGATTTTCTCATGAGAAACCAGATGGTGCCTGGTAATCACGTTAGCTGTCTAGCTTATTCCATACAAGAAGTCGTGTAATATGCATTCCTATTCTTCTATAATCAAAATTGTCAACAAAAACTTTGTGTGTAGTAAAAAAATTGTACAAGCTCGTATTAATTATGCATTATAATGTTTCATAATGACATTTCATGCATGTATATAATGTCATTTGATGATCACATACCTCCCTTTCCCCAACTAGCCACCCCCATCCCCCATCTTCCGGTTGCATAGATGTCTGTGCACGCATGTGTGTGTGTGTGTGTGTGTGTTTATGTGTGTAAGAGTTTCATTGTGGTTGGTTAGAGGAACATAAAAGAGAGTCGTCTATAGGAAGATGGCATCTTTATCCCTTCTTCTCAGCAACTCAGCTGTTGAGCTGTGTATAAATTTGCAGGAACAGTGGGTCATTCTGCTTTTCTTCCACAAAGGTGTGCTTTCTCTCTCTCTCTCTCCTGGTGGCTTTGATGGAATTAATCACATGAAAAATTGATAGAGTGTAAGATTAGACTGGACTGCAGTGCTGGAACTTTCTCTGCACACTTCACGCTATTCTGCCTTTCTTTGGGAAATCCTGAGTACAGGACAGATGGGGAGAGAAATAGTTAAGTCCCACCATCATGATGTGTGCTCATTCAATCACCAGGGCTCTGATGGTAGGTGCTAGGAGCTATGTTGGGTGTTAGGTCCACTGGGGTGTGCAAAGATGGGGGACAGACCGCCAAAGTCTATTAAACCAGAAGCAAACTTTATTCCAGGGAAAAAAATTAAAAAAAAAAATCTCCATGGGTCACAAAAAGCTTATCAACTTGCTGAGACCACAGCCAGAGATGGATTCCTAATGTTGTAGCAAAAGATGGTTTCCAAACTCCCCCTTTTATAGCGAGAAGCAAAGCATTAGGCATGAACAAAGGAAGTTTTAAAAATTTGAGGTAAAATTCAGATACAAAATGTTCTTCTTTGCAATTTCCATTAACGGAGTATTTTTAGTTGTACTGTGTTTGTATTTACGTCATTGTTCTCTCCTGGCTTCCCCTGAAGTTGTTTACCAAAGCCCTGCACTCTCCTGATGCTGCTAGTTTTGTGTGGGGAAGGTACTGGAAAAATGCACAACCAAAAAGTACATCCCATCATTTAAAAGTTAACCCAGCTCACATCAATTGCTGCTGGTCATGAGTACCCTGGGGCGGGTATCTAAAAACTGACCCTCAGGCCGGGCGGTGGTGGCGCACGCCTTTAATCCCAGCACTCGGGAGGCAGAGGCAGGCGGATCTCTGTGAGTTCGAGACCAGCCTGGTCTACAAGAGCTAGTTCCAGGACAGGCTCCAAAACCACAGAGAAACCCTGTCTCGGGGGAAAAAAAAAAAAAAAACTGACCCTCAGTATGCAGAGCTAACCTCAGTTTGCAGAGGCCAGCTTCAGCCTTGCAGACAGAGCTATTGGTTGTAGAGCAAAGTAACTCACGGTTAATAGTTAATCCTTCAGCGGCTGACAGCCTGCTTTCATCCTCCTAGGCTTATACTTTATATTTCTTTATTTCTACATTCTTATTTCTGGAATCTACATTTCTGTATTCTTGGACTCTTGGGCATGGCCGTGGGTGTACTGTAGAGGAAGATCCTACAGAGCTAGTGCACCTGGCTTCAATTCTGGAGTGTTGTTAACACCTAGTGGTTGAACTACCTTTTGTGATTGTTACCTTTCGTTTCAAGTGTTTAATTCTTATCTGGGTCCTTCCTGAAGGATCCCAGTGTCTTTGCAAAGCTTACTTCTGAGAGTACTTGGCAAGCCAAGCAGTCTCATGGTTAAGAATTTTACTTGGGCAAATGGTTCCTTCAAACAACTCCAGATAAGGGGTGTTGGTATGCAGAAATTGACTTGCTAAGAGGTATAAATTGTGTGACAATAAAAAGGCCTTTTCCAAAGCTCTGAACAGTCAGTTCACTAGAAGCTGGCTCCCCTGTGGCTGACTGCTAAGCCTGAATCACAGTCTGAAGTGACTACCTTGTTTGACAGACTGCATAACCCAGACATCGACAGCACAGAAAGATCAGTCAGAGTCCAGCCCATTCCTGTGAACTCTCAGACATAGCCCCTGAGTCTGGACAATGTGAGGAGACAGGCTGGGGAGAAACTTCCCAGAAGAGGACATGCTTTTCAAGATTAATTCCTGGTGTAGTCACTGAACATTTAGAGATTTGTTTTGTGCCAAGACTGTATGGCAGGCCCACGGGCTTTTCCCTCACCAGAGAGAGAAGACAGGGGCTCACTTCATAGTGTGGGGGAAAGCTCTCATTCGTGGAAAGTGAAGACATGCACGACTATGCTCCATGGTTTCTAGGACACTCCCATAGCAGAAGGGAATTTGCATGCTTCTCTTCATGTTACCTTTGGAACAGTTAAGCTGAATTAGAAGAAATGCAAGAGGCAGTGGGTGGTGGGACTGGGAGTGTAGCTCCATGAAGGAGCTTGTCTCATAGGCACCAGGTGGAAGGTGCCTGTGACCCCAGGACTAGGAGGAGGAAGCAGAAGGGTCTCAAGTTTGAGGTCAGGCTGTGCAAAGATTAAATCCATTCCTTTGCTAACTAGAAATTAATAATTAGTTTTTTTAAAAAAGAAGCAAAGCAGGAAATCCATGGTCCTAGTCAAAGCCAGTTCCACAAAAACTTTTTTTTTTTCACATGGAATTTCAGATTTTATCCAGTTTGCTTTGAATCTTTTAGGAAATGTGCTATTTGGACTTCACAGAAACTTTGTGTTGACCCTTGAATAGTTGAATTCGGAGGAAGGCACCAGAAGTGGAGATTTCCTAACAGTAAAATAGGCTGCTTCATTCTGGTCAGAAAATCAGAACTGTCTAGGAGGACATGGAACAGACAAAATAATGAAAACCAGTTTAATAGCACTGGCTGTTCTTACAGAGGATGTGGATGCTGGGAACAGAATCCACATGGTAACTCAACTGTCTGTAACTCCAATGTCAGGGGATCCATACCCTCTTCTGGCCTCCTCTGGCACCAGACACTTGAGAAGTGCACAGACATACATGTAGACAAAACACCCATGCATATAAAATTTTAAAATTAGATATTAATAGTAATAAATAATAAAAATAAACCCAGCCCTTGGGAGGCAGAGGCAGGCAGATCTCTGTAGGTTCAAGGCCAACCTGGTCTACATAGAGAGTTTCATGACTAGAGACCCTGTCTCTAATACTTGCCCCCAAATATATATGACAACATATTATGTTATATAAATTATATGCTTATATATTAAAATATAGTATAATATATATTTGAGGGCCAGTATATATATAATAAACAGATATATGGGCAAGTATATATAATAAACACATATAATATATATAATAAACAGATATATGGGCAAGTATATATAATAAACAATTGCCACAGTACCTACAAAAAGGACAAGAGCCTTTGAATGGTAGCATGGGTGTTGAAAAGACTTTCCCCCAAATCTCCAAAGCTTCCCTCCTCCCACCCTTAAACATTATAAAGTACACGAATTATGGAGGATGTGTAAGGAAGGATAGGCATCCGAATGCCTATCTTTTAGAATTTAAGTAGATGGTCCTATTATGGGGAAGAAGGTAAGGAATACATGAGGAGGAGGGGGATGGGGAGACTGACAGCCTGGGTAGGAGCCACAGACCTGGAATAGCAGCACTCAGGAAGGGAATTTAACAAGATCCTGATCCAGCCCAATGTCCATTACATTGTGAGTTAGAGGCCATCTTGGGCTATATGGACCCTGTTTCAAAAGAGCTAGCTAACCAGGGCCAGAGAGATGACTCAGTGCGACAACGTGAGGAGCCAAGGCTGATGAACTAAGTTCCAACCGCAGGGTCCATATGGCAGAAGGAAAGAACAGGCAAGTTTGTTGACAAAGATGCGGAGTATCAGTATTTGTACTTTGGTTCCCCGGCTCCAGTTCACAGAAGACAACACTAACAAAGCTATGGGACCCTGTACATGTACTGAGTTGTGTTTGGGGAAGGAACTACAAAGTTGGGAATCCCATTTCTTAGAAAGCAAGCAATAAGTGTAACTTAGCCACTGAGTTGGAGACATTGTTTTCTAAGGCTGCTTGCTTTGTAATCGTTCTCGAAAAGAATCTGGAACAAAGAGAAATCAGTTTGTCAACAATAAAACACGGAGATATGAAATTCACAGAGAGCTGTCTCCCAACAATGAATTGTTCGCAGTAGTGGAGTTTTCAGTGTTTGAAACCAACCAAGCTCACGAGCACACAGGTTTAGAGGTCAAGAGAATGGGGGAAAATCGGTAATACATCTCTTACTGTAGTCCACTGCCTCTAGTATATGAACTGTTAGATTAGGGGAGTTGAGGACTATGAACATTATACTATGTTTTACCGCATATATTCCCCTCGCTCGCGCGCGTGTAGTGTATATATGTATCGAATTATGTTAGTTGAGACCTAACGCCCACATTCTATTTCTAGGTTTTTTTCCCCCAGAACAACAACCAATACTTTACATGTAGGCCCAAGCAAAATCATTTTCAAATTCCTGCTGAACCTTGTAAGTGAGCAACTGAATTGTTTAGGGCTACACTTTGAATATGATATGAGAGGTGGAAGAGGTGTGGAAGCTTTTGAAAAAAATGGAAAAGAAAGAAGCTTTTAAATAAGGGTTCTCTCCTTTTTCTCGTCAAATTTCTAGGTGGTTCTTTTATACAGGTAGTGAAATGACCAGTATCAATGGCTGAACGGTATCCTATATTTAAAAAGCCAGTGACTATTGTCTAGCAATTTCAACATTTTTTTCCCCAAGATTTTGTTTTGTGCAGAAAATATTTAAGATTCAGTTTCAGAAAGAAAAAGCGATTTCCAAAATTGAGGCGATCCTCAAAGCTCACATGACAGCGGCTGGGGATGTAGCTCAGTGGTAGAGCGCATGCTTCGCATGTATGAGGCCCCGGGTTCGATCCCCGGCATCTCCAGTTCTATTTTCTCTCCTACAATATTATTGTTTTTAACTACAGCTAATAGAGCCGGATGCTAGCACCGAGGGGCCTAGTGTTGCTTTAAGGTCTTTTAATATCATTTTATCTGAAACAAATGTATCCTAGAGCGTCGAAAACTACACCCCCATGCAAAATGAGAGAAGCAAAGAATTCTGGAAAATGGTGTTTGGCTGGCTAGGGCAGAAGTAATATTGTTTTGAAATAAAAAACGAGGAGATGTCACTAACCCAATATTTCATGGCACAAATAAAAGTTCAGTATAGAACTGAGAAAACGGAGAAAGTCTAGTTCTTTGAGGGCAAATCCAGGTACCCGAATATACCAACATAATTTCCCAGAGAACCGAGAAAAAAAAAGTTGTATAAACTTGTTATAACAATTTTGGAGGGCAACTAGCACCATCGGCCGGTTAGCTCAGTTGGTTAGAGCGTGGTGCTAATAACGCCAAGGTCGCGGGTTCGATCCCCGTACGGGCCAGTTGTGTTTTTTTTTGCTGCCTCTGGCCTCTGTCTCCTCCAACCTTGAGAAATGAACTGCATGAAATTTCCAGAGGGAAAAGCAAATTGTTCAAGAATTAGTCTTACAGGACAGCTGTTACAATCAGGCTGCAAATGTTTTGCAGCGGGTCCGTCTCACTACGCTAAACTGTAAGAGACTCATTTTCCCTAGTCAGAGTGTTTGCTCAGTAGCTTCACGTTAAGACTGGCAGAACAGTGTGCAGTGCATCTTTCGAGTTGAGTCTGAGTTCATTAGAAGGAAAAAGGTTCTCACCGCTTTGTTGAGGGCTTGAACCTTGCCTGGGAATGGTCTGTAAACAAAGTATCCAGTCCAGGCATACAAGGTTAGTGTGAGCAGAATACTCTGCGTGTCTCTGCTGGGGCGAGACTGGGGAAGGAACCCCTCGCCTCTTCTCTCTCCCCTTTCTCTCCCTCTCTCCCCCCTCCCCTTCTCCCTGCCTTTCTTCCTTCTCCCTCCTCCCCCCTCTCTCTTTTCAGTAAGAAAATGCTAAGCCCCATTCCGGAATCTGCTCTAGCCTGTCAGAGCGTTGATTTGGTTCGGTGAAACTAGGCGCCCCTTTGCTCAGTCTATTTCTTGACGTTTTTCCTCTCCTTTCACCAGACCCATTTTCCTTCTGTCTTTTTTTCAGGATTCCAATCCTATTAATCTCTACATTCCTTGGACAGCTGATTTTTCTGTTTATTCGTGAACTCCTGGCTGTATATCTCGGGTAGTGAAGTTTTCCACCTTCGCAGTATCTTCCGAGGGAAAAATTCCCGGGTCAAGTCGTCTTGAGGTCCAGGTGGGTTTGCGGACGGGGCAGGCGGCTTCCCCACCAGCCTCCTACTGACACGTGCGACTCAGTTTCGTGTTTGCTCACAAATGGGCCCTTTTGGGTTTTGCTTCCAGACAGCCATTAAGTAAATCTGAGAAGGAATTGGACTGTTCTTAATAAACGCTACGATTGTTTCTCTTACAAGGGTGGGTCAAGAGGTGTTTATACAGTCCTCAGAGATTTACCGAAGGAACTTCCGGAAGAGTCAAGTAACCAGGCTTATCGGAAATAACATAAGCAAACAAAACAAAATATCACCAGAGTTAAAGGCAATAGAAATTATATATACTAAACATCTACTCAAGAGAAACAAATAGAGTTTGTTAAATAATTAAGAAAAGTAGCAAAGAGCTGCTATCAGAGGCTCGTTGGTCTAGGGGTATGATTCTCGCTTAGGGTGCGAGAGGTCCCGGGTTCAAATCCCGGACGAGCCCAGTTTTTGTCTTTCTGTCACTGAAAGTTAAGTTTAAACTCAGCTGTACCCATAATGGTGACAGTGTCGCATTCTCTTTTGCAAGCCCGCTTTCTATGAACTCTTTTTGGTTTGTATCTTGAAATCTCATAATTAAAATCAGTTGTTTTCAGATTTGACTTTTACTTTTTCTTTCAGTGGGTCTCACTCAGTCTCGCTAGGTCAGGAAGCTCTGCGCCGTCCAAAGTCAGAGGTTCTAAATTTTGCATGGCGCAACGTTCAGTACCGTAAGTGCTCGCAGTGATGTTCCCAATTAGAATTGTTTTAAAGTTACAGACTCTAAAAATAGTTTTTACTTCTATCAATAGTAATGAATTATATAGTAACGATACATAAAAATACAGAATTGTCACAACTTTAAAAAAGTTGCGCCCAACGTGGGGCTCGAACCCACGACCCTGAGATTAAGAGTCTCATGCTCTACCGACTGAGCTAGCCGGGCACATGTGGTGTTCTCTCTCTACACTTTCATAGGAGAATGTCTATCCTTTTCGCCCCCTTAAGGTAGTCATGAATTGCAACTTTAAATTTTGTTTTGTCATTTACATTAGTTTTCTAGGTAAGCTGAAACTGTAATAATAAAAAAAATGCAGCAAATTATTACTCTGTATTCTACTTTACGTTTTCCTTCATTTCCCATTCTCGTTCATTGGTGTCCATCTTTTCTTTCCTATTTTTCCTCTATTTCTCTATCTTGATCTCTCTTTCTTCTTCTTCCTTCTTCCCTCCCCCCGCCCCCATTAACCATAGAACGTTTCCTGGATCACTGGGGCTTTTCCAGAGCCCAGACCTTGCTGCTAACTTGACTCTGCGCGTAGTCCTAGAGGAGCTCAGTTCCGAAGGCCTCATCCAGGGCCCTCCCTCTCTGTGATCCACCAAAGCTTTCTGCTGGCGTTCTCCACCTACCAAGTCGACCGGATTCCTTACTCTTTGTGTTAAGAACAGACCTGAAGCGGACAGTAATGCAGACCGGCTCGGTGAGGAGGCTTCTGTTGGCAGGTGATGAACTACCGCAGAGCCGCAGCAAAGTAGAGGGCAGACAGCTGATCACGTCTGTCAGGAAGGCTGAGTCGGCTCGGTTGCCTGTCAAATTCATAAATTCATAGCAAGAAATAGAACTATGTGGTTTGACGCATTTTCAATTGTTTTCAAAATCTGAAAGACCAAATTCATAGCCAAAGTTGACTGGTAGGTAATCAAAGCGAAGGGGCTTCGATGGTAACGGTTACAGCATTTCAAAAATCCAGTTAACACTGTTAGGAGGCCATTGAACTTGCCTTGCAAACACACCCACTTCTGAATGACCAGTCGCCCTCCCCATGCTCTCCATCCAAGCCTTCCTTTTTCCTTTGCCTAAGTGTTGGGTCCCTAGAGGACAGGCCTTCGCACCCCCACTTGATCTGTTTTGCACTCTTGCGGTTGGTTGAAAACAGGAACAAAAACAGGAACAATCTGTTGTTTTCAGCAATGTTTCTAAGGATGTTTACCCCTAAGCCATTGAGTTACGGTGATGAGCTTCCTGCTTTTGCTGGCCTGGCCTCCCCTGCTGATGGCCGTATATACTGTGTGAGAAAGTGGAATAAAGGCTTGTCTGCAGAACCTGGAGCTGTGTTGTGTGTTAATCCCGACGTCCCTCGCTCAGAAAAACGACAGTTGCCGTGCTGGCGCGGCACCTAAGAACCTGAATATTAATGTCTCCATTTGCTATGTCATGTCTCACCATAGTCTAGCCATTCCATTGAACAACAACAACAACTCGCGTGCTCCCTATTCAGAAAGGTAGCTCCCTAGGTCTGGCAAACACAATCATGTATAGAAAACTACGAGGATGGATTCCCTAGATTTGTTGATGTTGCTCGAATGTACGCAGTGAAACATCAACAGTGGATTTCACCTACAGTGCGCGAAACCCTAGTGTCTTTCAGATCGATTGACAAATGGAATTAGCTGATTACAGGTGGTTTAAATAAAGAGATTGACTCTTCTCCTAGGAGGAGACCAGGAAGTCCGTGCTCAACTCTCTGGCTGTTTGGGGGTGCGGCACAAGCTCCCTCGCAGGGTCTTTTGGGGTCACAGTTCTATTAGATCTGGTCTGAAGTCTAATTAGCCTGACTTACTTTTAATTACTTCCTTCTTCCAAATACAGCCCCACCGAGGGTCAAGGCTTCGTGCTCTGAATTCCATACAGACACAGTTTAGTTCACAACAGGAAGACAAGTAACCAAGCGAAACAGCCTGTGATGCTGTCTTTCGGGAGCTTAGCCTGGTGTGGGAGGCACTTGAATGGTTGCTCGACTGAATGCACGTCATCTTTTATATATAAAATGGTCAGTCAATGTGAGTGAATTGACTTAGAAAATCTGTGAGCTTTTCTCATGAGAGGTCATCTGCAGGCAGTGCACGAGCTCCTTGGCGAGAGAGAGGCAGGACAAGAAACACCAACCAGAGGGCAGTCGTCCGAGGGGCCCGCTGCTGGACCGTTCATGCGCAGGAACACCTTTGAACTTAGCAAGGCTCTGGATGAAGGGCACAGGCTGAGAAATCACTGAGTAGCTGAGCCTATTCAGGGACAGTGTTTCTTCCATCCGTACAGGCAAGTGCGTTCTTTAGACCACTGTGGCAGTTTGAGAGACACAAAAAAAGGATACAGAGAGATGCAGGGACTCAGTGCAGTTTGCAGGGCAGACTGGGCCTTAGGTGAAGGAAACGGAAAATTCTGTTATCCTATCCTCTTCTACCTTACCCTACCCTATCCTATCTTTGTTTGTTTGTTTATACAGGCTCTCACTTTGACTGTCCCACAACTCACTCCGCGGAATTCACCGAGTTCTCCCTGCCCTGACTTCCTGATATTGGGATTGGAGGAGAACGCTGCAACTACATCGGGGCCAGTCACAGACTCTTGTTGCAAATCGAGGTTAACACGTTTCAAATCTTGCTGATATGGGGCAAAACCTGGCTGTTTAAATTCACCACAATAAAAGTTGGTCCTCGCAAAGTTCTGAATAGTTTTGTTTCCTTGGTTTTCAAACTCCATTTTCTTCTGGGGCCAAGGCACTAAGTGACAGAAATTTGGTTTTGAGGAGGCATTAAATTAAGAAGAAAAATGAAAAAGAGAGGGAGAAAAAAACCTCTTACACAATGAAGACACAGGGGCTAATAAAGCAGAGATGGCATCCCCAGTGGGAAGGAAATATACGTGGGCCCTTCGATAGCTCAGTTGGTAGAGCGGAGGACTGTAGTTGAGTAATCTAGTCATCCTTAGGTCGCTGGTTCGAATCCGGCTCGAAGGAGACCCTAGTTTTGGCAATTTTTTTTTTGTGCACCCTCTAGAGAATTGGGTGGCATCTTCAATATTTGAATCAGACTAACACTATTCTCGATGTACAGAGAAATTAATATAATTTTTAAAACTTATTCGCTGTAATAATTTTTAATGCTTGCAAGCAGGCTTCGGTTTAATTAATAGCTCACATAATCTCATCCCTTTGAAGATCCTTGTCCCTTGAGGACAAGGACCAGGAACACCGTCTCGGCCGGGGTCTGGAGCCGGGAGTGCGCCCTCAAACCCCGCGCGAGGCCCTCGGGCAATCGGTGGGGCACGCGCGCCCTCCAGTGGCCGGAGAGTTCTCAGCAGGCGGACCTCAGGCTCAAGCTCCTCAGCCGCACCTGTCCAATCTCCTTAGCTTTACCGTGTTATTGTTGCTGTTGTTTGTTTTCAAGCAGCTGGGAAAACCTGGCGCATATCAGAATCACCTGGAGATATTTTACAACCGGTGCTAATTTCAAAAGGTATGCAAATGATTTTAATGAGCTACAGGGGCTTCTAAAACACTGCTAGGCTGATGTAGCAGTGGGTTTATCAACCAGGAGTCTCTGGCCTGCCCTGGCAGTAAGGTGAGCCTTTGTTTTCAAAACAAAACAAAAGGCACTGCTAGAAAAGAAATGGCAGCTTTAGGAGAGAAATGCAAAAAGAGATCAAAGACAGCTCAGTATCAGTAGAACGTATTTGCTAATTCTGTGCTGATTACATTAAACTACGTAACTCCTGCTCTCAAAAATGTGATCTCAGATACAAAAATGTGATCTCAGATACACTGTGGAAGACTGTCAAACAGAGCAAGTAAGACAACGTAATTGACGAAGGTTTTAGGTCGATCAGAAGTTGTGCAAGATTTCTTGCACCTTCCATCCCATGTGTCAGAACTTTTATTCTCGTAGCAAATTATTTTCAATTTTCGTTGTAAACCATAACGACCTTAAATTACCAACATGAAAAACCACGAGGTCGGCCTAGTTGCAGACCTGTCTGAGCTGGCAGCTCCGGAAGCTCTTCTGTTTTGAAAGTGTGTTGGGGGCAAAAAAAAAAAAAAAAATCCGATTTTCTTTTTCAAAGATAATGTTTGGGCCAAGGATACAAAATGTATTAGATAGTCCTGGACTAGGCTTCTCTGCAAGGCACAGTAAATTCCCACCCATTTCTTTCCATACCTTGTACGGTGTTCTGGGATGTTCTAGAACTGAAGGAAATAAGCAAACGACCTAGATTCAGACACACCTAGACTCCTCATCTTATTAACAAAGGGGAATGCTTTAAGAACTTGATCGGAAAACGGGAAATAGTGAATGAAAAGATATTATCAAATAACTGAATGTAGACTTGCGAATTCTCTCAAAAGTAACAAAACTCCAGCTCTCCAAGTCGTGAGGGAAATCTCTCGAAGAAGTCGGCCATTTCCCATAGAAGAGTGTGGCAACAAGCAGGCCCTCCCGGGTTGCTGAGGGAACCCGAGAAGTTAAAAGGGGTCTTTAGAGTGAGGGAGGTGGTGTCTCCAGCAAGCTGCTCTTGCTCTGGCAAAATATGATTGGGGGAAAAAAAACCCGAAGGGTGGAAAAACTGGAGAATGCGGGCATCGATCCCGCTACCTCTCGCATGCTAAGCGAGCGCTCTACCATTTGAGCTAATTCCCCACCTGGTGGTGCACGCTTGCTGCTTTGCTCCCTTTTCATATCTGGATGTAATTCAACACCAGGCAGTATTTTCAATCCACCGAATAGAGACTTTTCTTTTTCTCGGGGTTTAACGTTTGCTTTTAAAAGCCCAGTGAAATCTGGGCAAGATGATAAAACTGAAATGGAGAAGGTGAAATGTCGCATTTAAGAAAGTTTTTCCTGGGTTGGGTGTGGTGTTCCGTAACGCCAGAACTGCAAGTAGGGAGAAGAAAGGGGTCCTGAGGCAGGAGGAAAATGGCCTCTTTGAGACCAGCTTGGGTTACCATAGCAAAACGAAGCTAACTGTGCGATTGTGGTTTGGTAGTCGCGGAACAGCTCAGGGGTGACTTCCGCCCGGAACAGACGACAGACAGTACCGCCTGTTCGGCGGAGGGCACTGGGGTACGTTCAGGGGGCCAGGACGCGAAGATCACTGAAACAATGGTGCTGGGATTGGCAAGAAATTGACGCTGGGACCCTGTGTACAATAACCAAATGCCAGAGGGAAAATAAGCTTTCGGCCGAGAAAAACACTAGTTTCCCAGGCGGCGAGGCTGGGCTTTGGCGCCCTGCCTTCTTTCAGGAATATTCCACCACCTTCAGCTAGGAGTGGATATATATATATATATGGTTTCAGACTAGAGAAGTCTTTGCAAAAAGAGAGAAGTAGTAATTGCTTTTTTTCCTTCTGGACTTACGGAGCAGGCAATGTCTAGCCCAGAGCCCCAACTCGGACCTGGAGGCCGAATATCAGGTGGACCTCCAGGTCTTAGCGAGGGCTCTGGTGGTGAGCAGAGGGGTGGACTAGACATGGTCAGAGGCCTGTAATCGATGAGAAGAGCAGATGAGACCCCCCCCCACTCAATACGTACAGCTGCCTTTTCTTCTGAAAGTTCAGCAAAAGAGGCTTCCTCTTGTGAGCTTAAAGTTTATTTAAAAAAAAAAACTCATTAAAATCGGAGTAAGATAATAAAAATTGAAAGGGAGAAGGTGAAACATATTTAAGCCACTGGTTTTTGAGACGGTTGGGGCTGAGTTGGAGGCCCGTCTGGGCCATTTCCTGAATACCAGGCCAGTAAGAGCTGGAAAACAATCTCCTTTAAATAGGAATACATAATGAATAAACAAATAGGGAAAGGAAAGAGAAACACACAACCAAAAACCGGATCCTGTGTCTCTGAGCTGTGCAA
The DNA here is from genome assembly GCA_963919715.1 of Microtus obscurus. Classification (NCBI taxonomy): domain Eukaryota; kingdom Metazoa; phylum Chordata; class Mammalia; order Rodentia; family Cricetidae; genus Microtus; species Microtus obscurus. The sequence goes on along the minus strand of CAWTZC010000010.1, from coordinate 32,177,354 downwards.
GGCGCCCACACAAGCCTTTCCGGGGTCTTTGGACCACCCTTAATGTTTGCTTTTTTCTTTTGCTTATTTATTACAGTCAAGGTTGACAAAAAGAAAATTACTTTCTGTGGAAAGAAGCTCCCTCCACATAAAAGATTTTAAATCTCAGATATTAAAACCGTATTCCTATTTTGCGGAACTATTATTCCTCTCATAGACTTGACTTGCTACTCACCACTGTCAAGATTCTTTCTCCTTACTGGGCCGAGTCTGCCCACTCTGGCCAATATTTAACCTTCAAACGACACTGAGAAGTGTAGGCGTGCAACAGGAGCAGGGTAGTCCACTCCCAAGGCTCGTCCCCATCTGCTGGTGTGGTTACTCATGGCCCGAGGTCTTCAGCAGGAACCAAGTTTGGGTTTCCAGAAACACTGAGATGGGTGTAACCTTTCCAAACTCTCGATTTCCAGGGGTGCTCGAAGATGAGGAATGTTTTACAATCTACACTGAAGTGTTGACAGTTGCTAAATGGCACCACTTTCCCGACTTTCGGGAAGAAATGCCAGGGCACCAAAATGACAAAAGGTCATTGCTCTCCTCCACCCACCACTACCTTCGTCAGTTGTCTCAAACTTAATGCAACCATATCATTTATCTAGCAAACCTGGACAAGTCTAAGAGGAAGGACAGGCTACAGAGTATCTAGGAGACAGCAAATCTTACTAGTTTGTTTTGTTTTGTTTTTATATATATATATACCCATGAAACTATCAACACTATTATATAAAATATTCCAACTGTTTAAAGGATTACTTTAAAAATAGTTATGGCAACTTAACAAAATAGAGATAATACAATATTCCTAAGGACAGGTCTCTCATCTCCTTCGATAGCTCAGTTGGTAGAGCGGAGGACTGTAGTGGAGTTTCACCCTCTCCTGAGACATCCTTAGGTCGCTGGTTCGAATCCGGCTCGAAGGACGAGTGTTTTGATGGTAAGGAACATATAATTTAACAACAGTCTCCCCTAAAGCGTAAGTTTCCTTTAGACAGACTTTGATAACCCGTCACTTACTTACTGCCTCCTGGTTGCTCTAGTTCCTCTAATCCCCACTAGATATGTAGAATGTCAAGGGTCACCCTGCTCCCAAGACTTTATTTTTTCCCAGGAATCAGGACATAGGCGACAGCCAGTGGGGTCCTCTGTGGTCGGGACCAGTTGGTCTTGGCATAGGAAGAATTTTGAGGCTATGCCAAGCATACCCCAAAGCAAAACGTCACGTACCATTTCCAAGAGAAAGCCATCAGTTCAGTTCCTTTTGCACAGTGTGTCCCCAACACACTCCACCCACCTCCGACAGTACTATGCACACCTAAAATGTGAGATCCTCTCACTAGGAACCGTGAGATTGAGAAAAGGTCCCAGTGAGGGTATAAAAGAGGGGCCGGTCCTCCTCTTCTTCCTCCTCTTTACCACTACGGGCGAAGAGGATTAACATCTCCCAAATGACAGATGATAGGTGTAGATACTTATACTGGAATCCCAGCAACTGGAGAGGCTGAAGCAGGAGAATCTAAGCAGAGCCCGTAAAGATCTGCAGGTTTTGATTTTGCTGTTGGTGCCTGCGTTTTGGTTTTTCTTTCTTAGAGGTTTTCTGGAGCACCTAGACGGCCTCAGCTCCTTACAGCCTTCCCTTAGCTCCCCACCCTCTCTCTGCTTCAGTCTCCGATACTAGCCGAAACCCGGAATCCTCGACATTGCTGTACGTGTCGCAGACCTCCAGAATACTAGAAATATTTCCGTAAATTCTATATGCTTTCCTTACCTCTCATAATTAATAAACTTTAAAACGTATAAATTCCAACAAATAAATAAAAGCTTCCCTGAACGGCTTGCCATGTTCTCCCACGGGACTCATTTTTCTGTCTTGGCACCAGGAAGCTGAGTGGCCCATAGGTGGTCTCAGGCAAGCATAACAGCATACTTAAATATGGATGTTTACATTTATTAACTTTTGTTCCAGTATAATTGTTCAATATACAAGGGACACTCCATTCCTAAATACATGCAGTGCTGGCTAGGTTTTGTCAACTTGACACAGCTCGTCATCTGGAAGAAGTTTCGAAAATGCCTCTACCAGATTGACCTGTAGGCAAGTCTCTGCGGGCATTTCCATGACGAATTTTCATGATGAATGACTGATGTGGATGGGCTCAGCCCGCTGTGGGCGGTGCCACTGTGGGCGGTGCCACTGTGGGCGGTGCCACTGTGGGCGGTGCCAATGCTGGGCAAGTGGCCCTGGCTTGTGTAAGAAAGCAGGCTGACTAAGCAAGCCAGTAAGCAGCACGTTAACTTCCATGTTATCGGCTTCATTTCCCGCTCCCAAGTGCCTGCCTGCTTGAATTTCTGCCCAGGTTTCCCTTATGATAGACTGAGCAAGATGTCTAAGTTAAATAAACCCTTTCCTCCCCAAGTCGCTTTTGGTCATAGCATTTTAACACAGCGAGAGGAACAGAGCTAAAACACATGTCAAAAGCCTCTCAAGTTTTGTGTCTCATGCAGTTGCATTCACCCTTACCTACCTTAGTCTTCAGAAAAGAGAATCATGCTTGTCTCTGAACTGGGCAATAGCTCTGTATCAGGATGCATTCTCTACCATATTGTTGCTATTTTCTCTCACTTTTAGCAGAGGGAGGAGGTCCTAGAGAGACAGGACAGCACAGTGGGACAGTAAAAGCAATATCCTAATACCTTAAGAGACTTTCCTGGTAGCTGTCATTTTGAATGAATCGAAAAGTAGAATCAAACAACCGGCTATTCCATAAATCATCAAGTGCTTGACAGCAATCCTAGGCAGCTTCCTTCGATAGCTCAGTTGGTAGAGCGGAGGACTGTAGGTGGTAATTGATATCCTTAGGTCGCTGGTTCGAATCCGGCTCGAAGGAGGATTGTTTTAATGGCACCGACTCAATGACAATTGAATTGATTCTATTGTCAAAAGATAATATGCACCGATATATTTAACCAACTTTAGAAGTTCAGATTTGGAGGCGATTTAAGTTCATACATATAAACTACATTCAGTTTAGGCCTGCAATTTTAACGAGATAATTTTTTATAGATAAACATACTAGAAAGATTTTCATACATGTCATAATTTATAAACCTTTCATAATTCAGATATCCCTGGATTGCTTCTTGTTTTTCCCGATGGTCCTCATTTTTCTGTCTTAGGATCAGGAAGCTGAATGGCACCATCGGTGCTCATTAGCCAAGCACGACAGCACACTTAAAAACGGAGTGGTTAAAATTACTGTTTGAGGTGTATGTGCAATGTTTCATTTATTTGCTTCATTACAATTGTGCAAAATAGCAAGTTTCCCTACTTTTCTAGATCCACGTTAAAGGTCTCTCGCACACTTGTGTCTACCCCTGGTTTTCCTCGTTCAGAAAGGAGAGAATCCCGCGTTTCTCTGATGAAGTGGGAGACAACTGTGCTCAGGATAGTATTGTCTGCCTACGGTATCACTGTCATTTTCTCTCACTGTTAGCAGAGAAAGGAGGTGTAAGGAGACTGGAGAGCACAGCAGGGAAAGTGCATCAAGGGGATGATGTTTCCCTCCGGAAGGATTCAGGGCACGCACATTCCTAGGAGCAGTTTTTGGAAATCTATGTGAAACACTTAGGCATTAAGAGCACACATCTCAAACATGTTCTTACACACCTGCGAGGTGATCATTAGCTAATTTTAGACTCTCTAGTACCTCAAAACCACTTCCTTATCATTTATTTTACAACAAATCAGATGAACTGCAACAAATCTACCAGCTATTTTATAAGTCTTAAAAACACTGTTGGTATGTTCCTTCGATAGCTCAGTTGGTAGAGCGGAGGACTGTAGGTGTGCTGCTGGTAATCCTTAGGTCGCTGGTTCGAATCCGGCTCGAAGGAATTGCCTTTTGAAAATGGCTCACCATCCACTGGATTACCAGGATTTTAAAGAAAAAATTGGAAAAACACCGTGAACCAGTGTCATGTGAACATACACAATTACAGAAGTTGGTGTGAAATAAGCAAATACAATAACAAGTGGGATTTTCGTGTTCAATCACTGACGAGTCAACGATTCTTCACGATCCTCTACTATATTCATACTTTTTAAAAATATTAATTAAATTTTAAAAGGGTCTCTCTTGTAGGCCAGGCTGATCTGGAACTTAACTTCCTTTTTCCACCTCACCATTGCTGGTGAAGCAGTCAGTTAAAAATTAAAAGCAGGAGTCTGTTCTCCCCGCACCCGACAAGGAGCAGAGGTAGCCAACAGAAAGGTATCTTCAATGAAAGCACCAAAACAAACTCCCGAGAAACCCAGGTTTAATTATTCGGCCTTCAGATGCACCCGAGTTTTACAAATAACGCCCGGAGCCTGCCGACACAGTTGTCCCGGCTTCAGTTCTCTATAATCTTCCTGGCGATGGAGGATGAGAAATTATGTCGGGCCTCGGCGAGGGAACACTTAATCCTCAGGGTCGTCCTAGGCTCCGTAAAGCAGGAGGGACTCTTATTTCACGAAATCTAGCAGTATCGCTGGCGCCTCGGCAGCTGCCCTTAGGAGCCAGAGGCACCGCGGCTGTCACCGCTTGGGTCCCAATAGCAAGAGCGGCGCAGGCAAGCGGCTGGTGTGAGGATCGCGCCCCCTGGCGGCTGCCCCGAGGCTGCGCAGGGTACTGACCGAAGAGCGGCCGGGGAGCAAAACTGAGCGATGCTACTCCTCACCCTTCGTTCATCAACTGGCAATAGAAATAGCGCACGACAGTAGTCAGGGAGAGGTCTTTAAATAACTAACACACTTAAAGATTTCAATATCCACCAAGTTAAATTTGAAACCACCAGAGTCGCGTTTAAAATTTAAAAGGACAAACCCAATTACGATTCCAAAATTCTATGTGCAAGTTTACACGCGGCTTCAAAAACTTTAATTTTAAAATGTTTAAAACTGTGTTGAAATTTCAAATAATGAAAACTTAAAAGTTCTGACTGAAATTTACAAGTTGAACCTCATAAAGCTTTTTATTTTATTTTTTTTAAATATTTACTTATTTATTATGTATACATATTCTGTATACAATATTCTGTCTGTGTATGTGCCTGAAGGCCAGAAGAGGGCACCAGACCTCTTTACAGATGGTTGTGAGCCACCATGTGGTTGCTGGAAATTGAACTCAGGACCTTTGGAAGAGCAGGCAATGCCCTTAACCACTGAGCCATCTCTCCAGCCCCTCATAAAGCTTTTTAAAAGATGAGTTATCCCCCTCAACCTTATTTGCACCACCGTCCTAGAATAAAATACTGTTTTGGTCTCTGCAACACAAAACTCTCTCAACAAATTCTGCAAAAAAAAAAAACCGTAAGACGCACCAGGACACGTATTTGGTGCATGCACGCAAAAACATTTGTGCACATTAAAAAATAAAAATTAAAAATAGTCCTCGAGAGATTGCCTCAGGCCGGGGTGGCTTTCTGCAGGGACTCACTGTCCGTGGCTCCGCCTCTTACTCAAGAGAGACGTCTGTGGGGTCCGCCCCGTCCCCGCCCCGTCCCCTGCCCCTCGCCCCGCCCCAGACCCCGCCCTTTGCTCCGCCCCGCCACAGACCTGCAATCCGGCTCCGAACGGCTCTGAACGCTGCCTCGCAACCGACCACGCCATCTTTTGATTGGTATTCACACGAAATTTACGTCATGGGCCACTTTTATTCCCCTCCCTGGCCGCAGATCCGCTCGCAGGATGTGCGTCATCGGGTAGCGACACATTTACGGCTGTCGTGCTCTCCGTATCCGCCATCATGAAAGCCGCGGCGTTGATGGAGGAGCGAAAGGCGCCGATGGAGGAAGGATCGGAGGACGAGGCAGAGGGGAATGCAGATGCGGCGGAGGAGCAGAAGGAGCCCGAGGAAGCGGACTGCGACGGCAGCAGCAAGAAGAAGAAGAGGATAGTGCCGGGTATTGTCTACCTGGGACACGTCCCGCCGCGATTCCGGCCCTTGCACGTTCGCAACCTACTCAGCGCCTACGGTGAGGTGGGACGCGTTTTCTTCCAGGCAGAAGGTAAGCCCTGCGTCGAAGGGAGAGGGTGGCGATGCAGGCAGGTGGGCACAATTTATTTGCAGGCTGTACACGCATGAGGCATGGGAAGAACTTTCCCTACTAGCTGTGAAATCTGTACCATTCACGTCTCTTAGAAGGCTGGGGCGGGGGAAGGAAAATGGAGAGGGTGGGCGGATGGAGTGCAGTAATAAGGCCTGAAAGATACCCCTGATATTCACGTAATCCCTGAAATAGTGTATGATTAGCCTCCTTCAGCCTCTTCCACCTCTTGACATGCACAGTTTGGAGACGGAGGTGGGAACTGGTGTGGCTCTTGGTGTTCAGGGAGTTGCATTTGAAGAGAGAAATGAGTGAAAGAAAGGGACAGTCTGCACCTTTCCCATCAGCAGCTGTGAACTAACACCCGAGCTAGCAGGTTTGAACTTCCGACCAAGCGGAGGTGTGTCTCGGTGGATGCTTGACCAGGATGTTCGCTATGTTTGGCCCACAGACCGCTTTGTGAGACGCAAAAAGAAGGCAGCTGCGGCTGCAGGAGGGAAGAAGGCAGCTAAGTACAGCAAGGACTATACAGAAGGCTGGGTGGAATTCCGTGACAAGCGCATAGCCAAGCGAGTGGCAGCCAGTCTACACAACACGCCCATGGGTGCCCGCAGGCGCAGCCCTTTCCGTTACGACCTGTGGAACCTCAAGGTGAGATTCTAGGTTTCTCTGCCACTCATTAGTCCCCCCAGCCCTAGCCCAGACGCACTGTCCCCCTTACTAGCTCTAAACAGCTCCCAGTTTCTTCTCCAGTTCTGGTTGGTCTTCCCTGTCCTGACCTTTTCTTGTTTTCCTGGCCACAGTATTTGCATCGTTTTACTTGGTCGCATCTCAGCGAACACCTTGCCTTTGAGCGCCAGGTACGGAGACAGCGCCTAAGAGCAGAGGTCGCTCAAGCAAAGCGAGAGACTGACTTCTATCTTCAAAGTGTCGAACGGGGAAAACGCTTCCTTGCAGCGGATGGGGATGCTACTCGCCCGAATAGCTCCTGGACATTTGCCCAACGTCCCACTGAGCAGGAGCTGAGGGCCCGGAAGACAGCACGGCCAGGAGGGCGGGAACGAGCTCGACTGGCAAACGTCCAGGACCAGGCCCGATCCAACAAAGGGCTCCTTGCCAAGATCTTTGGAGCCCCTCCACCTGCAGAGAGCAAAGAAGAACCATAGCCAGCAAGGGACTCCTGGTGGAAAAGGAAGCCACTTGTACCTACCAGCCCTGCTCTCTGCTGGTCTGTCCCCCGCAGAGTGTAACCCACAGCCCAGGAAGATATTTTCTCTCTATTCCGCAGACCAAGAGTCTGGTAAAAAGACTTTTTTGTAGGCCTCTTTTACCTACCCTGATCAAATCCTTTAAGTGCCCAGTTGAGAACTTACTCTCCAGGTTGATTACTCCTGGAAGTACCTGTTTTCTTTTGTTGGACTTCTGGTTGCCTGCCTCTTTCTCAGTGGGCTCCTAACAATTTCTGGCTTGAAAAGTGTGGATTTGCCTTCCACTAGCATAACCATGTGATCTGTGGTAGGCGGCAGAATTAACAGGAATTGGCTTAGTGGCCCAATTTGAAGTTTTTGTTTGAAAATAAAAAATAATCCAAAGCGTCAGAGAAACCCTGTTTTAAAAAACAAAACAAAAAAAATTGTATGTGTTTAGTTTTTCAGGTGGGAATCGTTGAGTGAGTTTCAACTTCTTTTTGAAGCCAAACTCAGTTACTCTGGTGTAGACATAATCCTTGTCTACTCATGACTCATTTTGAGATAGGGCCTCACTCACGTGTTCAGGCTAGCCATGAGTTCATTCTGCAAGTTACCGGTAAGCCTTGAACTAACTCTGTGGCCAGGTAGGCCCTGAACTTGAAATCCTGTCTCAGCCTTCCAAATAGCTGAGATTATAGGTGAACCTAGCTTCAGTGTTATATATACATAAATAAAATAATGTGTGTTCCTTTTCTTTGTACGATAAGTTTCTCATCTTGAAGTTATCATGAACCCTATCTTTTAAAATGTTTCAGTACTCATTTTGGTTTGTGGTTATGTATAAAAATTATACACATGGTAAGAAAGATTCTATTAGATGTAGGGAAGAAAGACAGCTGGTGTATGAGCCAGCCCTTCATGGTTCCTTTCCACCTGCCTTTACAGCCCCTGTTCCTGTCTCCGTTCCCCCTCCTCAGCCCTGTCCACACTGTGGCTCTGTCACATGAACCACCCTCCTCAGCACCTTCTGAGACTTCTCTTCCAACAGCCTGACACCCTAGCCCTGCTTCCTTCCCTAGAAGCTCAGGTGCATTTCTTCGAGAGCAAGTCAGATAGGTGCCTTCCCTGCTTCTGTGGGGCTGGAGCACTGATTTCTGTCTGGGGTGGCATTCCTCCTATTTTACCGTAATTGTTATTTGCTTCCTTGGTGTTCTTAGGACCAAAGATCGAACTTTTATCTTTCACTCCTTAGGGTTTCAGTGTGCTTGGCAAACTCTTTGAGTTGCTGTGAGGAGAGAGATTATAAAAATCCTGAAGAATATGTTCTGCACTTTACCTGTGATGTTTACTTGACAACCAGTTCAGGAACTATTATCTACTTGTGACAGTGGTAAGGAGTGGCAGAAAGGTCTTTGTCTAAAGAGTCACGTAGCTTAAAGAGAGTTGCATCTTCATCTGGGCCGCTGTTTAAACCCACTGTTTCCACATTAAGCCTCTTGTACAGGAGCAATGGTAAGAACAAGGTGAAAGTTAACAGAAGACATTCACCTGGTTCTGTGTGACTAGAGCACAGTAATGAGACATTGTGAGCTGGGCTTTGTGCATGCCTTTAATGCAGGAGACAGAGGTAGGTAGATCTCTGTGAGTTCAAGGTCAAGCTAGTTTACTGGTGAGTTCTAGGATGGCCAGGCCATACTGTCTCAAAAAAAAAAATAAAATAAAGAACCAAGTATTAGTGGAGATGCTTCAAAAATAAGACAGCGAAGCAATGAGCATTTTCTACTTTTTAGGTATATTTCAGATTTCCAAAGTTCGGTGTTTAGGGCTCTTATCCTATTCTGTGGAGGAAAGTGGAGCCTGCTCCCTCAACTGACTCCAAAGCTCTGCACTGTGATCCTTGTGTTCCCTGGGATAGGCCAGGTTCTAAAAGTACCTTGTCACTTTGTCACTGGCTGTAGGATCTGTAGTGTGGAGTTACAGCCAAAAATGACCCCAGCTTGTAAGTCAGTGTGGAGTCAAGTGCAGTTAAGGTCATTGTGCCCATAGTGACTGAATCTCAGCCGGAAATACATCCAGGATGTGGACTGGCTTGATTTTTTGATGGTTATCCCAGAAATTAGTTATAGCCTGATGTGGGTTAAATGTAAGGAATAGTTCTTTTGCTTTTAAAAATGATCTTTTTAAAATAATTTTTTTTATGTGTATTGGTGTTTTGCCTGCATGTATGTCTGCATGAAGATGTTATATCCCTTGGAACTGAAGTTAAAGATAGTTGTGATAGTTAACTGAAGTTAAAGGTAGTGGGGCAAAGGATCAGAATGGGCAAGTTTTAAAGAAGACAAATGACAAACTGACCTCTGAAAATGTGCCCAGTTCATGGGCGACCAAGGAGAATCAAAGCCCTGTGACATAGGCCTCACTCCTATCCTACCAGAAAGAGGAAAGAGAAAAGAGCTGGTGTTCCTGAGACGTGGAGAAAGGAGGATGCTTGCTCAATTTTGATGAGGTGTAAATTATTACAGCCATTAAAAGCACTAGCCTGAAAAGTCCTTTAGTAATTTTGCAATAGGGCACATCACCAGGCCTGACTCACTCTTGCTCTGTCCATGGTAAGCATCCTTGTCTTCTGAGACACTGGCTCCTCCACATTCTCAGAAGAATTTTTCCCAACAACCCAGATACGGAATTAAGCTACTGTCCATCAGGACAGATGGAAACAGCAGATAAACATGGAACGTTAGCTTCGCAGCCTTTTGTAAAGCGGCTCTGTCATTTGCAACCACTGGAATGAAGCTGGGGACCTGGTGTTAAGTGAGGTGAACCAGCCACTGAGGGACCAATTCCACAGAACATCACTTAGAGTGTGGAACCCGAGTGCTCAGCTGGCAGCAGCAGAGAAGAGTGGAGCCACTAAGGGGCTGGTCATGGAGGGGGCGGTCACCTTAGTTACTTTTATTTAGCTAGCCCATGATACAAATGTATACAACAAATACCACCATCGAATCATTTACTGAGCTAATTTTTTGAATGTATCTTTCAGCTAATTGGCTCATTGTGGGGAGTTTCTGTAGTGTAGTGGTTATCACGCTCGCCTAACACGCGAGAGGTCCCCGGTTCGAAACCGGGCGGAAACAGAAATGATAACCTTTTCTCACTTCTGTTTTCAGACTGTCAGCTAACTCCCTACATTTTTCAGCCGTTACCACATAAGAATCTCGGTTCTTAAGTTTTGCTTTCACTGTAATGTTTTCGTGGGCCCTGGATATAGCAGGTAAACGTTGTGAGGAACAGTGGGTTCAATGGGTCTCCAACAAAGTACAAGAAAAACAACAGAAACACCGGGGGATTAGCTCAAATGGTAGAGCGCTCGCTTAGCATGCGAGAGGTAGTGGGATCGATGCCCACATCCTCCAGTTTGAGATCACGTTTCCATTGAGATGCTGAGATTTTGCCATTGGAAATGTTCTCACTCTCTTGAGCGTATGGTCATTCTGCTTCATTGAGTAAATATTCGTAAGCGTCTCTATTTGTTACTTCACTGGCCAGACATTACAGAAGTAAATTCCCTGTCGGCCTCTACTGGAATCTTTCTTTTCCTCCTCTATCTCTTTGCCCCCTCGACCATGTTGGTGGAGGGCTGTTCTGCTTCTCACTGGAGCCCTGCACTGCCACCAAGGGCGTCGCCTGAACAAACTCAGCCTGAGTGGAATCCGCTCTACTACTCTCTGTTTTCCTTTTCTAAGCTCAGAGAGGGTGTGTGTGTGTGTGTGTGTGTGTGTGTGTGTGTGTGTGTGTGTAAATCCTTTGCTTAACAGGTTGCTGTGACTTTTTGTGTCACCTGTCCGGGTTCTCTCAAAAGCTCTCCAGTGTCAACAGCGATCTCCTCGAGGTGTCTCCCGGTGATCAGGCTCCTTCCCTCCGTGTGTTTTTCTCGCACGTGGTTCCCCTGCGATGCACGCTGCGTCTCCACCCCGGAATTCCTACATCCCCGCTTCTCCCTCCCGGAGCTTTCTCCCCTTGGCGCGCCGCCCAAGCTGCATTTATTAATCTTCCCCCGGGCCGTGTCTCCTCTCCACTATGGCTTTTATCTTTGGTTTGGTAGCCTTCCCTTTGCAGTTCTCTAAGTGTGCATCTGTAGCTTCTGAACGGCACGTTAGAAAGTATACAATTTATGTTGTTAACTGAAAAATAACTGAAACAGTGGGTTTCCGTAGTGTAGTGGTTATCACGCTCGCCTCACACGCGAGAGGTCCCCGGTTCGAAACCGGGCGGAAACAATGCTGGCTTTTATTGTTCTCTGATTTTTCAATGGAGCCCATCTTCTAAATGGAGACCTAAGGGAACACATTCTCCATCCTCTTCTAAGAACAAGCAAAGGAAGCCTGACCATCCCACTACCACCAGGAATTTGTTGACTCTCCACGTTTCTTCAAACCCCACTTTCCTCTCATCATTTCTCTTTGTTTTAGAGCCGTGGTTCTCAATCTTCCTAAAGCTGAGACACTTCAATATAGTTGTTCATATTGCACTGACCCCCAACTATAAAATTCTTTCCATTACTAATTCATAGCTATAATTTTGCTACTCTTATGAATCATAATGTAAATATCCTCCCCCCCCCCCCCCGTTATTTTGGGCAACTCGAACGCCCCCACACCCTGAAATGGTCGTGACCCACAGGTTGAGAATTTCTTCTCAGCAAATGGTATAAGCAAGCACAAGCTTTTGTCTGAACAGCTTCTGAAAACATTGTCTATGAGAACCTCGGCTCTGCGGTTTGGGACTTGATGACTAGCCAGGAGGTCCTGGGGGCGGGGAAGCCGCTACAAAGAAAAGGGACCAGAAGGTCTAGGGGCCGCTGTTTTGTTACTTTTGAATCTGTTTGCTCCTTATTTCTTCTTAGGCAAGGTTTCTGTTGCTATGATGACACACCATGACCAAAAAGCAAGTTGGAGATGAAAGGGTTTGTTCAACTTATGTTTCCACATTGCTGTCCATCACCAGAGGACGTCAGGACAGACCTGAAACAGGGCAGGAACCTGGAGGCAGAAGTCATGGAGGGGTGCTGCTTACTGACTTGCTTCCCCTGGCTTGTTCAGCCTGCTTTCTTATAGAACCCAGAACCAGCAGCCCAGGGATGACATCATCCACCATGGGTTGGACCCTCCTCCCTCACTTCACTAATTGAGAAAATGCCTTACAGCTGGCTCTCAAGGCAGCATTTCCTCAACTCAGGCTCCTTCCTCTATGACGAGAGTAGCTTGTGTCAGGTTGACACAGAAAACCAGCCTGTGCCATTAACTCGACTCTCATTCATCTGTGGTTTGATTTCTTTCTTTGTGATTCTTTCTGTTGATGTAGATATGTAACTTCTGGATGGCAACTTAGCAGGAGACTGTAACTGTCCTGGACAGTAGAGTAACGAGCTGCCTGCCTATAGAGGTGTTTTTGTAGTGTAGTGGTTATCATGTCCACCAGGGAGACCGACTCACTGAAATAAAAAGCAAGGTTTATTGTGTGCACAATGCAAGCTGGCAGGGACCTTGTCAAAGCAACGGGCGGGCACAGCAGTGGCAAGTGGAGGTAGCCCAACTTTCTAGAGGGCATTATTTAAAGGCAAAAACTAGCAAAGTTACATTAGCAGGTGTGGGGTGACAGGTTCAATCCTGATTGTCTTGTGTCTAGAGACTTTTCAGAAATTTTATTTTTGAACCTCACCTGTTGCTTGTCGGCTGATCTTCGGGTGGAAACATTCTGTGATTATGTGTGCTTTCCAGTTGACTACCCTGTTACTTTTGCCCCTAGCCATTTCTGAGGACTGGAATGTTTTATGAGAAATAGCTTAAACAAGACAAAATGGAGGAACTTTGGTTCTTCACTGACAACCGAGAATAGCCATTACATGTAGACCCAGATGGAAGCAAAGGACACAACAGGATGGTATGCACAGAGCACAACCTTGAAGACCATCTACTTGCTCTTCAGGGAATGGAGAACCCCCTGTGTTACTTTTCAACAAAGGAGAGCGGGAAGGAAAGACTTCTGAGGGAAGAGAATGCCAGAGGACCCAAACAAGTGGGAGGAGAGGGGCAAAGGGCAGTTGCAACTGTTCCTGCTCAGTTTAGATGAAAACCAGAATGGTGTGGACGCCATCGTTCTGTGTATGAGATGCTTCAGATCCAGCACTAGCCGACATGGTGCAATTTCCAATGATGCTATCTATGGTCTTTAAAAGCTGCAAGTAGATGCAGGGTGCTTGGAGACTCAGACTCAGTATTTCTAACGTGAAGCTGCTGATGAAGGGGACTATTTGATATAACGTCAGGGCTGCCAGTCTCCTCACCAGCAGACCCTGAAGTCCATCCTCAGAGAAAGAAGGCCTCCTTTTCTACCCAGGGTCTATTAGTTGCTTGTGTTGACGGTGGGTGACAAGGAAGGACTGTGGAGAATTCCAAGTCACATCTGAAGAAATACAATCACAACTGCTGATGGTGATCATATTGACATCAGGTCCTGGTTGTTTGATGAGGTGGATAGTGAGGAGAGGGTTTGGATTGTACAGTTTTTATTCTTGAAGGTCAGGTGTGCCAGTTAGTAAATTTCTAACTTTCCTGTTCTTGGTGTAGTCAGGGAACACAACAGGGAACCTGTGTGCGGAGACATCACGCTATCTGGTTCCACGTTGGTGGGATCTTTCCCCAAAGAACTATTTTGTTTAAAGAAGCTGCCATTGTATAGATTTTCATCCTTCTTCAAAGCCCCACAAAATTTTCCAAAGGAAGAGGCACATAGAACTCCCATTACATACAGCGAGAATCATTAAAAATGAAAGTAGAAATTTCTGCTAGGGAAGTTTGGTCTGCAATGTCGAAATGCTGGAACTTTGTCAAGTGGAAGTGGTGGCCATTCGCCACACAGCCCACACCATCTTATGCGTCCTCTCTATTGCATCTCTGAAGGCCTATTGCAGTAGGTCGCTGCTTTCTCCAGGAGGCATGCTGTCTTGCCTGTCCATGTAGGCAATGGAGTTATGGTATTTGAGGTGTTTCTTGGGGTAGATATCTGATCTTGTCCCTGTCGGGTGGGTGTTCTGTTTTTGGCTGCTGTTGCCCACTCTGAATTTTAGGCAAGGGTGGTAGCTGTGGGGTTGCTGGTAGAAAGGAATTGTGCAGGTTGGTAGGTGATACAAAGGAATGGAGGCAGGCTATGTGGAAAGAATCAGAGGGGCAATGGGAAAGAGCTAGGGGACCAGGTTTGGCAACAACATTCCCACAGAGTGAGGTAGGTTGGGAGGAGACTCTTGCCTGCAAGCTGCTACAGGATAAGAGGAGGTCTGGACAGATCAGAATGGATGGTGGGAAGGATAGTGAAAATTGCCTACCTGTGTCCCAGCTCAGTGTGGTCCCCTGGGGGGTTCATGATAGAAAGCATTTCTGATCCCTAATTGACAAATGAATGGAGATCGGATATGATGAAAGGGAGTCTGGGGGCAGGGAAAGGTGGAGGAGGGGCAGAGGGAAAGAGCTAGGAGATCCTGGACCTCTACCAAGTCTTCAGGGTGGGATGGGGGAAGGGTTTCCTCTGTTTCAGCCCAGTGTGGCCACTGGGAGTCCTTGGTAAAAGGGGTTTCTATGTGTCATTGGCTGACCCAAAGGAAGGGAAGGCTCAGAGGATTCACAGTAGTAAACAGGTCAATTATTTCTTATGTGTATGGGTATTTGAATGAAGAGCCCAGGGTGGTCAAAAGAGGGCGACAGACGCCGTACTACTGAAGTTAAAAAAAAGAAAAAGAAAAAGAAAAGAAAAAAAAAAAACCGCAATGAGCTGCCCTGTGGGTGCTGAGAATCAATGAAGCTCCTCTAGCGTAAAATTGAAAACAGGGCCACACAGTCATCCCTCTCGTGGGCGCAAGCCCACAGCAGTGGAATAAGGTGTTCTGAGACATTTGCAGATTCACAGGAACGAACCCCTGACTGCCGAGTCGCTCACTCCTTCACATCCACAGAGGGCTAATTCCCAGGATTATTCTGGCAAGGACCAATGTTATAAGGAGGTTCTGTCACTCGAAACCAAGAAGCTGAGGACAGGGCAAGTGAGGTGATCGATCCACCGAGGGAAAAATTCCACAGGACTTCACTTATAACGTGGAATCGGAGTGTTCATCTGGCACTAGCAGAGTAGGGGGGAGTTGCCAAGAGCACGGCGTGGAAAGTGCAGTCACCTTAGTTACTTTGATTTAGCTGACCAATGGCACGAAAATATACAACAAAGATTATCATTTAACTACTTCTAGGTGAGCCGAAATAGCTCAGTTGGGAGAGCGTTAGACTGAAGATCTAAAGGTCCCTGGTTCAATCCCGGGTTTCGGCAATTACTTATTTTACAGAAGAAAAAAAAATATTCCTAGGCATGAAAAGAATCTATTTCTACAAACTAGGAAAGTTGAGGCACTATATCAAGTTTCCGTAGTGTAGTGGTTATCACGCTCGCCTAACACGCGAGAGGTCCCCGGTTCGAGACCGGGCGGAAACAGGTTCACTTTTGCTCACTTCTCTTGCCAGATTTTCAACTCATTCCCTACACTTTGGAGCAGTTGCCACAAAACAATCTCGGATCTCTGATTTGCCACCTGACTCCCGGCATACTTTCTTAGGCCATGAAGTACCAGCCAACTTTAGGAGAACCCGTGGATTTACATGATATACAAGAAAGTACATGCAAAATTGTACAAATATCACGGGATTAGCAAAACAGCGATGATACTGGGGGATTAGCTCAAATGGTAGAGCGCTCGCTTAGCATGCGAGAGGTAGTGGGATCGATGCCCACATCCTCCAATCTTTAGACTCCTTGAGAGTCTCTCAATCCTCAGAAAATGGGGACACACAGACTTTTGTGTTGCCTTTTGGAGCACAAATTCACGATACAGACCTTTCGCAGTATCTAAGGTCTGAGAATGTGGCTAAATGCCATGGTTCTTTCTAATGTGGAAAGCCCTATCTAATTCGATGCCATCCCAGAGATAACTAAAGTTTGGAGAAATAGCCAAGGACATCTCATTTACTGCATTACACTCATCATGTGTCTCTCTAAAAGAATGGGGAAGGTCACCAAAAGGGACGAAAAGGACACTGGACGTATGGGACATTTTTCTGTTGTTTCCCTCTGCTTCCAGATGGATTCCATCTGTGCGTTAAGGCCACTAGAACCACAGAAAGACTCGGCAGTTGTGGGGCTGGGGTCAATAAAGATGAAGTGCTTTGAAAGCGTTCTGACTGAAATGACTACTACTTAGAGTAGACTAGATTTTTGTGTGTGTGTGTTTGTGTGTGTTTTAAAGTAAAAAGAAATGTGTCACTCACGTGGCCCGTACGGGGATCGAACCCGCGACCTTGGCGTTATTAGCACCACGCTCTAACCAACTGAGCTAACCGGCCTCGCGAACATATCCTTTCTGTTCTCTTAGCTCTGCAGAAGTGGAAGGATACAAATGCCAATTGCCATTAGGGGTCTTGGATTTTCATTTGTTTCAATGTTTAAGATTTTCTGAGATGAGGTATGAAACAAAAGAGTTCTCAACCTGAAAACAGAAGAGGGTAAGTGTCACATTCCGATGATTGCTGAGCCTAGAAAGCAAGTATACTTGCTCAGACCGCAAAGTCTTCCTCCAGCAGGGCAGTTGAGGCTGCGTTCTCTTTTAAGGTGCTATGCTTTACTAGCTTCCAGAAGATAGAATTGAGGACTGTCTTCTAAAAAGACCACTTGGCCCGTACGGGGATCGAACCCGCGACCTTGGCGTTATTAGCACCACGCTCTAACCAACTGAGCTAACCGGCCACCTGTCATGTCCCCAACTGTCGACCTCTACACGGAGCAAATGCCTGATTTAGATTTGAGATTATTTTAGGTGTTTATTGTTGCTTTGTTTCCTTGTTTAAAGTTTTCTTGAACCTGGAAAAAGTTACGAAACTCGCGTTGTTCCAAGTAGAAAATTTCTCTGAGCAGAAAAAAATGTCCCGTTGCAAAGTTTCCTGACCCAGAGTTACTGGCCATGGACAGTCCAGTCCACTACCCCGGTAGCCGCCCACACCGCGACCCGCCCTCTAGCCTTCACAGAGGTCGCCTCCTGTGCAGTTCTCCCTGTTGCCTTCAAGTGACAACAATCTCATAGACTTCCCGATTTTACCGAATTTCTTGTTCAATTCGCTAAAAAAATGTTTGGATAAGGCAGTGCGCGGCTGGCCTCCGCCGGCGCGCGTCTCTACTGGGCCGTTAAGGCATCGATCGCTCTAGTCTTGCAGACGCGGGCGTTCGAGGCCGGGTGGGGTTCGTTTGCCCGGGGAACCTGCGCTGGTCGCGGCTGGCGGGTCTTAGTCTCTCTGGCCACTGTCGCGGTCCGCGGTGTCCTGCGGGACGAGTGAGTCCAGGACCAGCGCCACCCCGACCGTCGCAGGGCAGAGTCCTCTCGGCACAGCCACGCTTTTCTTAAGTCTCAGCGATGCCAAACTCTGCTCATCTCGAATTTGGATTTACCTTCGTCACTAGACCAGCAGCTGTTCCAGAAGTTTGGGGGACGCCTGCGCTTCCGGGCGAGTCTTAGCTGTCTCAGCAGGCAACCGAAGAGACAAAAGCAGGCTGTCGTGTCCTCTGCCTCCGAATCCCGGGATGCGCTCCCGTGTTCATTCAGTCCTCCTATAATGCAGTCTCGGAGGAGTGGAGAACTTGCGATTCTGAAATGAGTATTTTCAAGTCGCCCTAAAAAACACTGGCCCTGGGCGCTTTTGGTCTGAGTTAGCGTCTGCACAGTCTCACCGAAGAACGCGACAAGCCCAAGGCGACACTCACGGGACTGAATGGAGCCGGTGCTGCAGGACCTGAAGCCTGGGTTTCCTCTGACCTGGATGGCCTGACTTGACGTCTCCTCATCTTGACATCCGAAAGAGCCTCTCGTCCCCACAACCAGGAGCTTTCATGATACGAAATATCTATGACTTCGAAGTCGCCCCCGACCTCGGAGTGTTTCCGAGGAAGTCAACACAAGTCATCAGCCTCCACCTACCCAGTCCTGTTGATTCTGTTCACGAGGGACCGACCCTCGGACCTCCCGTTCCCTAACTGGGGGTCCTGCTGCGGCAACAACCACAGAAGGAGACCCGAACAAAGAAGGATTCGGAAAAAGCGCTTCGCGTGACGCACAGTTCCTACAACGTCACAATCTACTTCACCACTCTAAACTCAAATGGCTTTACGGCCAGGCTGTCAGGACCCTTGTGGCCAAGGTCCCCGAAGGCCGGACCAAGAGCTCCGCTTGTCCTCATTTCATCGCCCTGATTCAGATGTGGATCCAGCTGACAAGGCCATTACTAACTTTCCCTGGTTATTCCAGAGAAAGCGCCGGAATTGCGTCTCGGGTTCTCATCTACCCCCTTTTCAAAACTACTGAGGGTCTGTGAAGATGGGGCTCTTGGGCACAGCGAGCTTGATTAGGACATCTTAGTGGGATAATAGTTAATTTCTTCGGGAGCCCGGGACAGAGTTCCTCAGAATATTGGTCCTCTCGCGTGGGAAGCTTTTTTTGTGAATAGATACTCTGATTGTATTGGCATGTGTTAGACAACATGAATCAGTTCTGTCTCACACCTCCATAGGAAGTGAAAATTCCTAAATACCTGCTTGATTCTCGTTGAGCTGTCTCAGTACTGCTAAAATGACTGCGAAATCTGACCCTAAAACGGAACTCCGGGTTCTTATCTGGAAATCTCCATCGGGGAGACTGTGGAACCTCAGGTTCAGATTTCGGGGCTCCAGACACTGAAGTCTTTTTCAGGGTGTGGGAAAAGCCGCGAACGACTCCAGTGCCGCTGACCCGTTCTGACAAGCATTACCGGATTGACCAGTGTGAAAGAAATGAAGGCAACCGGGATGGTTCCTCAGTGGTGTTATTGCTGAATGAAAAGGAACGGGCTCCGTCCAGCGATTTAAAATTGAAAAGGGGAATTAGCAAAGACCCCAACCCCCCCCCCCCCATCAGAGAGGTCACACATAGCAGATTAAAGAAGGACTGACCATGCAGAGCAGCTGACCTGGCCTATGTTATTCTCTGGACTTCATCTCCAGCACTACAAACCAGTCAATAACTGAGTGCTGGAAAAGCCTAAGCCTGAGTGGCGGTGAGCTCTAGGGTAGAGCAGGTGCTGATCTAGAATGAGGGGGAGTGGGAATGCCAGCTCCAGTTATGCGCTTTCCTCCCTCGTCCTTGTGGTGGAGGTCCTCCCAAGGAAGACTCCTCACACATGGGTTTCAGCTAATGGAAAGTCTTCATTAGCCAGCTGGTGACGACACTGGGTGTTCTGATCCCAGTGTAGCACTGAGTCTTTCTCATGGTGAGCTTATAAGCACAAAACCATGTTCTGGGTTGACACACTTCTGTTAACGAGAACACTTAGCCAGACTGGAACAGAAAAAAAAAAAAAAAACCAACTCCCAAAAACCAAACCAAACAAACAACCCCCCCAAAAAAAAAACAAAGTTAGCACATTTAGAGACTGTCCCAGAACTATGTACTTTGATAGACTAAGTCTTTGTTTTCAGTTTTAGCAGGTGGTGTTGCCTCTGTGCTGAGTTCTACACCCTGCATGGTATTTCCATCATGGAGTCAGCTGTGCTAAGGTCTGAGGGCATACTATGGTCTGGGGCCCTGTTACAACCCTGGGCTTTTATGGCCTTATTCTCTGGTAAATACCTTCAAGGGGTTTACCTTACTCTAGATCCGTGCCCTGGGCTGTATTTGATGGTTTAAAAAGCAAATATGGTGCTGCACACCTTCAATCTGAGCACTCAGGAGACAGAGGCAGGTGATCTCTGAATTCCAGACCAGCCTGGTCTACAGAGTTGATTTAGATGGTCAGGGCTACCCAAAGAAACCCTGTCATTAAAAAAAAAAAAAATTTAGTAAATAAATAAAAGGCAACTAAAAGTAGTGTATATTTATTCATTTTAATGTAATGTGTATATATTATTTTATTCATTTAAAATTGTATAGATGTAAGTGTATCTGTGTACATGTGTGTGCAAATGCATAGGAGGGGCAGAAGAAGAAATCGGATTTCCCTGACTAAGTGCTGGGAACCAAATTCTGTTACTCTGCACAGAAGTGTATGCTCTTAACCACCTCTACAAGGTAGTTTTATAATTATAACATCCTTTCCTGTTCAAAGAATCTGCATGAGATAATGAATTAATTACAAGTCATGTGATTTAGGCCACTCATCCATAGCACAGCCAGTGTGCTGGAAAGGGTGTGGATATAAGGACAGGCTTGCTTCAGGAGCTCCTGCAGGTCCCTGGCCCTCCCCTTAACACCCTTGTCTTTCCCCCATCTGATCTCTGCAATTGACTTTCTCAACTGTGGGATGTGACTCATAATGGAAGACATTCTGCTAATTCCATGAGTCCATTCAATCACTCTCGCCCTCTTAGCAAATAGACTCATAAACAAGGGTCCTGAACCCCTGCTCCCAAGCACTTACAGTTCCGTGGACGGCACTGGCTACTGTCTGTTCCCAGCAGTCACTCTGAAGACAATGCCTTCCCACTCTTCCCTCGTGACATTTCTTTCTCAGGCAACAGTTTTTCAGACCCTGTCCTCTGTCTACCTTTTCTCCTGAAACTTCAAGGTTTCTAAATTACCTGGCTAGCACTTCTTCATTCCAGAGACCATTTTTTGTTTGTTTGTTTCTTTTGTTTGAGATTGGATCTCTCTGCCATCCTGGCTGTCCTGGAATGTAGACCAGACAGTAGACCTTGCTGTTCCACAAATCAAGTCCTTACCCTGATACTAGCTATGCTCAGAGAAAATGTTTCAGTATTGAGCCAGAATCCTGCTTCCATGAGGAAAAGCTGTGGAAGGCACTGAACTCTGCTTCCTCTCCTCTCTTGGCACTTGACTGTTTAGAAAGACTGTGAGGAGGACCAGGCTGACTATGAGACCCAGGAAATAAAGAGAAGTGGGGACAGAGGAGGGGGAAGCAAGTTGGTAAGACAAATGCCTCTAGATCAGACAGTGTGGAGCTGCCATATATTTTTGTTTTGTTTCTCTTTGCTCTGGGGGTCTTTTGAATCTATGTTGACATATAAACAGAAGCTTTTCTTCTGGAAAATGACAACTATAAAGCGTCACCTTCATGAGCTCATGAAATTGGGAGATGTATTGCTGCACAGGGAAGTAGGAAAGAGTGAAAGGAACATATGATGAAGATACATTATATACCTGTACACTGACTGGCTTATGTCAACTTGAAGGAAAGGGAACCTCAATTCAGAAAATGTCTCCATAAGATTGGGATGTAGGCAAGCCTGTAGGGCATTTTCTTAGTGTCTGATGGACGGGGAAGGGTTCAGCCCATTGTGGGTGGAGTCACCCCTGGGCAGCTGTTCCTGGGTTCTGTAAGCAAGCTAGGCAAGCAATGGGTTGAAAGCCAGTAAGCAACACTTCTCAATGGCCTCTGCATCAGCTCCTGCCTCCAGTTTTCTGCCCTGCTTGAGCTCTGTCCTGGCATCCTTTGATGATGAACAGTGATGTGGAAGTGTAAACCAAACAGACTCTTTCCTCCAAAGTTGCTCTGGTCATGGTGTTTCATCACAACAAAGATAACCCTAACTAGGACAACCTGTATGAGATTTTCAAGGAAAGAAAATTAAAGTTCAGCCCTGTTTTGTTTCTCATCCGGCTTTGTCAATCACAAGTGAGTGATTAGTTCTACTGAGCCTCGGCTTTATCAGTAAAATTTGAATAATGATACAGAGGTTTAGGGGGGAAAATATGTGGAGAGAAATAATGTCAAGATCTCTAATGGGTTTGTGGGTCATAATGTGGAAAAGAAGAAATGAAACAAGAAACAAAACCAAAACTCACACACACACACTAACATCATTGTGTGACATTTTGAGGGATTATTCAAGACAAAAATGGTTGAACCTGCAAGTTTGCATGAACTGTCCTGCAGACCTGTCTCCCAGAACTGATGTGAACTGTTTACACTTTTAAGTATTCAGTGATAGGCACTGTTTCAACAGGGCAGGGCTGACACGGGAAAGAAAAAGAGATTGAGAACAATGAAGATGCAAAATGTGTACAGTAAGATGACAAGTTGTAGCACAGACTCGGCACCCTTGTTCAGTCCTACATCATGACTTCAGGGCTTGTGAGGCTATCAAGGGCACAGGGCTAAGAGAGTCTCTGTTGGTTCTTTTGGAAATATCCCCGCCTTAAAACAAACACCTAGAAATACAGACTTGAGGACTGACGGTGGAAATGGGGACAAATAGAATACATTCGATTCAATCTATAACCAAGCCTTAACCTCTGTAGCCCTCTTAGCGCAGTAGGCAGCGCGTCAGTCTCATAATCTGAAGGTCCTGAGTTCGAGCCTCAGAGAGGGCAGTTTTTGCTCATTGGATGATTTCCCCTTCAACACATTCTTAAAGCTAGGCTCATAGACAAAGGAATACTGAAAAAATTTTAGGAACCCTGCGACTGAGAACTGCCTAACAAGACGTCTTTCTGTGCGAACCTTTATAGAACTTAGAAGATGTAGAGGTTCAGTGAATGGAATTGTCCCCCAGTGTATTACTGGTTCCTCTGATACGTAGGACAGGAACGCTCTACGAAGGGGTCCGACGGAAGGTGGCATACAAGATGCTGGACTTCCTTTTTCTGGTGTTCCATACTTATGAGCAACCAGACGTCAATTTTGTGGGTAGCTAGAAGATTGGGTTAGCTGAATTGGTATTTGTACTGGAATAAACTGGGAAACAGGCTAAGCCTCATCCAGAACAGTGAGAATCCAGGCTGTGAGAAAACTGGTCTGGGGTCAGGTGGATCTGGGTGAGAACTGAAAAGCTTCTGTTGACCTAAGGAGGACCTGACACACAGGGGACTTGTAGGAGCAGTCCAAGAAACAGAGAGTCCGACCCCGAGGAGCGCTGTCTTCAAGGCAGCATTGCACAGCTAGCAATTCTAACTGTAGCCTCAGAAGTCTTCAAATGTCTGAGGAAACAAATGCCTCCACAATGACATCAGGAAAATCTGCTACGGAAAAACCCTGATGGCCAAAAAGGATAAAGGATTTTTTTTTCCTGTCTCTCGGGATGGGGGTGGGGGTACAAGGCAGCAACCAGGTGTGGTCCTGCCGAGTTAGTACCCATCCTGCTCTTACTTAGTTCACGCTCAAAAAAAAAAAAAAGTGTCTCGCTTAAGAATAATAGCTTAAACAGACAAAACAGGGGTTCTGTTAAATCTCTACCCTTTATTGCAATTCCTGTCTTCCAGATGCTCCTGCCTTGAGGCCTATGTGAGAATTTCTTACACTGCGGTCACCTGACCTGAGATTGTACACATTGTAAAGTCCTTTCCCAAGATCCTCATGTCTGAATTCTTGGAGCCAGTAAGGAGTTGCTTTGCATGGGAAGATGGCTCTGTAGCTGTGTTAAGGTCACAGAGTACGAAAGAGAGTTTAATTTAGCTTAGGGTTCCAGAGGGCCAAGAGGCCAAAATGGTGGGAGGCTGGTAAGAAAGCCTCAGACCCCCCTGAAAGAGAAGGAAGTCGAGAAATCAAGGCTCAACCGCAAGCCCCAGGCAGGGTGAGTCCGTGAAGTCTCAGCTGAGCCCTGGGACTCTTCCAGCAAAGCAGCACCACTTCTGCCAACAGCTCCACCAACTGGGGACCAAGTCTTCAAAGTACAAGAGCCTAAGGTGGGCATCTGTCATCCTCATCACCACAGAGAGTCTGTCTGGGATTACCCAGGTCAGTCCAATAGAATCAGATGAGTGGATAAAAACGGAGAACCTCTCCTTTTATTATCCAAAATAACTCAATGGCAGGAGGTTTAGAGATGTATGTGAGTAGAAACTGGTCCTTCAGTTCAAGCTTTAAAAATGGTGGACGAGGTGAAACCTAGAAGCTGGAAATAGAAGAAAAAAGGATTCTCCCGATGATAACACAGCCAGCACTCTAGGTGTAACAGAGAGACTTGGACTACTGATCTGTAGACTGAGAGACGGCAAAGGCATCACCACACCACCACACTGTTCAACCCTTTGGCTTCGAAGATACATGTTCTAGCAACAATAAAAATTAATTGCTTTTAGAATATAGAGAGGGTACAGCTGTCTTATTGGTCTTGAGAACTGCTATATCTGTCTTGTAAGAAAATATTAGGAGAAAATTTCCCTCACAGGCGTGGTTTCACAGTCAAGAGTCTGTTACAAGTAAACTAAAACCACAGGCTCTCTTTGCATCCAAGTGTGTGAGCAGAACTGTTTGCAGACCTAGAGTTTTGGCCGAACGATTGTATTTAGTTGTTTTCTAATGGGTTCAACTGAAGATGCCAGGATGAACTAAAGGGGGGCTAAAAATCTGAGGGTAAAGAAGTCTACTCACAGCCAGGCAGTGGTAGTGCATGTCTTTAATCCCAGAGCTCAGGAGGCAGAGGCAGGCAGATCACTGTGAGTTCGAGGTCAGCCTGGTCTACAAGAGCTAGTTCCAGGACAGGAAAGCAACACAGAGAAACCCTGTCTCAAAAAGCCAAACAAAAAATAAAATAAATTAAAAAGTAAAAAAGAAGTCTACTCAACGGGAATCATCTGTCCATGTTTATTCTTCTCTCAATCTTTATTCTTCCTTGTTCTCTCTTGTTCTACCTTGTTCCCTGTTCTACATGTTACAAACATTCTCAGTCATCTATATATTCCCCAGCCCTGGCAGGTTCCAGGATCAGACTGACCTATAGAAAATCAGATAAGGGTTTCTCTCTCTCACCCCCAACAGATCTATGGGAGTGGCTAGTACACATCCAGTGAACTCCTTAATGGAGAAAGTTAAGAAAGGAATGAAATCATCAGGGGAATCTAGAGGGGAAGGTTAGCGCTCTATGCTACATTTTTAGATGGTTGGAAGGAGCCAAAGGGTGTTTTCAATAAAATTATGAATAGGGCACTGATAGCTTAAATCAGTGTGCCATTTCTTTTCTCCCAGAAAGCATAGAGGCTACCAGGTAACCAGGCAACCTGTCTAAACAGTCAGGGAGAAGCTGATGGCTCTTGATCAGATAGCACATAAACCAAATGCTGTAGTTTCAATGGGCCGATGTCTGCAGTTAGACTTACTGCCCCAGCACTTTAAATTGTGAGTTCCAGGCTATGCGGTTATCAACTTTATGTTCGTGGGTGTTGTGGGTCTTCCTCTGGGTTGCAGACAATTATCTCTTTTGCTGTCCTTTTGAGTAAAACACAGCCATAAATTTCCTGAACTGAGGTGAAGGTGAGTGTAAGGAGTTAAGAGACTTTTGAGTGAGGTAAAACCAGAGCAGCAACTTGGGCAGGTAGAAATTCTATGCCCTTGGAAATCTGTGAGGATCTGAATGAAATGCTCTATGCCTGGACCCTAAGCACTGACCAAATGCCTGCTGGTAAAGATAATTGCAGGAAGGCGGATCTCTGCGTTTACATAGGGGAAAGAAACTGTTCTGAATTGTGGAATTAATTCCCAAATATGTAACAGAACGGGAGTCAGCTACAGCGAAAACTCTACTCAAAGGACAGCCACTTTATTCAGAAAGCAATAACACCAAAAAGCCATGACTTTTGGTTTAGCCTTCATCAGATCTCTTGGCTCTGATAAGTCCCCAGTGAAAAGATGGCCGAGATGTTGCAGCTTGTAGCAGTTTTCCAAAAAGAGCAGTCAGTAACCAAGTGTGTTTTCCTGCTCCCCTTCCCGCCTGTCTTTTCCCTCAACTTCTTCAAGTTGCTACAATTTGTTTTGAGGGCTTCTTTTGTCTTAGATGAACAAAGCCCTATCTAGGTATTACCTGGCAATCTGAAATGTTTTTGTGGAGGTTTTTATTACTATTAATTAAAAAATATTGTTCTTCAGCTGAAGGAGAGGTAAAGTTTTTCAATGACGTTGAATTTTTAAAATCAACACAGAAACATCTCCCTGCGAGGATCTGACTTGCTCTATAAGGAACCTTTGGAGTAAGATGGAAGATTAGGAGACTCGGAGTTCCTAACAGAAACTTTTAAAACAAGCAGAAAGTATGAAAAACCAAGCTTTCTAAGAGCAGAAAGTAGAGTCTAAATGGCCTGTGGCTAGTGGCAGGTGGGCTGCCGTTCTTCATGAGAGACACTGAAGGAGGAGCTGGATGGGCGGAGATATATTTGAAGAACTAATGCTGAAAACTTCTCAAATTTGACAGAACTCATGAATAATCACATTCAAGAATCTCAACAAACTCCAAGCAGGATAAGATAAAAAGACCCATTACAATCAAACCCCAAAGGGCAAATATAAAGAGAGAATTTTAAAAGCAGCAAAAGAGAAGCCATTAATTTAGTAAAACACATTCTTCAATGAGATTAATAGCCGATTTCTCTTCAGAAGTGATAGAGGCAAGAAGGCAGAGAGAAGACGTGTGTAAAGTGTTAAAGGAAGGAAAGTGCCAATCAGGAGTGAATTTAGCAAACGGGTCGGAGCAAGACGGCTCAGCAAGTAAAAGCACTTGCTGTTAATGTTACAACCTGAGTTTGACTTCGAGGACCCATAAAGTGGAAGGAGAGAACAAACTCCTGCAAATTTCCACATATGCACTGTGGCATGCTTTCTCTCTCTCTCGCTCTCTCTCTCTCTCTCTCTCTCTCACACACACACACACACACACACACCCCACACTACATGTTAAAAAAATTTTTTAAAGGAGGTATCTAGCAAAAATTTCAGAGGAGCCTGAGACTCGTGGGGTACCAAGCAGTTGGTCCTTACATCCTTTCCTGTGGTATTGGAGAACAGGGAGGGGAAGGCTGAGATTAATATGAAACCCACATGGAAAAGTTAAAATGGAAAACAATAGCCAGTAGGAGAGCTTTCAAAAACAGATTCTTGGGGGTAGCAAGAAACCAGGCATTAGGGAAATTCCCAGAAATACACGAAGATGACCCCAGCTAAGAATCTAAGCATCATGGAGAGGGTACCGTACCTGCCCTTCTGTAGTCAGATTGATGACTACCTTGATGGAAGAAGATGCG
Source organism: Microtus obscurus (assembly GCA_963919715.1). Classification (NCBI taxonomy): domain Eukaryota; kingdom Metazoa; phylum Chordata; class Mammalia; order Rodentia; family Cricetidae; genus Microtus; species Microtus obscurus. Next base: position 32,149,961 of record CAWTZC010000010.1, on the reverse strand, counting down.
AAGATCCACAAATAAGCACTGGGCTGAACTGGAGTCCAGTCATAGCGGAGGAGATACATTATCAGCAACGGGGCCAAGACCATGATGGGGACACCCACAGAAACAGCTGACCCAAGCAAGTGGGAGCTCACTGACCCCAGACTGACACCTGGGGAACCTGCATAAAAGTGAACTAGGCCTTGTAAATGTGGGGTGACATTTATTATGTGGGTTGGGCAGTTTGTGGGGCCACTAGCAGTGGGAACTAGGCTTTATCCCTAGTGCATGAACTGGCTCTTTGGAGTCCATTCCCTATGGAGGGATACCTTGCTCAGCCTATGTGGGGGGCTGGCCTTGGTCCTACCTCAAGTGATAGAATTTGTTGACTTCTCATGGGAGGCCTCACCTTCTCTCAGTGGAAGGGGAGAAAAGTGGGGGAAGCAATAGAATGAGAGGGAGAGGGAAGTGGGATTGGTATATAAAATAAGATTGTTTTTATTTATTTATTTTGGTTTTTTCGAGACAGGGTTTCTCTGTGGTTGTGGAGCTTGTCCTGGAACTAGCTCTTGTAGACCAGGCTGGTCTCGAACTCCCAGAGATCCGCCTGCCTCTGCCTCCCGAGTGCTGGGATTAAAGGCGTGGGCCACCACCGCCCGGCAATAAGATTGTTTTTAAAAATAAAAAAGTAGTTTCTATAAAACTGAAAAAAAAAAAGAAATAGTTAAAGTTCACGGCCATCCTAGGCTACAAAGTTTGAAATGTCTGGGCTGAAATTCTGGCTTAAGACAAAAAGAATTCATATTATCCTATGTTGCTAAGTACAAGAAAATGGTGCGGAACTGAAGACCACACTGCACTTGGGTTTAAAGGCAGCTAGCAGCACTATTTAGCGTAAGATATCTTAGAAAGGAAGACCGTGAATCTTTAAGCTAGTAAACCCTGGGGAGGGTAAACTGTAGGAATGACTTTTTCCCCCCCAACTGGGAATTAAAGGCCACCTAAATGCACTATGAAGACAGGAAAACCCTCAAAGAAGAAAATAAATCAGTAGAGATCATGGGAAGAAGATTTTAACGGTTAATGAAGACAATGTAGTTGGATGGGAGGATGCGAGGGTTTGGCATATTCAAATAAAGTCAAGGCACTAATTTCCCTGGGAGAAGACAGGTTAGGTGTATGCTCTTACGTAGCCAGGACGGCTGTGACTATTAGATCCTATTTCGTGGTGCAACAATTACCTAAGCGGAATGTGGGTTGTGGCATCTAACACAGACAGATCATGAGAAAGTACTTGTTTTATGTAATTCCCTTAGCACTGCTTTCCTGAAAACAAAGCTGTAGTTAAGCTGTGATAGGTGAATCCTAAGGCTATCTTTTTTTTTTTTTTAAATATTTATTTATTATGTATACAATATTCTGTCTGTGTGTATGTCTGCAGGCCAGAAGAGGGCACCAGACCTCATTCCAGATGGTTGTGAGCCACCATGTGGTTGCCGGGAATTGAACTCAGGACCCCTGGAAGAGCAGGCAATGTTCTTAACCTCTGAGCCATCTCTCCAGCCCCCCCTAAGGCTATCTTTGAGCCAGCTGCCACGCTTTAAAGTAGCTCCCATTCCCTTCACTTGTGAGACTTAAGGCCTTCATTTGGAAGAGATGTGAGGTTCAAGAAGCGTCCACTTAAGAGTTCTACATTAAAACTTCCAGAGTTCTTCTCAATTTCAAATTATGCAATTTGTCAGTCGTAAGACTGAGTCCTGAAAACAAGCTTGCCCAGAACTTCAGAACAGGTGTGAAGGAGTACAAAGTTCAAAACAGTCACTCCAAGTCATCGCTTCCTCTTCAGGTTCTAATTGTCAATTTGATGTTACCAGTCACTACCAACAGTCCTTCCACCTTAGCTTTTGAGGGATTCATGTAGCCCAGGCTGAAACTCATCCTCCTACCTATTTCTACCTTCTGAGTGCCGAGAGTAAGCTGCCCTGCCCACCTTATTCTCATTTCAATTTAGTACGCCAGAAATAAATGTTGAATGTTCTCAATCTGTCTAAATTTTGAGACAAGGTCTCCCACTGAACCTGGAGCTTACCTAACATAGCTAGACTGGCTGACCAGGGAGCTCCAGGGATCCTCTTATCTCTGCCTTTTCACTGCTAGGATTACAAGCACCACTATGCCTGATTTTTACACAGGTACTGGGGACCCACATTCAGGTTATCTTAGCTGTGGTGGTTTGGATACTCAGTCCCCAGTTGGCACAACTTTTTAGGAAGGTTTACGAAATGTGTACTTGCTGGGAGAGGTATGTGTGACTGGGAGGGGGCTTTGAGGTTTCAGAAGACTCTTGTGATTCCCAGTTAGCTCTGCCTTGTGGTTGTGGATTAAGATGTGAGCTATCATGGAGTCACGCCTCTGAAACTGCAAACCAAATTAAACTTTCTTTTATAAGTTGCCTTGGTCACGGTATGCTGTCACAGCAATAGAGATGTAACTAGAACAGAACCAGAGAGTGGGCTGTGACAGACCTGACCATGTGGTTTTCCTCAACTAAGGTGGCAGACTTTGGAATTTTGAAGTGGAAAAGCAGTTACATTCTGTAACCAGAGCTTAATGGGCCATCATAGCAGGAAACTGGTAGACAGAAGTGCTGAGAGCTATGCAGACTGTGGAAACTAAGCTCAAGAGGTTTCAGAGAGGAAGAATATTAGTAACTGGGCTACAGATCTTTCTTGTGATATTTTGGTTGCCTTCTGCCCTTCTACAATGGTTATGGCTACCACCTACACATTCATCATTAAGTACAATACCCCAATGTAAATGCAGGGACTAGTTAATTTCTCATAGTATAGTGGAGACAAGAATAGAGTTTTTCAGAACAAATGTTTATTTAAGAATTAAAGGTAAACAAAACAATAAAGCATAGAGGAGTACACGGACAGAATATACTTTATTTTCATTTGGTCTGAAATCTTGAAAAAGTTACTCTAACTACTTACCTGAGGTAGATTTGGGTTGGCACTGCTTCAAGGGAACCTCCATCCATCCCAGAAGTTACCTTCTAGCTTTGGTTACAGGCTCCCAAGTGGTCCTCTCCAACCTCAGGTTACGCTACGTAATACCAACACCTTCTCACCATAGTTAACAGGCCTCAGGCCTGCTTTACATCCTCAAAGTTCTGTTTGAGGAATGGGCCACTGTTAGTTTGTTTGGAGACTACAGACAATTACCAGTGAGACAGGCTGAAGGAAGGGTAAGTCACCAACCTACTAATGTTTTAAGCTTTGCCTCTTTCTCCATGGTCTATTCACTGATTAATAAGCAGTCACAATGACTAATTTTTTTTACTGCCATTGTCATATATCCAATATTATTTTAAGTATCACAATTATCAAACTTTTGCTAGTAATACCATGATATTCCTCAAGAAGAAAAACACATATCTAGTGTGTGTTTATCACAATGGATAAATTTTCATAGTACTAAAATTATTTGTAAAAATTACCAGAACACATCTGATTAAAACTGACACAACCTGTTTCTTAAAGGGAAAAACACTGGAACCAGATTCTTTACGGAGCTAAATTCACTGGCCTTAAAAGATTATGATTATCAAACAACTATCAGGTTAAGAGCTTACAGCCACATGTAAGGTATTACCAGATCACTTGCATGAATTGAAACACTAATACCCCGTGGAATCCAGGGGTTCACTAAACAAATTACAACAAAACTAGAGGACTATAATTAGCAAGAAAATAATACTCTACAGAGTCCCAAATACTACACGAACTTGAAATAGTTGAATTAAAAGTCTTTTAAGCCAAAGAAAGAAAAACAATGAGAAGTGAACATAAGATGCTTGGGTCATGAGCTATCCAAAGAATGATAAAGACAATCAACTACCCTACTGTACTGGGAACAAATGTTATCCTTAAACCTCAGGTGAATCTGCCAACCACTTTTCTAACATTTATAATCCTGCATACCTTATATTGTGTTGACTGCAATCCTTTCCCTGGGATTAAACTGTATTTTCCTTTCCTTGACAGAACTGGAATAAATGAAAAAAATGTGTCATTATGAAGCTTAATTTGCTGCAAGCATCAGGATAAAAGAATGAAGAACATGAGCTTTGGAGTCAGGACCCTCAAAATCAGTGTCCTGCTGTTCTATTAAGAATGCTTCATTGTCTCTCCTCTGTTTCTCTGGCTTACAACTTTCCCCTATTTCTTCTGCTCTGAGCCAGTTGATACAGTATCTATCACTGAAAGAGATGTAGCAAGTAACAAAAAGCTGGATACTACAACATGATCATAACCAGTATCCAGGAATTGGTTGTTTGGGCTTGAAAAGAAATGAATCTCTATATCTGAAATTTCAAGGGCCAGTGATAACTCAAAAAAAATACTTTAGGGACAATTTTGGACCATTTTGTGGGCAGATCTCAACACTAAGAGCTGAGTACTCTGCTTTTTGCTGAGGTTGATTATGCAAAGGGGAAGCAACTGATAATTTTAACCCAAACTAAGTATTCCCTAGCTTCTTAGTTCTTTTCATAGCCTGCTAGCAACACACCATTCCCATCCTAGATAAGAGACTTTAAAAAAAAAAAGAAGCAAAAATCAAAAGCACGTCTTTCTTCCAACAATAACCCATGCCCTACCTTATACACAAGATTACAATCCTTTTCTTTACTGAATTTATGAGTTTTTAAGAGTGAAACTAAAGCAATCATGAGGTGGTTCAGACAAAAGAAAAGTGTCTTTACCTGAGTTACCCTTCAGCTCCATGCTGACCTGTCCCAGCTCCTCCAAACAAGCTTCTGGGTCACTAAGACACTACTCCCTCCCATACATCTCTATTTAGCTCCTTATAACTATGAGAAGAGCTCTCTCATACACAGCATATATACAGATTCTCACCCACAACTAGATCTCTCACTGGAGCAACTCCTCTGTAGAACCGGTTCTTTGGGGCCCGATTAGATGAGAGCTTCTAGCTTCTTAGACACAAAGCATTTATGCGTTTTCACTGATGTGAGTTCCCTGATACACCCCCAAGAGCTGAAAATTAACAAGCTTTTCTCATTCAGACATGAATCTTTCTTCTGATTTTTGTTTAGGTGGATACAAACCCAAGTAAGACTCTCCAACAAATATTTCTGCCACACTCAAGACAAATATCCATTTATACCAGTATGGCTTCTCTGATGGGTAAGAGAGTCAGAATTCTGTCAGCTTTTTCCTGCAATTTCTGGGGTTTCTCCCCAGGTGAATTTTCTGATATCCAGTAAGGCGTACATATTATCCAAACTACTGCTGACACAGAGCATTTAAATGGCTGTTCTCTGGTATGAATTCTCTTGTAACGGTGATGGTTTAACACTGCTGGAGATTTCCCATACTGCACATGTAAGGTTTCCTATCTGAACCTTCTTGTGCGGAAGGTTTCTCAAAACCCAAAGCATTTGTGGAGTTCTTCACAAATGTGGCCAATAATGGTATCCTAATAGGGCCAATCTCTGCATAAAGCTTTTGTTACAGTTCCAAAGACTGTAGACTCTCTCTCTGGTCCCCAGTGAAGTCTGAGGTCTGAGGTAAATCTGAAATTCACCTAGGAGTCTTTCTCTTAATGAGTTCTGATGTGTAAATCCCTTTTTTAAGGTAATGTGACTTCTTGTCAAGACATCCGTGAGGTTTCTGACACACGAGAGCTGAGATCAAGTCCTTTATCACTCACATTACAGATGTAGTCCTCACCAATACGCACTGTCTGATGCTGAAGAAGGGCCGAGCTATGATGAAAGCTTTTATCACATACGCTGTATTTATAATGCAGCTCCTCTGTTTGAGTCCTCATTTTCTGCTGGGCAACAAAGTCCATACCTAGGAAGAAACCGCTCTCACACATAGACCACTGATGTGGTTTCTCTTCCATGTGAATTCTCTGATGTACAATAAGGTCTGAGCTACAGCTGAAGCTTTTCTCATATTCAAGGCATTTGAAAGTATGAGTGTGAGTTGCCTGGTGCCTAATTAGGTTGGCACTCCGGGTAAAACTTCTCATACACTCCAAGCATTTATATGGTTTCTCACCGGTATGGACTCTCTGATGTACAATAAGGTCTGACTTCTGGCCAAAGCACTTCTCACAGGCACCACACTTGTACGGCTTCTCCCCGGTATGGACTCTCTTATGTACAATGAAGGCTGAACGGTGTCGATAACTTTTCTCACATTTACTGCATTTGTAGGGTCTTTCACCGGTATGAGTCCTTTGGTGGCTAATAAGATCCGATTTCCCACTAAAAGCTTTTTCACATTCCAGACACTTGAATGGCTTCTCACCTGTGTGAGTTCTTCGGTGCCTTATGAGATTTGTACTCCGACTGAAGCATTTATCACACTCATTACACAGATAAGGTTTTTCACCTGTATGGCTTCGCTGGTGGACAAGCAGATCAGAGCTCTGACCAAAATTCTTGCCACAGATGTCACAGGTATAAAACTTTTTACTTGCATGTGTTCTCTGGTGTCCTGAAAGGGCTAAGTGGTGCCAAAAGCTCTTCTCACATTTGCTACACTTATACGGTTTCTCATAATTATGAATCCTCTGGTGCGAAATAAGATCTGAACTTTGGATGAAGGTTTTCTCACACATATCACATCTATAAGATTTCTCCCCAGTATATGTTTTCTCACACATACGTGCTAAGTTTTCACAAAAATTTTGTTCACGTTCAAGGTACTGACAAATTTGATTATCTATTTGAGTAATCTCATGAACATGAATGTAAATCTTTTTCCCCTTCTGAGGGCATACATGGTATATTTTTCTTTTTTGAGTTCTCTGGTTACATCTCTCATCTGAAGTGTACATTTTCTATGGTTCTCTCCTAAGTGGTTTTCCACTGGTCTTCTTGACCCCTGTTTTCATAGTCATTTTACTGGTAACTTCAAAAACATATGTTTCAAGCCTTTCATTCATTAGCAGTTTGCGTTTACAAATTTCCAGCATCATCTATATTAATTTCTTACTTGGAACCTCCAAACCTATGAGGCAAAGTAGAAATATTATTTATATTTCTATCACTAAGAAGTCTAAAAGCCAAATCACTGCAGTAAAGACTGATAGAAACTTTATTGGGGCGGGAGAAATGACTCGGTGGATAAAGGTGCCAAACCTGATGACCTGAGTTCTACTCCCATAACCAATCTACATGGTAGAAGTTGAGAACTCACTGTCTTCCACTCTGGTGCCATGTACCAACATGCACCTCCTTCACACTGAATAAATGCAAAGGAAAGGAAAGGAGAAAAGGAAGGGATGGAGGGAGGGAGGGAGGGAGGGAAGGAGGGAGGGAGGGAGGGAGGGAGGGAGGGAGGTGGAAGAGAGAAAAGAGGAAAAGGAGGGGAGGAGGAGTAAACTGTATATTCTGCATGATTCCTTATCCAGAACAAAATGTTCTGGATCTGAGATTTTTAAAGACCTGCATATACATAGCGAGTTGCCCTGGAGATGGGATGCATATCTACACAACACTCATGCATGTTTCATAGCCAGCTTATTTGGTCCTTCACATTTGGTCTATTTCACGCAGCACCATCATCTTTTATTTAGTAATATAAATATGAGTTTTCATCTTATTGTATTAAGAAAGTGAAAGTAAACAAGCAGAACAAGAATAAAGCACACACATCAGTGCAAACGACACCCTTCGCTGTGTTCCTGCTACCACCTAGCAAGCCTGTAGGTGTGCTACAGCAGGGCTTGCTTCCATCTCTCACCAAGGAGGACAAGTTGCTGCGGCTCAACCCACAAACTTCCACCTTTGTGGGACTCCCATCTGCTTTCTTCACATCTGCATCCTGACCGCAGCTCTACAGGCACTCTCCTGCATTATCAATGTCTTCCTTTCTACTGGGTCATTCTTATTAGTAAACAGGCTATCCTTTCTCCTCTTTAAGAAAAAAAAAAGGCACAACCAACAAGCAAAATTCCTTGATCACCTCAGCCTCAAACCAGTCTTCCCATTCTGTTTCCTTTATATTAGAAAATCACCCGCTACCTGCCTCCAAATCTTGTCTTCTAGGGTTTCTAGAACATATTCCAATTAGACATTTGACCCTTAACTTCTTTCCAAATTCCTTTAGAAAACTGCAAACATCAAGGAAACCTGATCCCTAGTTCCCAGCTTAAGTCATTTCTGTGTTCTTCCCCTACTCTGGTCACCCTGGTCTTTGACACAGTTCAAGCAAGCCAGAACTATTTCCATTTCAGGGTCTTAATGTCCTCTGTCTGTCTGTCTATCTGTCTCTCTCCCTCGCTTAAGGACTTTTCCTCCTCTAGATGTCTTCAAAGCTTCTCCTTTCCTTCACTTAAATCTTTGCTCAATAGTTACATACTCCCAGTGGGGCCTTTTCTAATCACCTTATTCTCCACCTCGACTTACACAACACCCTTTCCATCCTTTCTTTTTTATTTTTCTCCACTGAATGTGAACCCTAACAGACAAGATCCCCCATACTTGTTTCCATTATTATTTAGTTTGTTCACTGCTGATTAACACCTAGGACAATGCCTGGCACATGCGAAGCTCTCAAACTCACAACAGACCTTCTTATGGCATCTATAGGCGACTGTATAACCTATGAACCATTTGCTGCTCATTATACACCTATTTTTCTAGGGAGAATGTCACAAAGGTCAAGTATCTAAGAATGGACTGGCGCCTACATAAAAGTTTGCAAATGAAACCAATATCAAAACTGACTGAAAATGGCATGCCAGTAAATGTAAATGCTCACCAAATTCAGCACACTGATAATAAGAGTGGAGCAGAACTCAGACAACACACCAAAGGGATCTCAAATAATAAGATAATGCACGACTTCCTATTGCATCAATTTACTAACTTCAGGTTTCTAATTTTCACTCAGCAGTTGATAGTATCCTCGGTGTGCGAATATACCCATTAAGTGAATCCTTGTTAGACAATAAAATATCCACCCTTGTTACATAAGCGGATACTTCTCTATGTATTTCTTACCAAGATGGTGAATCAGAGTCCACCTTGCTGACCCATGCATGGTGGGTATCAAAGGGCTGAAGGTCTGCCTGGCGGAAGGAAACCGCACTAAATACTGACTTGCCTTGTGGGAAACAGTTACCAGAGAAACCACTAATGTCTTGAGCAGAGAGCATGCTTTGTCCCTGTCACAATCAACCCTCAAATCGTAAAACCACGAGAGAACATTATTCCGACCTTATGAGGCTGCGTTTACAGAAATGAGTGTCTAGAACCTGTCTAGAACCTTCTCTGGCCTTCCAGTCAAAGGAAGTAAGCAAAGCCTGCCTTACACTGACAATAAACTCTCAACTCATCCAAAAACCTGAAGGGTCACCTTGCAATCTCTTCTGTTTTGTACCTCACAATCAAGGTATCAAAAATTTGTTGGCTCCATTTCAAAATTCATAAATCCAACCACTTCTCACCAATTTCTGCTGCTCCCAATTTGGTTCAAACCACTCTTCCTTCTCCTGTGGAGTATATAACTTAGCTGGTTGTTATAGGCCAAACTGTGCATCACTTTTTAGAATGTGATACATTTGACCACATGATCTTTAAGAATGACATTTGGATGGCCCTGACTCAAGTAGACCGATGTTCTAACAAGAGAGGAGGATGCTCAGAGTTAGCAAAAATGCACACCCAGAGAGTGAAGACTGTGAGGGCACGGGGAGAACGGAGCTGTGTGCTCCAAGCAAACCACCAATATACATAATAAAATAATTAAAGAAAAAAATTAAAATCCTCCCCTTAGCTGACAAATTAAAGGGGCTAACACATCACAAAAGATGGACCCTACTCTGGTGAAGGAGAGGTCTAAAGATTGAACAAACTGTCGCTTACCCAGAATCTAAACAGACGAGAAACAGCATTCACTGCATTCAGTGTCTGGTCTTGAGAAAATCAAGATTAAAATACAGTTTTCTGTAAAACACAAGGACAAAACAAATTTTATGCTAAGTCAGTTATACACAAAGAACTTAACAGTGAGTAAACATTTCCCTTAAAAAGGGCTAATGAGAGCAGGGCAGTAGTAGCCCATGCCTTTAATCCAAGCACTTGGTAGGCAGAGGCAGGATCCAGATGTCTGTGAGTTTAAGACCAGCCTGGTCTACAGAGCTACTGCCAGGACAGGTGCCAAAGCTACACAGAGAAACCTTGTCTGGAACACCACCCCCAAGAAAGGGGGACGGAATGATGGGTGTTGGATACATACTCAGCTGCATGTGCTGCTTGCCCAGAGGACCCAGGCTCAATTCCCAGCATAGTGTCTCACAACCATCTTTCTGTAACTTCAGTTCCAAAGTATCCAACAACCTCATTTGGTCTCTTGTGTTGTAGGAGGCCACTTGTTTGCTTTTGGCCACCCAGACTCCCAAAATAATCACACAGAAACTGTATTAATTAAATCACTGTTTGGCCAATCACTTAAACATACTGCTAACTAGATTTTACACATAGAATTAACCCATTTTTATTATTTTATATTTTACCATGATGTTCGTGGCCTACCGGCAAGGTTTTAACTAGCAGATCGTGTTTTTCCTCCCTCTGGCGGCTACATGACTTCTCCCCTACTCTGTCTTCTTTTTCCCAGAATTCGGTTTAGTGTTCCCTCCCCGTGTTGTGTCCCCCACCTCCCAGCTCTGTTCTGCCTTCCTATAGTCCGAAGCAGTTTCTTTATTCAGGAACCAATAAAAAACGACACAGATGCAGAAGGACTTCCCACACCACTCTCGGGCACTGGGCATGCAGATACAGTAAACAAATACACATGCAGGCAAAACACTTATACACATGACACCAGATGATGTGTCCACCGGAGTGGGATAATGAAACACAGATTTCCCACAGTCACAGAGGGGAGTGATAAGTACAAAAGAACAAGATAGAAACGAACTCTGTACTGGAGTTAGATGGAACTGAAGGGCAGTATCAGAATGAGGTCATAGTTTGTACTTATAGAGAAAACAGACGTGTGTACACATAAAAACGTGTTTTTATCCAATACTGTCAGTTGTCACGTCACAGAAAGGCAATCCCAGCAATGTACTTAATGAATATTGAGATTCTGGGTCCTAAACACCATTCGTCCCTGAAAGGAATCAGGAGACATGTTAGATATGGGTTTTTAAACCAGCCTAAAATTAATATTCATGTTGAGCCAAAATGTAGACATGCTCAACGAGAAATGTGATATGCTAGGTTTTTACTGTTTTGTGGTAATGGGGATTGAACCCAAGGCCTGTAAAACACTTTTACACTCTACCATTGATCTATATACCCTATATTCTTTACATTTTGAGAAAGGTTTTCCCTAGATCGCCTAAGCTAGCTTTGTAACTTACAATCCTACTACCTCAACTCTTTAACTGTTTGCTGGAAAATGGACCAGATTATCTCATTCAGCTACCAATCCAAAGCATCACAATTGCCCTCAATAGCCAAGAATGTGTGGTGCACAAGGAAAATAAAGCAAAGCAAAACAAAACAAACAAAAACATGTAAAACCAGAAAACAATTTTCCTATGCAAACAAAATACAATCTGGCTGCCGAACTTCAAAAGACTATGACACTTTTTATGTTTAAAATGCCGTTGCTTACCATTTATCTAATAAAATCCAAGGTTTTTACCGCCTTCCATAATATGGAACTTCTGCCATCTTCATCCTCACAGGACCTCAGAAAGTTAACAGTTTCTTCTGCCTACACTGCTATTCCTTCATGCAGCATTCTCCACTGTTTGAGTCACGTGAGACTGAAACTTACTACCTCAAAAAGTAGCACACCTTGATTACCTTCTCTCAAAGACTTCATACCACCCTAATGCTCAACATCACTACCCAACTTTACCATATGCATTTTATGTACGTTCCCGTTTGTTTCTCCTACTACATCATAATAACATCTACTAAAGTTAAGACATTGTCTTTTGGTTACTGCAATTTCTTATCTGTTCCATTTAGAATACATCTGCTAAACCAAACCAAACCCCCATAAGTAAGCAAGTATCAGAATAAAAAAAAAGGACTATCGCTACCCTTGGGTCTCCAACAATAATACAAGCTAAGCTGTCCATCTGGCAAACACAAACACATCCTCCGAATCTTACCTCCAGGTTGCTGTCTCTAAAATGCTTTTCTTACCCTCTCCTAGGAAGGAGCAACTTTTGTCTTCTCATGAGCAACATCAGACTGCATTTCATAAGCAAAGAGCAAACAAAAGTTCAAATATACAAGCTGAGCAACAACACTTCGGAGCTCAAGAGTCTTTTCGGTTACAGGACACATGGGACAATCACACAGTAAGTATTTAAACTATTATCTGAAAACCCACACCTGTTGTATACGCCCAGACCGCGGATTGCCTCACTTCTTTTCATTGTTTACATGGGTTATGGACAGACAGGTAATCCTCCCAAGACCACTGTAAAACCAACTATCAACACCAATGTCTGCATCCTACAGACAGAACACTTGTTTCTATTGGTAGTTAGCTAATTACGCAAGACTTAACAGGTAGGTAAGTAACAGAGCCAGTTTCAATATCCATCCTCTCCTCCAGCCTGCCCGAGCATTGGGCCAGTGCCTTGTTTGTATGGAAAAAAATCAAAAGAGGGACAACTGTTGCACGCCTACTGTGAACATGCACACGCTTGCTGGATAAGTAAAATGTACGACAGGGTCTGGTCTTATCACCACTATGTTAGCAACAAAGCCCTTTCTTTTCCTCAAGTATGTTTTACTTCTTTCTTATCCCATCCCTACTTCAAAATTCACGTATATAAAAGCAGATATATACCACTTACCATAACAAGAACTCAACGTCTTTTTCTTTTGGCTCCACCAGGTTTCTAAGCCAGAACTACTCATAATATTCAATTCTTCCCTCTCCTAGAGGAAAAAGCAACAAGCTGAACAGGGTTGCAAAGCTTACAAGTTTTTACAGCAAGTCATTTAAATATCATCCCGTGCACACTTCACAGCAAAACCCTAGGCCTTGTTTGCCTCCTGCTACTTCTTTTTGTTATTATTTAATTTTTGCTATTAAGACAGGGTCTCATGTAGCTCAGGCCGGCTTCAAACTCGCTAGGCAGCTGAGGCTGGCCTTGATTTCCCTAGCCTCCTGCCTCCAACGCACAAACGCTGAGGTGACTGATAGGTACAGTATTATTTCAACTTCTGAGATCAAGGATTCCTTCTTCGCACACTACAACTCCAGGAATATGACACATGAATGCAAGATTACATATAACCAAGGCCCCTAAAAATAAATGACTATGTAATGCTCTGACCAAGCCGATTCTGCAAACAGATTCCCCGGCAGTTTAACTAATCTCCGCCCTTAAGACGGGGGGGGGGTGTCTTCCCAACGCCCCTGGCTCTCTCGACATTCAGGAAGGCTACAGACAGCCTCCAAGCCCAGCTTCATTGCTACCGCCAGGACAGTCCTACAGGCTCCAACTTTTCGTAGACTGTGCTCCTGACATCAGAGGCGTGGCGCCCGGCCCCCGATCCCAGCGTCGCCAAAGGCCGCGCAGCCCAGCCGCCAGCTTACCCGGCCGCCCTGGGCGGCACTTCCGGCGATTGGAGCCTGCAGCCGGGGCTTCCGGCTCGCGCACGCTGCGGCAGCGGGTTCGGTCCCAGCGTCTGTCAGGGAGAGAGGGTGAGGCGGAGAGGCCGAGAGGTCAGCGAGCCGTTGCAAGGCACCAACCAGGCTCACCCGGCCACCCGCGATACGAGGCCAACCTCGAGAGCGCGCACCAGCTGGGACGCGGCGGCGTAGTCCCGCCTCCCGGCACGTAACTAGCCCTCATAGGGCGTCACCGCGGCTCTGAGCCAATAGGAGCCGAGCCTCCGGAAATGAGCGGAGCCTGAGCGCGCCTGCGCCCTGGCGCTCTGGTGGGCGGCATTTCCAGTTTTTAGCTCTTGGAATGCAAGACTTGGGAGCTGGCCTGGCTGTGATCCTCGCGGAGCTGCAACCACGTCCCACGATGTTTTATTTTCCCTGCAGGTCTTCATAGCACGAGCCGGAAGTAACGTCGCAAGGATAGAGGCTGCGGACCCAGACTTAAACACCGGAGATCCGGAGAAGTAGAGACTTCCAAGGCGCAGCGAGCTGGCGCTCACGGAAGCCAAAGACAGAGAAGGATGAGAGGCTTTGAAAAGGGAGCGGCGGCATGGTCTTGCTACGTGGAGAAAGCGGCGAGGAAATAGTACCGTTGAAAGGATTTAGGTTCATTCTGATTGAGATTCTAGGCTAGAGAACTGAGATATAAAAAACGAAAATGAGCGTTAAATGTCCTCTTAACTTGAAGGGGGAAAAGTATGTAGGCCGGCGAGATGGCTCACTGTGGGAAGTGAGGAGCGGCAAGTGTTTACTGCTCAAACTTATACACCTGAATTCCATCCTTGGACCCCATGTAAAAGCTGACACCCCGAAAGTTGTCGTCTGCCACGCACACACAATAATAAGTATATAATATAGCACACATATCTCCACAGACCTACTATATGTATATATAAAAAATCCCAAGCCGGGCGGTGGTGGCGCACGCCTTTAATCCCAGCACTCGGGAGGCAGAGGCAGGCGGATCTCTGGGAGTTCGAGGCCAGCCTGGACTACAAGAGCTAGTTCCGGGACAGGCCTACCAAAGCTACAGAGAAACCCTGTCTCGAAAAACAAAACAAAACAAAACAAAAAAAATCCCTCACAGAGGAAGATGAGTACTAGAATTCTCTGTGGTCTGGCAAAGGATTTGGATTGGCTGAAATTCTAGAATTAGGGACCGAGGATGGCAGTTATGTGTTCCGGATTCACAAATTCCTATTTTCGGAATGCAGCTTGTTTGTTTTAAACGAAAATTTCTAAGGCAAAAGTGTCCTATCACAGTTATTCTAACATTGAAATGTTTCTCTTAGATTTACTTATTTTATGTGTATGAGTATTTTGCTAGCATGGATATATATATATATATATATATATATATATATATACATATACATATATACACATACATACATACATACATGTATACGTATGTGCACCACCTGCGTGCCTGGTACTCTCGGAGGGCATCAGATTCCCTAGAATTGAAATCATGTATGGTTTGTGAACTGCTGTGTAGCTGCTGACTGTGAAGCAAAGCAGGGCAAGAACAGGGGCCTTTACTGTTATCTCTCAAGCCCTCGTTCTAATAGTTCAATAACTTTTATTAACTTTTTTGAGTATGATATGTTCCAAACACAATTCTAATCACTTTGTGGAGTGGGCTGTGTATGACTATAGTAGGAGGAAAGGTATTCTAAGAAGAGATTTGTGTAACTCCCTTCAGCTATGAGGGTATTCAGACAACGGACTCCAAACAACTGGAATTTTGGCAGGAGTCTTATGCTGGGAAAAGGAAAGGTCTGAGGCCCTGTTGCAGCCAGTGGGAAAGTCTGAGCAAGATTTCATACAGTTCTGACTATGGTGATGAGAAGGGCTGCACCTTGACCAGGACTACTTACTTATGCTAATCTCATGCCCCCCCCCAATCACACTCAAAAAAATTCCTGAACCTCATGTTAGCCCCCCCCGCCAAGATTTGAACGTCTTTACTCCTTCCTCTTACCAATGTAACCTCACTGAGTAAGTATTTCCCTGCTTTTCCTTGCTTGTCTTTTTGACACACCGAAGCTAGGTGGCTGAGCCTAGCTTGTTAGCGCTACGAAGGTCCATGCATG
The DNA here is from genome assembly GCA_963919715.1 of Microtus obscurus. Taxonomy (NCBI): domain Eukaryota; kingdom Metazoa; phylum Chordata; class Mammalia; order Rodentia; family Cricetidae; genus Microtus; species Microtus obscurus. Next base: position 32,134,189 of record CAWTZC010000010.1, on the reverse strand, counting down.
GACCCTAATAGCTACTGCAAACAGAGGGATTAATTTGCCAAGATTACACATTTAGTAATGGGAAAATGGTTTGAGCTAATGATACCAGAGTCAATTACTGGAACCACCATACTTAGGGCTACCTCAGAGTATCGTGGGAAATGGCTGGACTGAGCATTAAGAAAGAGAGGTAAGTGCTAAGCATCCTTTGTCAATTGCTCTAGACATATTGGCCCAAGCAGAGGATTCAGTGCCTCCGGTCCGAGCATCTCTAACCTGACATTACACTAGAATACAAATACGCAAGCCAGCTCAGTCCTGAGCTTGCTGGTCTCATGCTCACAGTCTAGGACGGAAACTGCAGACGTCAGTAGTTTAGAGAAGTTGTAAACGATGGTGTGGGAGCATAGAGATGGGGCCCTTGACTAAGATTTGGGGGAGAGGTCGGAGAAGAATGGGCAGTTAGGCATGAGGTAGATTAGAAGTTGGCTAAAGATGCGATGGGATGGAAATGAGTCACAGTTACTTCAAAGGGGCTGACTTCATCCTCTAGGAAACCAGACATCAGGCCAGCAAGGTGCCTGTGGGTGAAAGTGCCTGCTGCCTAGCCTGACGGCCCACGTTTGATTCTCAGTGCTCAGGAGGTAGAAAAACTGACTTCCCCATGTTGTCTACTGATCTCCACATTTGTGTGTGGCACGCTTGTGCCACCCCCACCCACTTAGGGAATAGTGATTATTTTAAAAGTGAAACAATTTCTGAAATTTTAAGCATGCTGGGGTAGCTTAGTTATCCCTGAAGTTCAAATATTTTAAAGGTTTTTTTTCTTTTTGATTTTAGTTTTAAATGCAGAGACAAAGATAATAAAAATTTAATAATAACATTAAGTTTTACTAGCAGGGTCAGATATTACAAAGAATCAGATGAAATAGACTTCTGAGTGTTATATACTATGGATTATGTTTATATGGTATATACACTGCGTTCCAGGCATTTTATCATCCCTATTTCTTTTTATCTCCTAAATAGCTGAGATATCTCGGGTTTTCCACTGATACACAGAAAGATGATGTAAAAGTACCAAATTAATTTAATGAACAACTTATCTGCAGATTCCACTTAAAATTAATGAACATCCTATTTTATACTGTAGTTCAATACTATGAGTAGAAAATTGTAAAAGTTGGTTCGTGCCTTTAAAATAATAATTGAAACCAGGTGTAATGGTTCACACATTAATTCCAGCACTTGGGAGGCAGAGGCAGACGAATCTTAAAGGGCTCTCTAACAGGCCCAAGCCTTGCAAACATGGAACTGGCAGGTCTTGCCACCCCCACTTCCCTCTCCCTCACAAAACCATTAAATTCCCTTATTTAGGTAATTTCACATTCCCAAAGCTAGTCACCAAGGTCTATTCCCTTATTTGGCCACTTCCATATGCCTGACTAAAACACCAGGGCCCAACTATCCAAACATCAAGGTCCAGCAACCAAAATCCATTATTTGGCTATACTGACTAACATGTCCACATAGGACAACTCATTCTAACACACACCTCCCCTTTTTCTTCTTAAAAATAACTTCTGGAGATACCACTGCTGTTTTTGTCTGATCTAGAGGCAGCCCCCCTCCCCCCACCGCCCCATCTCCAATTGTCCCTTCTAGGGTAAATAAATCTCTTTTGTTCTGAAAATTTGTTATCTGGGTGTCTTCTATGTTGACTCCAAAGCCTCTTCAAATCTCTCTTGAGTTTGAGAATATTCTGGTCTACATAGAAAGCTCCAGGAAAGCAGGGCTACATGGGCACTGTCTTAAAACCAAACCAAACTGGTTGTGGATAAAAGTTTTTAAACAGCTGACCACCCAAGGCTTGTCAGGGAGAATCTCAGGTTAAGCACAGGTATTTTGTGGAATATTATTTTAACTAGGTAAAGGTGTGTTATATTTGTTTATGCTGTGGGATAATACTTTAACTGTATAGATGTGTTACTTTTGTTTGACTATATAAAGATGTGTTGCATTTGTTTCACCTTCCCTGCATATGGTACCTGATTGGTCTAATAAAAAGTTAAATGACCAATAGCTAACACCACTGCCTAACTGGAAGAGCTTATCATCCTAACAAGGGTTTTGACCATATTAAAGCAAAACAGATACATTTTTATACAAATTTTAAATATAATGCTTGATACTGCATGACCATGCTGCCTTCTGGAAGGAGACAGGACTACTGACTACCATGGGACATCTATCTCTTCTTCTCTAAGAACATCATGGAGTTATTATGTGAGGTCTTGCTTCCCCAGAGGGTTGCAGTCATGCACTGCCAAGACTACCAAAAAGAAGGGAACTGAAGATCTTGGGCAATCATCTAGTCAATGCTACTGCCGAAGCTGTACCACTTAAGATAGAAGGAATGTTTCCCTTTTTGTAGGAAGACTTTCTCCTCCTGAAAGGCTGTACTATACTCTCCTCAAGATAGAGGAGGCCCAGGGACAGGGTTGCAGCCTGGACCATCCTGGATGGTGGGTCACTGTTGATGGTCATCTATGGCTACATCAGTCTCTATACTGAAAAACTTTAATATCTCTTCACCAAATATACCACAATTTCACAGTGACTGACCGTGATGATCCAGCCTCACAGATTACACTAGCTAAGACTGAGGACAAGTCCTGGACTTTCCCGTTATGCAGAGACTGGACAATAAATGATATAGCTAGCTCTCCCAGGACTTGATACTTTTCTCAAGTTTTTTCAGGGTTCCCTAAAGATGCCATCATCCCCAGATAACAGGAAGAAAATTTAAGAACATGACGTTTATACTCCCAAGAGATGGGGTGGGTGGTTTTTGGTCTTTCAGTAGATTATGAGTATTTGTCATCATTTAGGGGGGTATTTACAAATTGTTATTGATAATGGTCAAGAAAAAAAGATGAACAAATAAGATTGGATTCAGGGATCTTGTTCTATAAAGAAAAAGGGAGGATATAGAAATAGAATAAAAAGGTAGATTATTGGATCTACTTTTAAAAAGCAACTACTAGTTGTAAAATTATTAGCAACTATTTAGGTTAATGAAGAAATGCAGGTTAGGAGTTAGTCATCTATTAAATCAAACTTAGATATGATTTTTTAATTTATTAAAGATTTCTGTCTCTTCCCCACTGCCGCCTCCCCTTTCCCTCCCCCTCCCCCAATCAAGTCCCCCTCCCTCTTCATCCCAATGAGCCATCAGGGTTCCCTGCCCTGTGCGAAGTCCAAGGACCACCCACCTCCATCCAGGTCTAGTAAGGTGAGCCTTCAAACTGCCTAGGCTCCCACAAAGCCAATAGGTGCAGTAGGATCAAAAACCCATTGCTATTGTTCTTGAGTTCTCAGTAGTCCTCATTGTCCGCTATGTTCAGCAAGACTGGTTTTATCCCAGGCTTTTTTCAGACCCAGGCCAGCTGGCCTTGGTGAGTTACAGATAGAACATCCCCATTGTCTCAGTGTGTGGGTGCACCCCTCGCAGTCCTGAGTTCCTTGCTCGTGCTCTCTCTCCTGATTTGGACCTTAAGATTACAGTCTGGTGCTCCAATGTGGGTCTCTGTCTCTGTCTCCTTTCATCACCTGATGAAGGTTAATATTCAGGAGGATGCCTATATGTTTTTCTTTGGGTTCTCCTTCTTATTTAGCGTCTCTAAGAACCTGAATTATAGGCTCAATGTCCTTTATTTATGGCTAGAAACCAAATATGAGTGAATACATCCCATGTTCCTCTTTTTGGGTCTGGCTTACCTCACTCAGGATAGTGTTTTCTATTTCCAATTAGATATGTTTTCAAGGTCAAAAAGAGATACATTTTAGATAGACAAGTGGTCCTCAGATACTTCAGAAGTCTACAGAATATGACATCTAAGATGTTTTCATAACATAAGGTTCCTTCCTCCAACCCCTCTGACAATGAGGCATGTCTGCTCCTGGCAGCACCAATCTACCTCAGAGAAGATGATGGACATTGATGAAACTCCATAGGGAGTTTAGTTTCTTTGTGGCAAAAGTTAGCCACTGGACAAGAAACTGCCCTTGACTCCACTGCTGACAGTAGACAGTATGCTGTACAAACTGGACAAACAGAAGAGAAAAAAAGTGACTGCCAATCTTTGCCAAGACATGATGAGACAGTCCTTCAAAATTCCTGCTTCACAGGTAAGTATATTAGATGTTCTAGGCCTGTAGGCTGAAGATGAATGCCCCGATGTTTCAGAGGAACCTTGGGTGACTGTCAAGGCAGCCATCTGTTTCTGTCATTTCTTATTTTTGGAAGTTGTTTGTTCTACACTTCTTGTTTACTCAGGTAATATTATGTCTTTCTGCAGTCTTTGATGGATTTGAAGACTTTATAGTTTTCTTTTTTAAAAAACAAATTCAGAAAAATTCTCAAAAGAGGTGTAAAGTATATAAGGTTGAGAGACATAAAAAGATAGTTTTGGGATGGTAATACAAGTTAGGATACACCACTTTGAACTCACCAAGACAGGGTAGATAATAAAGCATTTTCTTTGAATTTGTCAAATGCTAATGGACTAGACACTGTTAATGTAATTATTGCCTGTATATGCTTGTATATAGTTATTGTACTTATTGTATTTAGTTTTTCTGCTTTAAAACCTTCAATTTTTATTTAGAAAAAAAGGGGGAAATGTTCAATGACATTTTGTTTGTGTTCTAACAAATAAAGTTTGCCCGGAGATCAGAGGGTGCAGCTAACCACTAGTTAAACATAGAGGCCAGGCAGTGGTAGCACACACCTTTAATTCCAGCACTTGAGAGGAGGAAGCAGGATGATCAGGAGTTGACGGCCACCCTGGGCTGTGTGAGATTGAACCAGTCTAAGAGAGAAACAGAGCCTGGCAGTGGTAGCTCACACCTTTGATGCCAGCACTTTGGATCTCATGTCTTTGATCCCAGCACATAGGAGGTTGATGCCTTTAATCCCAGCACTAGGGAGGTGGAGACAGGAATATAAGGCAGATGAAAACAGGATCTCCCCCATTGGGTCTGAGGATTCATAGAGAGAGATCTCCCCCATTCGGTCTGAGGATTTTTGCAGAGACAGGATGCCCCTCATTTGGTCTGAGATTTAGTAAACATAAGAAGTTTCTGGTGGCTGACTGCTCTGCTTCTCTGATCTTTCAGTTTTTACCCTAATATCTGACTCCAGGTTTTATTTTATAAAACTAAGTAGGATTGAGCTTCATCCAACAAATTATCTCAGAGCTTAGGCTCAGAGCTCCTAATAGGAAAGAGGTGGGGCATACCCTATTTTGTCTTGAAGATATGGTGTTGGTCAAAGTCCTCAAGGAAACACTGTCTCTGAGCTGCAGTTGAGTGAGTCCTTATTGTGATATTCTGTCCACCTCTAGATGGTCACCCTTTACTCAAAACCTCCAAAAGAAGTTGGCCTCTTGGTGTAGGAGGTCCTTCTGCCTTGTGTTGCTTTCATTGGGTAATAAAGAAACTGCCATGGCATAGTTGATAGGGCAGAACTTAGGTAGGTAGGGAAGATGGAACTGAATTCTGGGAGGAAGAAAGACCAAGTAGGGGGAGAGACACCATGGAGCCGCCAAAGACAGACATGCCTAATCTCTCCCAGTAAACTACTGCCACGTGACGAAACACAGATTAATAGAAATGGGTTAAATTAGGATGTGAGAGTTAGCCAATAAGGAACTAGAGCTAATGGGCCAAGCAGTGATTTAATTAATAGTTTCTGTGTGATTATTTCAGGGCTAAGCTAGCTGGGCGGCCAGGATGAACAAGCAGGCTCTTCTTACAACAGCCTCCTTTCAAGTCTTTTTCTACAAATGTTCAAGTGAAGCTGAACAAATGGCTCAGCAGTTAGTATTTACTGCAGAGGACCTGAGTTCAGTTCCCAGCACTCATGTTGAATGTCTTAAACACATCCGTACTTCCAGCTCCAGGGAATCCAACAATCTTTGAGGGTACCATACTCACATTTACAGATGTACAGACAATTTTAAATCTTTTAAATTGAAAAATGGAAGAGGGAGAAAATTAAAATAATTCAAAAATAAATATCTGTGGGGAGGGTGATCAAGTGGAGGAAGTCAACAAATGTCTGGAGGGAGGAATAGCAGAGAGACTCCTGAGTGATCTTATCCTACTCTGTTATCAGCACTAGTCCTCCTCACAAGAACATACTTCTTCCAAGGAGGACTCAGGACACTAGATCAGGTCAATCTATCGCATGCCCAGCCTCCCTATCCTCCTCTACTGAATGCAACTCAGATTTCTTTGACAGAAGGACATTTAGTAATATCTAGGCCATCTTCATAAAAATCAGCTCTGGCTTTTCCCTGTGACAGCTGTGGAGAATACTCTGTGGCAGGCTAGATATCACTGAGCAATTGTTAGTGACCCAAACTTTATAATATGTAGGCTCTTGTGCCACCAAAAAAAAAAAAAAAAAAAAAGGCCTCTCAAAAATTTGATGCTCTTCCAAAGGTCCTGAGTTCAATTCCCAGCAACCACATGGTGGCTCACAACCATCTGTAATGAGGTCTGGTGCCCTCTTCTGGCCTGCAGGCATACATGCAGACAGAATATTGTATACATAATAAATAAATACATATTTTAAAAAAATTTGATGCTTCTTAAATTCTCCTGCTCACAGAAGTCAAGTAAATTTATTTTTCTTTTTTCATTTTTTCTAATTTTCTTCTAATTTCTACTTATGTATATGTGTATGTCTATGTGGGGGTATATGCATGCATGAGTGCAGGTGCCTCTAGAATGCAGAAGAGGGCATCAGATCCCTGGGAGCTGGAGTTACAGGTGATCGTGAGCTCCTTGATATAGTTGCTGGGCACCAAACTAGAGTCCTCTGCAGGAGCAGCAAGCACTCTTAACTGCTGAGCCATCTCTTCAGTCCTAATTATTGCATTTTCTTTATCTCAAAAAAAGTAAAGCTTTGGTTCTTATAAACATTTATAGTAGACCAAAACCACGCATGTTTTCTCATAATAATGTGGAGTTGAATTGTTTTGTAGAGTGAGAATGAACAGTACATAGATGCATCTGCATATTAAGTCTTGTTGTGTTGCCTACATGAATGTTCAGAGACAATCTCAAGGTCTTGTTACACCAGAAAAATCACAGCTTAGGGTTCTAGAGGACCAAGAGGCCAAAATAGCTGAAGGTTGGCAAGCAGGCCACAGGACAACCTGGGTAATCCCAGACAGACTCTCTGTGGTGATGAGGATGACAAATGCCCACCTTAGGCTCGGGTACTTTGAAGACATGGTCCCCAGTTGGTGGAGCTGTTGGCAGAAGTGGTGCTGCTTTGCTGGAAGAGTCCCAGAGCTCAGCTGAGACTTCACGGACTCACCCTGCCTTCTCCTCTCCCTGCCTGGTGCTTGCGGTTGAGCTGTGATTTGTCAACTTCCTGCTCTTTCAGGAGGGTCTGAGGCTTTCTTGCCAGCCTCCCACCATTTTGGCCTCTTGGCCCTCTGGAACCCTAAGCCAAATAAAACTCTCTTCCGGACTCTGTGACTGTAACACAGCTACAGAGCCATCTTCCCATGCAAAGCAACTCCTCACTGGCTCCAAGAATTCAGACATGAGGATCTTGGGAAGGGACTTTATACTGTGCAAAATAGGAAATTAAATGTTTCCCATTTCCTTCCTAGATTGATGTCTTGTTAGAATTTGAAAATTGTGTTTACCAAGAAATTCCAGGAAGGTCAATTAACATTAATGGAAACATTACAATACTACCGGAAAAGTATTAAAGTATGTGTACAATTTCAGGCTGGGTGACTGTAGTGTAAGAAAATCTAACATAGGCCTCAAGGCAGGGACATCTGGAAGACAGGAATTGCAATTATTTAAAGGGTGGAGTTTTAATGGAATACCTTCTTTTTTCTTTTCTTTCTTTCTTTCTTTCTTTTTTTTTTTTTTTTTTTTTTTTGTTTTTTTGAGACAGGGTTTCTCTGTAGTTTTGGAGCCCATCCTGCTTCTGTAGACCAGGCTGACCTTGAACTCACAGAGACCCACCTGAGTGCTGGGATTAAAGGTGTGTGCCACCTCTGCCCGGCCAGAATACGTGTTTTGTCTGTTTTGTTGGAGCTATTCTTAAGCAAGACACATTTATTTATTTATTTATTTGAATGTGAACTAAGTAAAAGCAGGATGGGTACTAGCTCAGGAGGGCCACACCTGGTTGCTGCCTTGCCTCTGCCCTACCCCACTACAAGACACAGGTATGTTTTATCTTTTATCTTGTTTGGCCATCAGCAGTTTTTCTTAGCAGATTATCCTGATGTCCTTGTGGAAGTATGGCTGACCATTCTGTTTCCTCTCAGAAATTTGAAGACTTCTGAGGCTACAGCTGAACCTGATTGATGTGCAATGCGTGGCAACAACCTCCTTGAAGACAGCGCTCCTCGGGGTCGGACTCTCTGTTTCTTGGACTACTTAAAAGTCCCCTGTGTGTCAGGTCTTCCTTAGGACAACAGAAGCTTTGCAGTTCTTCACCCAGATCCACCTGACCCCAGACCAGTGTTCTCACAGCCCAGATTCTTCATTCAGATACAAATCCCATTTTAGGTAGCCCAGCCTTCTACTATCCACAAAGTTGACTTCCATCCCTAGGTAAGTTCCCAGCACCAGGAGAGGGACGCTCAGCTTAAAAGCGTACCTCAAAGATCCCTGTGTCCTCTATGGCTCTGAGCTCCATAGACTACAAGAGCAGGTCACCCTCGCAGTCAGGTTCAGTTAACAGAAGTGTGTCAACCCAGAACATGGTTTTGTGCTTATAAGCTCACCATGAGAAAGACTCAGTGCTACACTGGGATCAGAACACCCAGTGTCGTCACCAGCTGGCTAATGAAGACTTTCCATTAGCTGAAACCCATGTGTGAGGAGTCTTCCTTGGGAGGACCTCCACCACAAGGACGAGGGAGGAAAGCGCATAACTGGAGCTGGCATTCCCACTCCCCCTCATTCTAGATCAGCACCTGCTCTACCCTAGAGCTCACCGCCACTCAGGCTTAGGCTTTTCCAGCACTCAGTTATTGACTGGTTTGTAGTGCTGGAGATGAAGTCCAGAGAATAACATAGGCCAGGTCAGCTGCTCTGCATGGTCAGTCCTTCTTTAATCTGCTATGTGTGACCTCTCTGATGGGGGGGGGGTTGGGGTCTTTGCTAATTCCCCTTTTCAATTTTATTTTTATTTTTTTTTAAATATTTATTTATTTATTATGTATACAATGTTCTGTTTGTGTGTATGTCTGCAGGCCAGAAGAGGGCACCAGACCTCATTACAGATGGTTGTGAGCCACCATGTGGTTGCTGGGAATTGAACTCAGGACCTTTGGAAGAGCAGGCAATGCTCTTAACCACTGAGCCATCTCTCCAGCCCCCCCTTTTCAATTTTAAATCGCTGGACGGAGCCCGTTCCTTTTCATTCAGCAATAACACCACTGAGGAACCATCCCGGTTGCCTTCATTTCTTTCACACTGGTCAATCCGGTAATGCTTGTCAGAACGGGTCAGCGGCACTGGAGTCGTTCGCGGCTTTTCCCACACCCTGAAAAAGACTTCAGTGTCTGGAGCCCCGAAATCTGAACCTGAGGTTCCACAGTCTCCCCGATGGAGATTTCCAGATAAGAACCCGGAGTTCCGTTTTAGGGTCAGATTTCGCAGTCATTTTAGCAGTACTGAGACAGCTCAACGAGAATCAAGCAGGTATTTAGGAATTTTCACTTCCTATGGAGGTGTGAGACAGAACTGATTCATGTTGTCTAACACATGCCAATACAATCAGAGTATCTATTCACAAAAAAAGCTTCCCACGCGAGAGGACCAATATTCTGAGGAACTCTGTCCCGGGCTCCCGAAGAAATTAACTATTATCCCACTAAGATGTCCTAATCAAGCTCGCTGTGCCCAAGAGCCCCATCTTCACAGACCCTCAGTAGTTTTGAAAAGGGGGTAGATGAGAACCCGAGACGCAATTCCGGCGCTTTCTCTGGAATAACCAGGGAAAGTTAGTAATGGCCTTGTCAGCTGGATCCACATCTGAATCAGGGCGATGAAATGAGGACAAGCGGAGCTCTTGGTCCGGCCTTCGGGGACCTTGGCCACAAGGGTCCTGACAGCCTGGCCGTAAAGCCATTTGAGTTTAGAGTGGTGAAGTAGATTGTGACGTTGTAGGAACTGTGCGTCACGCGAAGCGCTTTTTCCGAATCCTTCTTTGTTCGGGTCTCCTTCTGTGGTTGTTGCCGCAGCAGGACCCCCAGTTAGGGAACGGGAGGTCCGAGGGTCGGTCCCTCGTGAACAGAATCAACAGGACTGGGTAGGTGGAGGCTGATGACTTGTGTTGACTTCCTCGGAAACACTCCGAGGTCGGGGGCGACTTCGAAGTCATAGATATTTCGTATCATGAAAGCTCCTGGTTGTGGGGACGAGAGGCTCTTTCGGATGTCAAGATGAGGAGACGTCAAGTCAGGCCATCCAGGTCAGAGGAAACCCAGGCTTCAGGTCCTGCAGCACCGGCTCCATTCAGTCCCGTGAGTGTCGCCTTGGGCTTGTCGCGTTCTTCGGTGAGACTGTGCAGACGCTAACTCAGACCAAAAGCGCCCAGGGCCAGTGTTTTTTAGGGCGACTTGAAAATACTCATTTCAGAATCGCAAGTTCTCCACTCCTCCGAGACTGCATTATAGGAGGACTGAATGAACACGGGAGCGCATCCCGGGATTCGGAGGCAGAGGACACGACAGCCTGCTTTTGTCTCTTCGGTTGCCTGCTGAGACAGCTAAGACTCGCCCGGAAGCGCAGGCGTCCCCCAAACTTCTGGAACAGCTGCTGGTCTAGTGACGAAGGTAAATCCAAATTCGAGATGAGCAGAGTTTGGCATCGCTGAGACTTAAGAAAAGCGTGGCTGTGCCGAGAGGACTCTGCCCTGCGACGGTCGGGGTGGCGCTGGTCCTGGACTCACTCGTCCCGCAGGACACCGCGGACCGCGACAGTGGCCAGAGAGACTAAGACCCGCCAGCCGCGACCAGCGCAGGTTCCCCGGGCAAACGAACCCCACCCGGCCTCGAACGCCCGCGTCTGCAAGACTAGAGCGATCGATGCCTTAACGGCCCAGTAGAGACGCGCGCCGGCGGAGGCCAGCCGCGCACTGCCTTATCCAAACATTTTTTTAGCGAATTGAACAAGAAATTCGGTAAAATCGGGAAGTCTATGAGATTGTTGTCACTTGAAGGCAACAGGGAGAACTGCACAGGAGGCGACCTCTGTGAAGGCTAGAGGGCGGGTCGCGGTGTGGGCGGCTACCGGGGTAGTGGACTGGACTGTCCATGGCCAGTAACTCTGGGTCAGGAAACTTTGCAACGGGACATTTTTTTCTGCTCAGAGAAATTTTCTACTTGGAACAACGCGAGTTTCGTAACTTTTTCCAGGTTCAAGAAAACTTTAAACAAGGAAACAAAGCAACAATAAACACCTAAAATAATCTCAAATCTAAATCAGGCATTTGCTCCGTGTAGAGGTCGACAGTTGGGGACATGACAGGTGGCCGGTTAGCTCAGTTGGTTAGAGCGTGGTGCTAATAACGCCAAGGTCGCGGGTTCGATCCCCGTACGGGCCAAGTGGTCTTTTTAGAAGACAGTCCTCAATTCTATCTTCTGGAAGCTAGTAAAGCATAGCACCTTAAAAGAGAACGCAGCCTCAACTGCCCTGCTGGAGGAAGACTTTGCGGTCTGAGCAAGTATACTTGCTTTCTAGGCTCAGCAATCATCGGAATGTGACACTTACCCTCTTCTGTTTTCAGGTTGAGAACTCTTTTGTTTCATACCTCATCTCAGAAAATCTTAAACATTGAAACAAATGAAAATCCAAGACCCCTAATGGCAATTGGCATTTGTATCCTTCCACTTCTGCAGAGCTAAGAGAACAGAAAGGATATGTTCGCGAGGCCGGTTAGCTCAGTTGGTTAGAGCGTGGTGCTAATAACGCCAAGGTCGCGGGTTCGATCCCCGTACGGGCCACGTGAGTGACACATTTCTTTTTACTTTAAAACACACACAAACACACACACACAAAAATCTAGTCTACTCTAAGTAGTAGTCATTTCAGTCAGAACGCTTTCAAAGCACTTCATCTTTATTGACCCCAGCCCCACAACTGCCGAGTCTTTCTGTGGTTCTAGTGGCCTTAACGCACAGATGGAATCCATCTGGAAGCAGAGGGAAACAACAGAAAAATGTCCCATACGTCCAGTGTCCTTTTCGTCCCTTTTGGTGACCTTCCCCATTCTTTTAGAGAGACACATGATGAGTGTAATGCAGTAAATGAGATGTCCTTGGCTATTTCTCCAAACTTTAGTTATCTCTGGGATGGCATCGAATTAGATAGGGCTTTCCACATTAGAAAGAACCATGGCATTTAGCCACATTCTCAGACCTTAGATACTGCGAAAGGTCTGTATCGTGAATTTGTGCTCCAAAAGGCAACACAAAAGTCTGTGTGTCCCCATTTTCTGAGGATTGAGAGACTCTCAAGGAGTCTAAAGATTGGAGGATGTGGGCATCGATCCCACTACCTCTCGCATGCTAAGCGAGCGCTCTACCATTTGAGCTAATCCCCCAGTATCATCGCTGTTTTGCTAATCCCGTGATATTTGTACAATTTTGCATGTACTTTCTTGTATATCATGTAAATCCACGGGTTCTCCTAAAGTTGGCTGGTACTTCATGGCCTAAGAAAGTATGCCGGGAGTCAGGTGGCAAATCAGAGATCCGAGATTGTTTTGTGGCAACTGCTCCAAAGTGTAGGGAATGAGTTGAAAATCTGGCAAGAGAAGTGAGCAAAAGTGAACCTGTTTCCGCCCGGTCTCGAACCGGGGACCTCTCGCGTGTTAGGCGAGCGTGATAACCACTACACTACGGAAACTTGATATAGTGCCTCAACTTTCCTAGTTTGTAGAAATAGATTCTTTTCATGCCTAGGAATATTTTTTTTTTCTTCTGTAAAATAAGTAATTGCCGAAACCCGGGATTGAACCAGGGACCTTTAGATCTTCAGTCTAACGCTCTCCCAACTGAGCTATTTCGGCTCACCTAGAAGTAGTTAAATGATAATCTTTGTTGTATATTTTCGTGCCATTGGTCAGCTAAATCAAAGTAACTAAGGTGACTGCACTTTCCACGCCGTGCTCTTGGCAACTCCCCCCTACTCTGCTAGTGCCAGATGAACACTCCGATTCCACGTTATAAGTGAAGTCCTGTGGAATTTTTCCCTCGGTGGATCGATCACCTCACTTGCCCTGTCCTCAGCTTCTTGGTTTCGAGTGACAGAACCTCCTTATAACATTGGTCCTTGCCAGAATAATCCTGGGAATTAGCCCTCTGTGGATGTGAAGGAGTGAGCGACTCGGCAGTCAGGGGTTCGTTCCTGTGAATCTGCAAATGTCTCAGAACACCTTATTCCACTGCTGTGGGCTTGCGCCCACGAGAGGGATGACTGTGTGGCCCTGTTTTCAATTTTACGCTAGAGGAGCTTCATTGATTCTCAGCACCCACAGGGCAGCTCATTGCGGTTTTTTTTTTTTTCTTTTCTTTTTCTTTTTTCTTTTTTTTAACTTCAGTAGTACGGCGTCTGTCGCCCTCTTTTGACCACCCTGGGCTCTTCATTCAAATACCCATACACATAAGAAATAATTGACCTGTTTACTACTGTGAATCCTCTGAGCCTTCCCTTCCTTTGGGTCAGCCAATGACACATAGAAACCCCTTTTACCAAGGACTCCCAGTGGCCACACTGGGCTGAAACAGAGGAAACCCTTCCCCCATCCCACCCTGAAGACTTGGTAGAGGTCCAGGATCTCCTAGCTCTTTCCCTCTGCCCCTCCTCCACCTTTCCCTGCCCCCAGACTCCCTTTCATCATATCCGATCTCCATTCATTTGTCAATTAGGGATCAGAAATGCTTTCTATCATGAACCCCCCAGGGGACCACACTGAGCTGGGACACAGGTAGGCAATTTTCACTATCCTTCCCACCATCCATTCTGATCTGTCCAGACCTCCTCTTATCCTGTAGCAGCTTGCAGGCAAGAGTCTCCTCCCAACCTACCTCACTCTGTGGGAATGTTGTTGCCAAACCTGGTCCCCTAGCTCTTTCCCATTGCCCCTCTGATTCTTTCCACATAGCCTGCCTCCATTCCTTTGTATCACCTACCAACCTGCACAATTCCTTTCTACCAGCAACCCCACAGCTACCACCCTTGCCTAAAATTCAGAGTGGGCAACAGCAGCCAAAAACAGAACACCCACCCGACAGGGACAAGATCAGATATCTACCCCAAGAAACACCTCAAATACCATAACTCCATTGCCTACATGGACAGGCAAGACAGCATGCCTCCTGGAGAAAGCAGCGACCTACTGCAATAGGCCTTCAGAGATGCAATAGAGAGGACGCATAAGATGGTGTGGGCTGTGTGGCGAATGGCCACCACTTCCACTTGACAAAGTTCCAGCATTTCGACATTGCAGACCAAACTTCCCTAGCAGAAATTTCTACTTTCATTTTTAATGATTCTCGCTGTATGTAATGGGAGTTCTATGTGCCTCTTCCTTTGGAAAATTTTGTGGGGCTTTGAAGAAGGATGAAAATCTATACAATGGCAGCTTCTTTAAACAAAATAGTTCTTTGGGGAAAGATCCCACCAACGTGGAACCAGATAGCGTGATGTCTCCGCACACAGGTTCCCTGTTGTGTTCCCTGACTACACCAAGAACAGGAAAGTTAGAAATTTACTAACTGGCACACCTGACCTTCAAGAATAAAAACTGTACAATCCAAACCCTCTCCTCACTATCCACCTCATCAAACAACCAGGACCTGATGTCAATATGATCACCATCAGCAGTTGTGATTGTATTTCTTCAGATGTGACTTGGAATTCTCCACAGTCCTTCCTTGTCACCCACCGTCAACACAAGCAACTAATAGACCCTGGGTAGAAAAGGAGGCCTTCTTTCTCTGAGGATGGACTTCAGGGTCTGCTGGTGAGGAGACTGGCAGCCCTGACGTTATATCAAATAGTCCCCTTCATCAGCAGCTTCACGTTAGAAATACTGAGTCTGAGTCTCCAAGCACCCTGCATCTACTTGCAGCTTTTAAAGACCATAGATAGCATCATTGGAAATTGCACCATGTCGGCTAGTGCTGGATCTGAAGCATCTCATACACAGAACGATGGCGTCCACACCATTCTGGTTTTCATCTAAACTGAGCAGGAACAGTTGCAACTGCCCTTTGCCCCTCTCCTCCCACTTGTTTGGGTCCTCTGGCATTCTCTTCCCTCAGAAGTCTTTCCTTCCCGCTCTCCTTTGTTGAAAAGTAACACAGGGGGTTCTCCATTCCCTGAAGAGCAAGTAGATGGTCTTCAAGGTTGTGCTCTGTGCATACCATCCTGTTGTGTCCTTTGCTTCCATCTGGGTCTACATGTAATGGCTATTCTCGGTTGTCAGTGAAGAACCAAAGTTCCTCCATTTTGTCTTGTTTAAGCTATTTCTCATAAAACATTCCAGTCCTCAGAAATGGCTAGGGGCAAAAGTAACAGGGTAGTCAACTGGAAAGCACACATAATCACAGAATGTTTCCACCCGAAGATCAGCCGACAAGCAACAGGTGAGGTTCAAAAATAAAATTTCTGAAAAGTCTCTAGACACAAGACAATCAGGATTGAACCCGTCACCCCACACCTGCTAATGTAACTTTGCTAGTTTTTGCCTTTAAATAATGCCCTCTAGAAGGTTGGGCTACCTCCACTTGCCACTGCTGTGCCCGCCCGTTGCTTTGACAAGGTCCCTGCCAGCTTGCATTGTGCACACAATAAACCTTGCTTTTTATTTCAGTGAGTCGGTCTCCCTGGTGGACATGATAACCACTACACTACAAAAACACCTCTATAGGCAGGCAGCTCGTTACTCTACTGTCCAGGACAGTTACAGTCTCCTGCTAAGTTGCCATCCAGAAGTTACATATCTACATCAACAGAAAGAATCACAAAGAAAGAAATCAAACCACAGATGAATGAGAGTCGAGTTAATGGCACAGGCTGGTTTTCTGTGTCAACCTGACACAAGCTACTCTCGTCATAGAGGAAGGAGCCTGAGTTGAGGAAATGCTGCCTTGAGAGCCAGCTGTAAGGCATTTTCTCAATTAGTGAAGTGAGGGAGGAGGGTCCAACCCATGGTGGATGATGTCATCCCTGGGCTGCTGGTTCTGGGTTCTATAAGAAAGCAGGCTGAACAAGCCAGGGGAAGCAAGTCAGTAAGCAGCACCCCTCCATGACTTCTGCCTCCAGGTTCCTGCCCTGTTTCAGGTCTGTCCTGACGTCCTCTGGTGATGGACAGCAATGTGGAAACATAAGTTGAACAAACCCTTTCATCTCCAACTTGCTTTTTGGTCATGGTGTGTCATCATAGCAACAGAAACCTTGCCTAAGAAGAAATAAGGAGCAAACAGATTCAAAAGTAACAAAACAGCGGCCCCTAGACCTTCTGGTCCCTTTTCTTTGTAGCGGCTTCCCCGCCCCCAGGACCTCCTGGCTAGTCATCAAGTCCCAAACCGCAGAGCCGAGGTTCTCATAGACAATATTCTCAGAAGCTGTTCAGACAAAAGCTTGTGCTTGCGTATACCATTTGCTGAGAAGAGGTTCTCAACCTGTGGGTCACGACCATTTCAGGGTGTGGGGGCGTTCGAAACCCCCAAAATAACCGGGGGAAAAGGATATTTACATTATGATTCATAAGAGTAGCAAAATTATAGCTATGAATTAACAATGGAAATATTTTTATGGTTGGGGGTCAGCGCAATATGAACAACTATATTGAGGGGTCTCAGCTTTAGGAAGATTGAGAACCTCGGCTCTAAGACAAAGAGACATGATGAGAGGGAAGTGGGGTTTGAAGAAACGTGGAGAGTCAACAAATTCCTGATGGCAGTGGGATGGTCAGGTTTCCTTTGCTTGTTCTTATAGAAGATGGAGAATGTGTTCCCTTAGGACTGATCCAAAAAAAAAGGGCTCCATTGAAAAATCCAAGAACAAGAAAAACAATATTGTTTCCGCCCTAGAAGATGGAGAATGTGTTCCCTTAGGACTCATCCAAAAAAAAAGGGCTCCATTGAAAAATCCAAGAACAAGAAAAACAATATTGTTTCCGCCCGGTTCCGAACCGGGGACCTCTCACGTGTGAGGCGAGCGTGGTAACCATTACACTACGGAAACCCGCTGTTTGTGTTACTTTACAGTTAACAACAGAAATTGTATACTTTCTAAAGTGCCATTCAAAAGCTACAGATGCACATTTACAGAAAGAACTGCAAGGGGAAGGTGACCAAACCAAAGATAAAAGCCATGGTGGAGAGGCGACATGGACGGGGGAAGATTAATAAATGGGGCTTGGGCGGCGCGCCAAGGGGAGAAAGCTCCGGGAGGGAGAAGCGGGGATGTAGGAATTCCGGGGTGGAGACGCAGCGTGCATCGCAGGGGAACCACGTGCGAGAAAATCACACGGAGGGAAGGAGTCTGATCACCGGGAGACACCTCGAGGAGATCGCTGTTGACACTGGAGAGCTTTTGAGAGAACACGGACAGGTGATGCAAAATGTCACACAACCTGTTAAACAAAGGATCTCTCTCTCTCTCTCTCTCTCTCTCTCTCTCTCTCTCTGTCTCTCTGTCTCTCTCTCTCTCTCTCTCTCTCTCTCTCTCTCTCTCTCTCTCTCAGCTTAGAAATGGAAAATTAAGAGTAGTAGAGTGGATTCTACTCAGGCCGAATTTGTTGAGGCGAAGCCGTCGGTGGCAGTGCAGGCCCCAGTGAGGCGTTGAGCAGCCCTCCAACATGGTTTAGGGGCAAAGAGACTAGGAAAAGAAAGAGTCTAGAGAGGCCGGCAGGGAACTTACAGCACGGTGTGGATAAGAGAGAAGGACCAGAAGTTCTGACTTAATGTCTGGCCAGAGACGCTTCCGAATATTGTTCAAATGTGCAGTTCTCAAGTCAGTGCAGTTGAGAACATTTCCAAAGCCAAAATCAGCACCTCAATAGAAACGTGGTTTCAGAGGTAACAATAAACTGGAGGATGTGGGCATCGATCCCACTACCTCTCGCATGCTAAGCGAGCGCTCTACCATTTGAGCTAATCCCCCAATGTTTTTGCTAGTTTTCTTGAACTTTCTTGGAGACCCATTGAACACATTGGTCCTCAAAGTTTACCTGCTATATCCAGGGCCCATGAAAACATTGCAGTCAAAGCAAAACTTAAGAGCCGCGATTCTTATGTGGTAAGGGCTGAAAAAAGCTGGGAGTGAGCTGACAGTCTAAAAACAGAAGTCAGGACAAGTCACTAATCTTGTTTCTACATGACTTTGAACCACAGCCCTCTTGTATGTTAGGCATTCGTGATAACCACTAAACTATGGAAACTTCCAGCTTGCCAATATCCATATACACCAGAAATAATTGTACTCTTTCCTGTGGGGCCTCGGAGCCTTCCCTTCAATGACACACAAAAACCCCTTCTACCAAGCACTCCCAGTGGCCACACTAGGCTGAAACAGAGGAAACCCTCCTCCCTATCCCACCCTGGGGACTTTGCTTCTTTGTAGAGGTACAGGATCCCCTAGCTCTTTCCCTCTGCCCTCCCCATGACTTCTCCCGTCCCCCCCCCTCCCCCTGCACTCTCTTACATCATATCCAATCTCCATTCCATTTGTCAATTAGGGATCAGAAATGCTTTTTATCATGGACCCAGGAATTGAAGATACGATAGAGAAAATAGATTCATCTGCTAAAGAAAATGTTAAACCCAACAAATGTTTAACACAAAATATCCAGGAAATATGGGACACCATGAAAAGACCAAACTTAGGAATAATAGCGATAGAGGAAGGACAAGAGGTCCAACTGAAAGGCACAGAAAATGCATTCAACAAAATCATAGAAGAAAACTTTCCTAAACTAAAGAAGGACATGCTTATGAAAGTACAAGACGCTTCCAGAACACCAAATAGACTGAACTAAAAAAAAAAAAGTCCCTTTGCCACATACTAATCAAAACACAAAACGTACAGAATAAAAAAAGAATATTGAGAGCTGCAAAGGAAAAAGATCAAGTAACATTTAAAAAGCAGATCTATCAGAATCACTTCCAATTTTTCAGTGGAAACAATGAAAGCGAGAAGGTCCTGGACGGGCATCATGCAAACACTAAGGGACCACAGATGCCAGCCCAGACTACTATACCCAGCAAACCTTTTAATCACCATAGAAGGAAAAAGAAGATATTCCATGACAAACCCAGATTTAACCAATACCTAGCTACAAACCCTACACAAAATACTAGAAGGAAAACTCCAACCCAAGGAAATCAGCTACATCCACAAAACGTAGGCAGTTGATGATCTCACAGCAGCAAACTCAAAGAAGAGAAACATGCATAATGCCACCACCATCACCACCACCAACAGAAACAAAAATAATGGGAACTAACAACCACTGGTCATTAACATCTCTTAATGTAAATGAACTCAATTCTCCTACAAAAAGGCACAGGTTAACAGACTGGATATGAAAACAGAATCCATCCTTCTGTTGCATACAAGAAACACACCTCAACCTCAAAGACAGACATCACCTCAGAGTAAAGGATTGGAAAAAAAGTTTTTCCAATCAAATGAAGCTAAGAAACAAGCTGATGTAGCTATCCTAATATCTAACAAAAAAGACTTCAAACTAAAATCATTCAAAAGTGATAAAGAAGAACATTTCATATTAGTCACAGGAAAAATCCATCAAGAGAAAAATCTCAATACTGAACATCTATGCCAAATACAAGGGTATTCTCATTTGTAAAAGAAACATTATTAAAGCTTAAATCCTACACTAAGCCAGAAGGCAGAGAGAGAATATCCAAATTAACAAAACCAGAAATGAAAAGGGGGCATAACAACAGACACTGAGGAAATTGGGAGAATCATCAGGTCATACTCCACAAAATTGGAAAATTTAAAGGAAATGAACAATTTTCTGGATAAGTACCACACATATCAAAATTAAATCAAGACCAGGTAAACAAATTAAATAGACCTATAACTGCAAAGGAAATAGAAACCATCATCAAAAGTCCCCCCCCCCAAAATAAACAGGACCAGGTTGTGTCAGAGGAGAATTCTACCAGAATTTTAAAGAAGAGCTAATATCACTACTACTCAAATTGTTCCACACAATAGAAGCAGAAGTAATGCCACAAACTTGTTTTTACGAGGTTACAGTTGCTCTGATACGCAAACTGCACAAAGATGCAATTAAGAAAGAGAATTACAGACCAATCTCCCTCATGAACATTGATTCAAAAACACTCAATTAAATATATTGCAAACCGAATCCAATAACACACCAGAAATATCATCCACCACGATCAAGTAGGTTTCATCCCAGAGATGCAATGATGGTTTAACATAGAAAAATCTGTCATTATAATCCATCATATAAGCAAAAGGAAAGAAAAAAAACACAGGATCATCACATTAGATGCTGAAAAAGCCTTTAACAAAATCCAATACCTCTTCATGATGAAAGTGTTGGAGAGATCAGGGATACAAGGAACATTCCTAAACATAATAAAGGCAACATACAGTAAGCCATCAGCCAACATCAAACTAAATGGAGAGAAACTCAAAGCAATTCCACTAAAATCAGGAAGAAGAGAAGGATATCCACTCTCTGCACATCTATTCAATATAGTACTCAAAATCCTAGATAGAGCAATAAGATGACAAAAGGAGATCAAGGAGATGCAAATTGGAAAGGAAGGAGTCAAACTTTTGCTATTTGCTAATGATATGATATTATACATAAGTGACCCCAAAAATTCTACCAGGGAACTCCTATAACTAATAAACACTTTCAGTAATTTGGTAGGATATAAGATTAACTCAAGAAAATCAGTTTCCCTTCTGTACATAGATGATAGACTGAGAAAGAAATCAGAGAAACATCATCCTTCACAATAGCCACTAACAACATAAAATATCTTGGGGGTAACTCTGACCAAACAAGTGAAAGACCTTTATGACAAGAACTTTAAGTATTTGAAGAATGAAATTGAAGAGGATATCAGAAAATGGAAGATCTCCCATGCTCATGGATAGGTTGGACTAGCATAATAAAAATGGCAATCTTACCAAAAGCAATCTACAGATTCAATGCAATGCCCATCAAAATCCCAGCACACTTCTTCACAGACCTTGAAAGAATAATACTAAATTTCATATGGAGAAAGAAAAAAAAACCTAGAAAAACAAAAATAACCTTTTACAATAAAGGAACATCTGAAGGTATCACCATCCCTGCCTTTAGGCTCTGTTATAGAGCTACAGTAACAAAAACAGCTTGTTATTGGCATAAAAACAGACAGGGGGACCAATGAAATTGAATCAAAGACCCTGATATTAATCCACACACCTATGAATTTGACTTTTGACAAAGAAGCTAAAATTTTACAATGGAAACAAGAAAACATTTTCAACAATTGGTCCTGCATAACTGGATGTCAATATGCAGAAGAACGCAAATAGATCCATACCTATCCCCATGTACAAAACTCAAGTCCAAATGGATTAAAGACCTCAGTATAAATCCAACCACACTGAACCTGATAGAAGAGAAAGTGGGAAGAGCCTTCAATGCATGGGCACAGGAGATTACTTCCTAAATATAACCCAATTAGCATAGACACTGGGATCAACAGTTAATAAATGGAACCACCTGAAACTGAGAAGCTTCTGTAAAGCAAAGAATGTGGTCAACAAGACAAAATGGCTGCCTATAGAATGGGAAAAGATCTTCACCAACCCTACATCTGACAGAGGGCTGATCTCCAAAATATACAAAGAACTCAAGAAACTAGAATTACCAAATAATCCAATTAAAAAATGGGGTACAGATATAAACAGAGAATTCTCAACAAAGGAATATCAAATGGCTGAAAGGCACTTCAGGAAATGCTCAACATCTTTGGTCATCAGGGAAATGCAAATCAAAACAGTTCTGAGATATCATCTTACACCTGTCAGAATGGCTGAGATAAAAAACACTGATGGCAGATTATGCTGGAGAGGATTTGGAGTAAGGGGCACACTCCTCCATTGCCAGTGGGAGTGCAAACTTGTATAGGCACTATGGAAATCAGTATGAAATCAGTCTACCTCAAGACCCAGCAATACCACTTTTGGGAATATATCAAAAGGAGGCACACTCATACCACAAGGGCATTTGCTCAACTATGTTTATAGCAGCATTATTCATAATAGCCAGAACCTGGAAACAACCTAGATGCCCCTCAATTGAAGAATGGATAAAGAAAATGTGGTACATTTACACAGTGGAGTACTACTGAGTGGTAAAAAAAAAATAACAATGGCATCTTTAAATTTTCAGGCAAATGGACAGAACTAAAAAAAACATCCTGAGTGAGGTAACCCAGACCCAGACAAACAAATATAGTCAGTACTCACTTATAAGTGGATACCAGACATTAAGCAAATGATAATCAGCCTACAGTCCACAACCCCAGAAATGTTAGAACCCTCTTCCAGAAACAGATGAAAAACGATGTAGAGATCCACAACTAACCACTGGGCCGAGCTCCCAGAGTGCAAAAGAAGTGAGGGAGGAGTGATAATGTGAGCAAAGGGGTCAAGATATGATGGAGTAACCCACAGAATCAGCGACCTATGCTTGTGGGAGATAGCCGACTCCAGACTGACAAATGGAGATCTTGTATAGGACTGAAGTAGGTCCCTGGGTACAGGTGACATGGTGTGGCTTGGGAGTAGATGGAGCCACCGGCAGTGGGACCAGGATCCAACTGCAATACCTAAACTGACTTTGTAGAGCCCATTCTCTATGGAAAGAGACCTTGCTCAGCCTAGGCATGAGGGTGGGGTGGGTTGGAGGTGACTTGGTCCTGCTCCATGACGTGATGGAACACAATGAGGTTATGAACTTAGTTGACTTCCAAGGGGAGCCATACCCTCTCTGAGGGGTGGATGGGGGTGGGGTGAGGGGAAGGAGGAAGCAGGAGGAGAGAAGGTAGGGAGAACTGGGGTTGGGATGTAAGAAAATATATTAAATAAAAAAGAAAAAAATAATCTTGAGTGAGGTAACCCAGATGGAAAAGACAAATAGTGTTTGTTTTCTCTTATATGTGAATGTTGTTTTGAAGCTTTTGATATGATTGTTACCATAAACACAATCTGAATAACTATGGAGATTAGGTACCTAGTACAGGACTAGGGCAGAGGAGAAGATCTCCCAAGGGAGGGGAAATAGAACGCAGGGGGACAAAGAGGAAACTAGAATAGGAAGATACACTAGGTATTTGGACAGAAGATAAGGAAGTTACATGGGGAGGGACAACAACAGTAAAGGCCATTTGAACAAACATGTGGAAACCTACTACTGTAGAAGCTTCCTAAAATATAATTATACATGAAAGGAATCCAAATGAGTCACCAATAATGAGGGAGACTACTATAACTAGACATCCACCACTATAACTGACACCAAGTTAAATCTCCAGGACCAGGAATGTTTTACATCTTGTTGAGACATTAGCCTAAGGGGCTCCATGGAAACCTTCAAACATCATAGGCTTCTGCCAAGGGCATTGGTTATTCCCCCAGCAACCTGACGGTTAAGCCATATTGCTGAAGATAACACTTCAACATGGAGAAGTCAAGGTGGTTTAGAGAGGGAGTTACATTCCTCCTCCATCCATCAGGACCTCGAGAAAAGCCTCAGTTAATCAACCCAGCTCTCAAATATTTCTGAATTTTCTTTACTTTTGAAACATTGTAACCATAGCAACCATTGCACTATGTAGATCATCAGGATTCACTGTTAGAGGAATAAACGAGGGCTTGACTGCACAGCCCTCTTTGTGCCTCAGCTGCAGCTGTGCATCTTCAGAGCACCAAGCTGAGGAGGGATTTGCCCTGCTCGCTCCATCACACAATAGGAAGGAAGAGCAAATATATTCTTGCACTGTCCAGTGTAGCCTGACTCTCCTCACTACCCATCTCATAAAACAACCAGGAACTGATGTCAATATGATCACCATCAGCAGTTGTGATTGTATTTCTTCAGATGTGGCTCGGAATTCTCCACAGTCCTTTCTTGTCACCCACAGTCAACACAAGCAACTAATAGACCCTGGGTAGAAAAGGAGGCCTCCTTCCCCTGAGGATGGACTTCAAGGTCTGCTGGTGAGGAGACCAAACCTGAGGTTGCATCAAATAGCCCCTCCCATCAGCAGCTTCATGTTAGAAATACTGAGTCTGAGTCTCCCAGCACCCTGCATCCACTTGCAGCTTTTAAAGACCATAGCATCATTGGAAATTGTACCATGTCGGCTAGTGCTGAATCTGAAGCATCTTATACACAGAATGACGGTGTCCACACCCCTCTGGTTTTCGTCTAAACAAGACCCTCTGAGCTGAGGGAGCAGGAACAGTTACAACTGCCCTTTGCCCCTCTCCTCCCACTTGTTTGGGTCCTCTGGCATTCTCTTCCCTCAGAAGTCTTTCCTTCCTGCTCTCCTTTGTTGAAAAGTAACACAGGGGGTTCTCCATTCCCTGAAGAGCAAGTAGATGGTCCTCAAGGTTGTGCTCTGTGCATACCATCCTGTTGTGTCCTTTGCTTCCATCTGGGTCTACACATGTACAGATTTCCCTCTTACAATCCCAAATAACTTGTGGTTTTCAGTTCCATATGCCCTTACTCAGGCTAAAAGATACTTTGGATTTATTTCATGAAGTCCAGTTGCATTTTGGCAACAAAAGATTTATGTACATCTGCCCTTTCCTGATGCAATGAAGGCTCAGGAAAATTGAGTACTTTTCTCAGGGTCTCGGAGTTGGGAACTGGCAAGGCCTGAATTGGGCAACAGGTTGAATATGTAATAATTCTGCCCCAACCCATCTGTCACTGCCTGGTCCCCACAGTAACTCACCTACTAACACACCAAATATCTATTCTCCCAACCTCCACAGTGCTCCTGGTAATTGTCTCCTGCCCCAGTGCTCTAGAGCTCTATCACTCTGGAACTCTGTCAAAGCAGTTCCAGACCAGGTTGGCTTTCAGGTCTAGGCTGCAGAATGTCATTCTCCTCAGGGAAAGAGCAGCTGAGTATATGCTTCCGTCATAAGTTCTGGAGGAAAGAGAGCAATTTGTTCAGCTCAGACGCAATGTCAGCAGGTCCGTTCCTAGACTGGATTGCGTGTGTGCAGGCCAGGCACATCACTGAGCAGAGGAACATGCAAATGAGCCCTGTGCAGACACTGAATCCTGTGCCCAGACACTCTTTCCTTATTTATGTAGATTGGAAGGTTTCCCACGTGAGGAGTCGAGGTGCGGATGTAAATCTGCAGATTAACTGAGAACCCTTAACTCTCCCTTTTCCCCATGAGCATCCATTCTCCTTCCCCCACACCCAGGCTTAGCCTATAGGTCGCTGTCCTTGGTCCCCTGTTTTAAGGCCTCGGATTTCCCACTCGGTTCCGAGGCGCTGCTAACTAGAGCTAGTCTTCTACTGATGGGCCAGGCAAGGCTTGTCCGCTGCTTCATCCTTCCAGAAAAACAAACAAACAAACAAACATCCAACTGGCCTCTATATAATTTCAGATTCTGGAGCAAAAGAAAGTCCGTCCAGTTTCTGGATGGTCCACGGATAACCTTCCGGATTAGATAGTCCACGCAAGACATATGGATTCAAGGGGTCCACTCAGAATGTTCCAACTTCGCCGTGACGGAGGTGTCCTTGGTGGGTTCAGTGGTTGCTTTTCAGACTAGGAATGTCAACAGGAATCCCAGTTAGAACCTCCGGCAGAAGCCAGGGCAAAGTGTAGGCCATTCCGCACTGCCTTCTGAAGGTAGAGACAGAAAGTGTTGCGGGTAAAACCCAGGGAGGGAAGGAGGATGGAAGAGTTCAGACACTCGGAGATACTTCAGGGAGAAAGCAATTGACGCTGGAGAGCTTTAAAGAGAACACGGGCAGGTGGCTCAAATGATCATAGCAAAGTGATTTTAGTTTTTTCTCAGAGAATTTGGAAGCTGAGATCAGTGGGGAGGGAGCTGCGTCCCACTCAAGCTGAGTGGGACTTTGTCTCCCCCGTTGTTGTGGGGTCAATGCAGGACTGTGGGAAGCTCCCTACCTGTGAGGCTCAGATCCCCCCCCCCAAACTCGGAAGAGCCGGTAAAAGGTGGATGAAGAAACGGAAGATTGTAGAGAGGCAGGAAGAGTACTTGGAACGAAGCACGCTGTGGAGGTTGGGGGGGGTATCCGAAACCTGGCGGCACAGAAGAGATTCTGAGTCAATGTCTGGCTAGAGAAGGAGTAAAGAGAGACGCTAACAAACAGTTGTTAAACGCACAGAACAACGAGGGGCGTGATCCGGATGGAGAATACCTCGGGAGACTGTGCTGAAGCGATTTCCAACGTTTATTATGCTTTGAGGGTGACGGCTTAAGGCCCATTTTCAGTTCTTAACGCACTGTTGCTAAGTATATTTACAATGTGATCCCTACTAATTCCAGAAGGTTCTTATTGTTCCAAGAGAACCATGGACTCAAATAAACACATAGAGAGATCTAGAGGTCCAAAAGCGACAAAACAGTTGGAAGATGTGGGCGTGCACAATAAGCTCTACCACTTGAGCTGACACCCCCCCCCATACTATAATGATTTTGGTCCTTTGTATTTACAGTAGTGCTATCTATCCGTTTGTATTTACAGTAGTGCTATCTATCCGTTTGACTGTCAAGTCCCGAAACACAGGCCAAAACTCTCATAGACAATCTGCCAAAAGCTTTCCAGATCCAGAGCGCCTATGCCAGTTCTCTAAGAGAAACAGAAAAGTGAGGAGAGGGAAATGGACGGGGGAAACCTGGAGAGCCAACACATTCCCGGTGGCCGTAAAATTGCCTGGCTTCCTTTGCTTGTTCTTAGAAGAGGACAGAGTATCCGCTCCCTTTGGATTGGTAAAGAAAAGTGGGTGTGTGCTCCCTTGGGAATCTGAGAAGGCAAAGGCAACAAAACAAAACAAACAAACAAACAAACAAAAACCAAAGACTACTGTTTCAGCCCAGTTTCGAACTGGGAACCTCTATCTGTGAAGCCAGCATGGAACCACTACAGTAAGAAAACACTACAAAACACCTCCTTTCATCCCTTTACAATCCAAGACAGGCACTGTGTCCCTGCTAAAGTGCCACCCAGAAGTTACAGATCTACATTAAGGGAGAGAATTGCAAGGAATGCAACCAAACTAGAGATAAAAACCATGGAAAAGGGGAGGCGAGATCCTGGCCTAGGGAAGGAATAGGAAATGTGTCATCGGTGGCACAGCGAAGGAGAGAACCCAGCCAAGAGAGAAGCACAGGTATAGAAATTCTGGCTTTGAGAAGCAGGGAATCGCGCGCGTGTAAAACACAGGGAAGGAAGGAGGATGGAAGAGTTTGGACACTTGGGGACACTTCAAGGAGAACTTTGTCGACGCTGGAGAGTTTTTGAGAGAGAACCCGGGCAGGTGGCTCAAATGACCAGAGCAACGTAATTCCCGTTTTTTCAGATTTCAGAAATGGGAAACCGAGACTAAGTCCCACTCAGGACGAGGGGAGGTTTGTCCACCCGATGCTGTCTGTAGGTGGCAGCGCAGAGAGGTGAGAAGCTTTCTGCCTGGGATGCACAGAACACTCCCCACACCACCACCAACAACAACGCGGTAGAGTTGGTAAAAGATTACAGGGAACTTGAAGCACGACATGGTGGTTTGAGGGGAAAGTACTTAAACTTCACAAAGAAGAGGTTGTGACTCAAGTATTTCTTAGATGCGCAGAAGACTGGGTGCTGAAGGGAGCCCCAAAGTTTATATTTTCAGTATGACAGCAAAGGGTGGGATCAACTAGTCCAAAATGCATTTCTAGTCCTCAGCATCCAAAGAATCAAGGGAGTCTATAAAAGAGTAACTGAAGGTCCAAATGGAGAACGTGGGCATCGATCCCACTACCTCCCGCATGCTAAGCGAGCACTCTACCATTTGAACTAATTCCCCAGTTATTTTTAGCCTCTTCTTGTACTTTCTTTTATGTCCAGTGAATCCGATGGTCCTCACAAAGTTTCCCGCTGTATCCAGGAAAGCATGACAGTCAGTCAAAGCACAAACCAAAGATCCGAAATTCTTAAGTGGTAACTGCTCAAAAAATGTTGGGAGTGAGCTGAGAGTCTGAGAACAGAAGAAAAACCTGTTTCCGCCCGGTTTCGAACCGGGGACCTCTCGCGTGTTAGGCGAGCGTGATAACCACTACACTACGGAAACCCTCCACAACACAGGTGTTTCCTGGTTTACGGACATACATTAAAAACTTGCTTAGTAAATGATTTGATGATATTCGTTGTATATAGTTGTATCACTAAAGTGACTACCCTCTCCATGCCCAGCCCTTGGTAACCCCACTCTACTCTGCTAGGGACAGCTAAACTCAGATTCCACACTGTAAGTGAAGTCCTGTGGAATTTGTCCCTAGGTGGATCGCTCACTTCACTTTAACACCATGTCCTCAGCTTCTTTGGTTTCGAGTGTCAGAGCCACTTTATATTAACCCTGTTTGGAATAATCCTTCTGGGAATTATCCTTCTGTGGAAGTGAAGGAGTGAGCGACTCGGCAGTCAGGGGTTCGTTCCTGTGAACACCTTGTCCCAGTACTGTGGCCATGCGCCCACTAGAGGGATGGATGACTCTGTGGCTCCATTTTTAATTCCTAAAGGAATTGTCATGCTAGAGGAGATGGCTTTGATTCTCAGCACCCACATGGCGTCCATCTACATTTTTATCTTCAGTACTAGGGCTCTGTCGCCCTCTTTTGGCTACAGGGGGTAATGCATACAAATACCTATACACATAAACACACTTTTTACTGTGGAGCCTCTGAGCCTTCCCTTCCTTTGGGTCAGCCAATGACACACAGTAACCCTTCCCCCCCCCGGGGGGACTCCCAGTGTCCATACTGGGCTGAAACACAATTTCAGCCCACCTACTCCACCCTGGGGGGCTTCGCCTCTTTGTGGAGGTACAGGCCTCTGTTTCCCATTGCCCCTCTGATTCTTTCCTCATAGCCTGTCTCCCTCCATTCCTTTTTACCAACCTGCAAAAGTCCTCTTCACCAGCAACCCCACAGCTACCACCCTTGCCTAGGATCCAGAGTGGGCAACAGCAACCAAAGAACAGAACACCCACCCGACAGGGACAAGATCAGATATCTACCCCAAGAAACACCTCAAATACCATAACTCCGTTGCCTGCAGGGACAGGCAAGACAGCATGCCTCCTGGAGAAAGCAGTGACCTACTGCAATAGGCCTTCAGAAATGCAATAGAGAGCAAGCATAAGACCAGGGCTTCAAAACAGCAATTGTGAATATGTTCAAGGATCTGAACAAAAACCTTACCAAAAACTGTGAAAACTCAAACAGGGGAATGAATGTGTTTTTTTATTTTTTGAATGAAAATGACTCTTATAAGCTCATAGGGAGTGACATTATTGGAAAGAATTAGGACATGTGACCTTGCTGGAGCAGATGTGGCCTTACTGGAGGAAGTGTGTCACTGGGGGTGGGTTGTGAGCTCTCAGAAGTTCTATCCAGGCACAGAAGCTCGCTCACTCTTTCTGCTGTCTGTGGATCTAGAACTGGAACACTCAGTTCCTTCCCTAGTACCATATATGCCTGCGTGCTACCATGCTTTCCACCACGTCCATAATGGACAAAACCTCTGAGACTGTAAACCAGCCCCAATTAAACACTTTCCTTTATAAGAGTTGCTATGGTCGTGGTGTCTCCTCATAACAATAGAAACCCTAAGACAATGAAATCAGGTAAACATTTCAAGAAATGAAAGTGGAAATAGAATTACTAAAGAAAACCCAAACTGAACCAAAGCTGGAAATGAAACACTTTAGGATGGCAAAGAAAACCTCAGAGGTAAGCCTCGTCAACAGGTTACAGATAGCCAAGAGAAAATCTAAAGACAAGGTAGACTAAATAAATAGCTTAGTCAAAGAAAATGCTAACTCTAAAAAAAAAAAAAACCCAGTCACAAAACACCCATAAAATCTGATCAAAGACCTAGAACATTTTTTAATTTATTCTTCTCTCACATATTACACCACATCTGCAGTTTCCCCTCCCTTCTCTCCTCCCAGTCACCGTTCCCCCCACCCACCCTCCCACCAGATCCATTTCTCCTGTTTCCCTTCAGAAAATGAGAGGCCTCCCGAGGAAATCAGACAAACATGGCATATCATGTTGTAATAAGACATCCCCTTGTATTAAATGGATGAGGCAACTCAGTAAGAGGAAAACAGTCCCGAAAGCAAGCAAAAGAGTCAGAGAAAGTCCCTGTCTCACAAGGACTGCAAGCTACACAACCATAATATATATGCCGAAGAACTAGGTCAGATTCATACTTGGTCCCTGACTGCTCAAGCCTTCCTCCCCATCTTCCAGAGGATTCCCCGAGCTCCACCTAGTGTCTGGCTGTGGGTTTCCGTGTTTGCTCCCATCAGTTGCTGGATGAAGAATCTCTGATGACAAGTAAGCGAGGCTCCAGTCTACAAGTATAGCAGAGTATCCTTAGGGATCATTTCATGGACCCACCCCCTCCCCCAGTTATGTTTGATTCTATCCCAGGACTCTTGGCTATCCAACCTCTGGTTCCTGGTGCTCCAGCAATGTCAGGCAAGGACTCCCTCTCATGGTCATTGGTTGGCCACTCCCACAAGTTCTGTACCATCTTTACTCTGCACAGATTGTTTAAGATCTTTGTGGCTGGGGTGGTGTCTCAGTTCCTCCACCAAATTGGAAACTAACAAGGAATGGATGAATTTATTGATATGTACAACCTATCAAAGTTAAGTCAAGATCAGTTTAGACATACCCATAGCCTCTAGAAAAATAGAAGTGCCCAAACAAAACAAAGCAAAACCAAACCAAACCAAATCAAATCAAACCAGGCCCAGAAAGGTTCAGTGCAGAACTATACCAGCACTTCAAGGAAGAATAAACAACAATATTCCTCAAAATATTCCACAAAATAGTAACTAAAGGAACATTTCCCAAGTTTTTTTCCAAGCTACTACACTGATACCAAAATCACACAAAGACCCAACAATAATTATAGACCAATATCATGTATGGATATAGATGCAAAAATTCTCAACAAAATACTTAGAAACCGAATCCAAGAACATATCGAAAAATTTTCATAGCATGTTCAAAAGGCTTCACCCCAGAGACGCAGGGATGGTTCAATATATCTAAATCAATAAACATAATCCACTCATAAATAGACTGAAAGACAAGAAACTTTATCATTTCATTAGATGTATAAAGGGTCCTTGATAATATGCCTTCACGATAAAAGTCCTGCAGAGATTAGGCATGCGAACGACATACTTCAGTATAATGACAGAATCGGTCCAGAAAAACGGATGTGTATGCCCCATTGAAAACCCGAGAACTTCAGAGATCTCAAAAGAAATAAAATAAGACCGTTAGATAATGTTCCCGCCCGGTTTCGAACCGGGGACCTCTCGCGTGTGAGGCGAGCGTGATAACCACTACACTACGGAAACACGACATGCAGGTGGTCTTACCATTTTCCCATCCAAGATGGACATTGTATTTTTAGTGTCATCCAGAAGTTACAGATCCACATTAACAGAGAGAACTGCAAGGGGAAGGCGACCAAACCAAAGATAAAAGCCACGGTGGAGAGGCGACATGGCCCGGGGGAAGATTAATAAATGGGGCTTGGGCGGCGCACTAAGGGGAGAGAGCTCCGGGAGGGAGAAGTGCGGCTGTATGAATTCCGGGGTGGAGACTCAGCGTGCATCGCAGGGGAACCGCGTGCGAGAAAAACACACGGAGGGAAGGAGTCTGATCACCTGGAGACACCTCGAGGGGATCGCTGTTGACACTGGAGAGCTTTTGAGAGAACCCGGACAGGTGACGCAAAAAGTCACAGCAACCTGTTAACATAGGATTTACACTTTCTTTAAAACAGAGTTTAGAAATGGAAAGTTGAGAGTAGTAGAGCGGATTCCACTCAGGCCGAGTTTGTTCAGGCGACGCCGTCGGTGGCAGTGCAGGGCTCCAGTGAGGCGCAGAATAGCCCTCCACCAAAATGGTCGAGGAGGCAAAGAGATAGACGAGGAAAAGAAAGATTCCAGTAGAGGCCGGCAAGGAACTTAGGGCAGCCGTGGATAAGGAAAAAAATCCTAAGGCTGGTGGCCCAGGAGATGTTCTGACTTAATGTCTGGCCAGTGAAGTAACAGAGACTCGTACGAACACTTGGTGAATATACAGAATAACGATGTGGGTGGGGGAAACTTCCAAATGATTGTGCGCTCAAAAGAGGAATAAAATTTACGCCGAAAAGTTGTTAAGGTTAAGGAGGTTAATTTTAATTGTATACATTTCCAGTGCTGTAGTAGTGCCAGAACGTCTGACACCTCAGCAGAAACGTGGTTTTAGCGGTAACATAAATAACTGGAGGATGTGGGCATCGATCCCACTACCTCTCGCATGCTAAGCGAGCGCTCTACCATTTGAGCTAATCCCCCGATGCTTTGTCACTTTTCTTGTACTTTCTTGGAGACCCATTGAACCCACTGGTCCTCACATAGTTACCTGCTGTAACCGGGGCCCATGAAACATTACGTGAAAGCAAAACGTAAGAGCCGAGATTCTTATGTGGTAACGGCTGTAGGGAGTGAACTGAGAATCGGAAAACAGGAGAGAAAGTGAAAAAAAGTGAGAAAAAAAGTCTTAACTATGTTCCGACAGACTTCGTTTGTGATGACCGCTACACTATGGAAACTCTCCAAAGGCTCAAAGTTTCCTAGTTTGGAGGCACACATCCAAAACTTGCTTAGTAAGCCGGGCAGTGCTAGCTAGCGCAACACTCGGGAGGCAGAGGCAGGCAGATGTCTGTGATTTCGAGGCCAACCTGGTCTACAAGAGCTAGTTCTAGGACAGGCTTCTGAGAAACCCTGTCTCGAAAAGTCAATCAACCCAACCAACCAACCAACCAACTAACTAACCAACCAACCAACCAACCAAACAAACAAACAAACAAAAAACTTGCTTAGTAAATGGCTTGACAATATTTGTTGTATATATTTGTATAAAATAAAGCTAAAAGCTAAATCTAGGTAACTAAAATAGAAGGCTGACGTTCTCCATCCCAGCCCTTGGTGAGCCGCTCTACCCTGTTGCTGCCAGCTGAGCACTCGGATTCCAATTCCTAGGGGGCTGGTACACCTCACTTAAAAACAGCATGTCCCTGGCTTCATTCGAGTGGTTGCCGCTTAGCTGAATAGCTAACGTTCCATGTTTATCTGCTGTTTTCATCTGTCTTACGTTTCCAATGCCAAAAAATCTCAGTATCTTAATAGAAATCCAGATTTGGAGGTAACAGTAACTGGAGGATGTGGGCATCCATCCCACTACCTCTCACATGCTAAGCGAGCGCTCTACCATCTGAGCTAATCCCCCAATGTTTTTATTGGTTTTCTTGGACTTTGTTGGAGACCCATTGAACCCATTGGTCCTCACAACGTTTACCTGCTATATCCAGGGCCCATTAAAACATTACAGTGAAAGCAAAACTTAAGAGCCGAGATTCTTATGTGGCAATGACTGAAAAATGTAAGGAGTTAGCTGACAGTCTGAAAACAGAAGTGGGGAAAAGTTGTTGATCTTGTTTCCACCCGGTCTCCGGCATGTTAGGCGAACATGATAACCACTACACTACAGAAACTACCTACACTGTTGCAATTCCTTCATTTGTAGATACATTAAAAAGCTTGCTCAGTAAATGATTCGATGGTGGTATTCGTTGTATATATTTGTATCATGGGCAAGCTAAATAAAAGTAACTAAGGTGACCGCCCCCTCCATGACCAGCCCCTTAGTGGCTCCACTCTTCTCTGCTGCTGCCAGCTGAGCACTCGGGTTCCATACTCTAAGTGAAGTTCTGTGGAATTTGTCCCTCAGTGGCTGGTTCACCTCACTTAACACCAGGTCCCCAGCTTCATTCCAGTGGTTGCAAATGACAGAGCCGCTTTACAAAAGGCTGCGAAGCTAACGTTCCATGTTTATCTGCTGTTTCCATCTGTCCTGATGGACAGTAGCTTAATTCCGTATCTGGGTTGTTGGGAAAAATCCTTCTGAGAATGTGGAGGAGCCAGTGTCTCAGAAGACAAGGATGCTTACCATGGACAGAGCAAGAGTGAGTCAGACCTGGCGGTGTGCCCTATTGCAAAATTACTAAAGGACTTTTCAGTCTAGGGCCTTTAACGGCTGTAATAATTTACATCTCATCAAAACTGAGCAAGCATCCTCCTTTCTCCACGCCTCAGGAACACCAGCTCTTTTCTCTTTCCTCTTTCTGGTAGGATAGGAGTGAGGCCTACATCACAGGGCTTTGATTCTCATTTTCTTGGTCGCTCATGAACTGGGCACATTTTCAGACGTCAGTTTGTCAGCTTCTGAAGTCACGAAACATTAATACTGAAGTTGTTCTGGGACAGAACAGTGTGTCTAAAACTGTGTCCCTGAGAGGACATCACAGGGTAAGTCACATTTTATCACTGAGTCATCACCAGGCAGGTGATGACATCTGGAATTGACATGGGCAATTGTTAACATCGCGGTTTCACAATGGCCAAAATCTCAGGCTAAAAGTAAGAGAAGGTTACATTAGGTGTCGTCCTAATGAACATGAGAACTAGGGAAGTAAATGCAGGGGTATCTCTCAACATCCAAGAGGTTGCTTCAGAGATGCAAAGATGGAAGGGGTTTTGGAGGCTCACCTGTCTCCTTTCAACAGGTCAGGCCGTGTTTACCCATAGAGATTCTAAGACAGCTGGAGGCATAGCTGTTATAGGAGGCCTGGTACCAATGTGTTTGAAGCAGAGGAGAACAAGAGTGTGAATTCACAGATGCTTTGCCCCTGAACCAGCACACAAGGGCTAGTGGGAAGGTGGGAGTGGGTAGCCCCAAACTACGACCTTGGAACTTCTAGCCCAGGAGCATATCTTCTCTGCCAACTTTATTTTTAATTTCATCACACACATACACACACACACACACACACACACATGAACACGCACAGTAAGTTTACTCACCAACAATGATACAATTTATAATTCTAGCATACTGTGAAAATAAAAACAAAAGTTTCTCAGAATTTTCAGATAGATTCCTGGCATGCTACTTTTTGAGATTCGGGACAATACATGCCAGGTATCATCAGAACATTCGAAATTGTGACATTTTAAACATACTCCTAACACTCTTTACTCTCTATTGCTCAAACTGCTAAGATGACTTTTTTAAATAATAAAATACATATTGTAGTACAAAGAACGTTCGACGAAAAGCAAATAAAAATATAATTTAAAAAGCCTTCTTAATTAAAACAAACTTGAGGTATACTGTCCTACAAGGCCATAGTACAGCCAGAAGAGAGATGACCAGATCAGTGGTCCAAACTCCAGTCTCCTAAGAACCATTCCCTTATTTGGCCACTGACTGATTCTGAGATTTGATCACTGACTGGTATCCTGAGAGAAAATACCAACAACCAACAATCAAAATTTATCATTTGGCTAATATGTCCAAACACGATTTACCAGCTCATCCTTGGGCCAGACTCATCCTTTTTCTCCGTAAAATCCAGTGCTGCAGAAACACCTGCTCTTGCTTCTCTTGCTTACTTGCACTCCCCGCTGCTGCCGCCTTTGCAGCACCCCACCCCCACATCACTTGGCCCTGGGATTGAGAATATGGTGTGCTTATGTCCTGCCTATTCTTCTGGGGAGGAGAGCAAATGCCTCAACTCTGATGCTCTTCACACTGCTTGTTCTGCTGCCCCCCTTTTCCTGGTCCGTTCCTTGGAGCAGCACCCTCAGTGTCTACAGTAACTACCCTAGGTTAACATCTGAAGCAGAAATGTCAGCATAAGGAAAATGTGATACATTTACACAATGGAGCACTACACAGCAGAAAAAAATAATATCTTGAAATTTGCAGGCAAATGGATGGAGCTAGAAAAGATCATATTGAGTCAGATAACCCAGACACAGAAAGACAATTATCATATGTACTCACTCATAAGTGGTTTTTAAACATAAAGCAAAGAAAGCCAGCCTACAAACCACAATCCCTGAGAATTTAGACAACAATGCGGACACTAAGAGAGACCTACATAGATCTAATCTACATGGGAAGTAGAAAAAGACAAGATCTCCTGAGTAAATTGAGAGCATGGGGACCATGAGAGAGGGTTGAAGGGGAGGGGACTCAAGGGGGGGGGGGCAGGGGAAAATGTAGAGCTCAATAAAATCAACAATAAGAAAAGAAGTACCCTTTCTCTAGTCCCCCTTCATTAAAACATGCTTTATTATGGGATCTTTAACACAGATGTCTCTCAAATATCTAGTTTAATTTTAAACGGAGACAGGTAGAATTTCAGACCCAATTCTGGGAAGCTTTCCCTAGTTTCAACTCAGGACTTTGACACAGTTGCCTGAGGAATACAGAGCTCTTGTTCACTCCCAGACTGTGTGTGGCGACTGCGCAACATAAGGCAAAGCCCCAGGAACGTCCTAGTCTCTCTGGAACTAAGTACTTTGAGTTCTCCAGCTTTTGTTTGATCGAACCAAAGCAGAAGACAAAACGCAGCTTTTGGGGGATCCCATTTGCCGCCGGGGCTCCACGTCTTCCTCGGGAGTTTTCTTTCACGCCAAGGTGGAGGACAGGGAATGGCTTTGGAGCCACGCAGATAGCAGCCTCCTCCTGGGTTGTGAAGGCTATACTAGCTAGCGGCTTGGTGGGAAGGCTGGAGGATGTGCAGCTCCAAGTCGCCACTATCCTTCCGTCTCGGCTTCAGAGCCGCAGTCAGGGCTTCCGTGGTTGAACTCTGTGCGCCTGCACAGCACCACCGTTAGAGCCCGCTCTGGGGGTGGGGCGGGGTGAGGGCGATGCTGAATGCATGTCCACCGCGCATCCATACTGTGGTCTAGCAAATGTTGGATGTTGCACGTAGGACGTATAACGAGTGACCGGAAGTACTTTGCAGATGCTCCAGTGGCGCAATCGGTTAGCGCGCGGTACTTATACAATAGTGTGTGCGCGAGAGCGATGCCGAGGTTGTGAGTTCGAGCCTCACCTGGAGCATTGTTTTCAAGTTTGTGTACACCCTCCTTCTCTTCGTGTTCTTTAACTTGGTTTAAAATCAGCCTATACTGGCTTTGTTGTGTTGCTTACCAATTGGACCTCTGCCTTTCCTACTTTGCTTTCATGCTCTGGCTGGGGAGGAATTTATTTTTTTTCCCCAGCGCAAACAAAAAGTCACATGATAATGCTGGTCTTGTGGAACGATAGATAAGAGTCTGTTTTAGAACTTCCTGGAAAGCCGGGCGGTGGTGGCGCACGCCTTTAATCCCAGCACTCGGGAGGCAGAGGCAGGCGGATCTCTGTGAGTTCGAGACCAGCCTGGTCTACAGAGCTAGTTCCAGGACAGGCTCCAAAACCATAGAGAAGCCGGGCGATGGTGGCGCACGCCTTTAATCCCAGCACTCGGGAGGCAGAGGCAGGTGGATCTCTGTGAGTTCGAGACCAGCCTGGTCTAGAGAGCTAGTTCCAGGACAGGCTCCAAAGCCACAGAGAAACCCTGTCTCGAAAAAACCAAAAAAAAAAAAAAAAAAAAAAAAAAATAGAGAAACCCTGTCTCGAAAAAAAAAAAAAAAAAAGAACTTCCTGGAAATGTTGAATTAGTTTAAGATTACCTAGTAACAGGCTTCTTTCCTGCTCTTGTTTTAATGTTGTGCTACATTAGAACCTTAGGACAAGATGTGCTGTAGTTGTGCCTGTCTAGCATTTGAAATGTTAAGGCAGGAGGATGGCCACTTCTAGATCAGCCGAAGGTACATAGCGAAATCCTATTTATTTATTTATTTATTTATTATTTATTATTTATTTTAGTTCAGGCATCATGAAGGGAGAATGCACTGGCTGCACTGGCTGCACTCAACATGCACTCCAGCAGGTACCTAACAGACCATCTCTGCAGATCAGGATAAAGCGGCAGAGAGCAGCTAACAACAGTCAGAACTGCCTTAGTGATTAGCATCATGCAGTCAAGCACCACTGTGGAGCTTGTGCTCAAGGAGAGGATGAAATCTACTCAATAAGAGGGAAGGAAGCTGGTCATATGGGCGAGAACAGTCTGCGTCGTTCCGATTTCTGGACAGGAATTGTTTACAGACGTGGAGCTGTGATGTTAGAGGGAGCGCTTGTGACGTCTGTAAACACGAGTGCCATGGGCCTGCTGCTCCTTCAAACTCTGAAAGATGACATTTCAAAGAACCACAGGAGAGAGGAAAAGCCATTTCATTGTGTGTCAGAATGGTAGTGTATAACAATATCCACTGTTTTCTCCAATTCCAGGTCTGTTCTCGCTGTTGTAGCAAAGCAAGTTTGGAACTTAGCAGAAAATTAAAGATATGAAAGAATTTGCCATGATGTCTGTGGTTTAAACTTTGTCCACAGGTTGCCCTAGGACTGATGGTGACAGCCTGGACCACATGGAGGAGAAAGGAGGCGCAGCTGGGAAGGCTCTGGGCCATCTTTCTCAGACAGACCACAACTTTACAACGGACACCATTTTGGTGGTTTCATTAAGAATGGCCCCCATAGTCTCACATATTTGAATGTTTAGTCACCAGGGAGCGGCAACATTTGAA
The DNA here is from genome assembly GCA_963919715.1 of Microtus obscurus. Classification (NCBI taxonomy): domain Eukaryota; kingdom Metazoa; phylum Chordata; class Mammalia; order Rodentia; family Cricetidae; genus Microtus; species Microtus obscurus. The sequence goes on along the minus strand of CAWTZC010000010.1, from coordinate 32,095,258 downwards.
AGGCTCATTAGGGTTAGGAGGTGTGGCCTTGTTGGAAGAAGTGTGTCACTGGGGGTGGACTTTGAGTTTTCAAAAGCCTATGCAGGAGTAGAATCTCAGTCTCTGCTCAAGGATCAGGATATAGCTCTCAGCTACTTCTCCAGCTCCCTGGATGCAGTCGTGATCCCTGCCATGATGATAATGGACTAATCTCTGAAAGTGTAAGAGAGCCCCGAGTTAAATACTTTCTCTTATAATAGGTACCTTGGTCATGGTGTCTCTTCATAGCATTAGTACAGTGACTAAGACAATCACTCAGGAAGTTTCAGAAATAAAACACTGTGGCTATATTTCTGGTGACTGTCATCGAATAACAATCCTATTAGAAAAAGCCAAGTGGGTGAGGATAAGGTCCCTGAGAAAAGTATGTGTTATATTTGGATAGTCTCCACACCTCCAGGTCTACTACAAGAAAGGGCGATTGTATAATGTTATTCCACATCATCTTCTGACTTTACACAGCTCTAGGGGAAATCATCTGAGGAACACATAAAGAAATTTCTGTTCATTCTGATGAAAACAATGGCGTCTGAAGTAAATGTAAGTGGTTTTCTCCTGCAAGGCACCTGACCTTTTTTTTTTTTAATTTTTCTTCTTGTTTTGTTTCCACTGGCACCTCAGATATGTGTCTAATGTTAAGCACAGTTTGCACACAAATTCCATGCAAATGTACCTGTATGCCTTTCCAGAAGACCTTTCTTTGTGTCCTTCATTTCTAAAACCCCTGGTGGCTCTTTTCCCAGACAAATAGGATGTTGAGGGTAGTTTAGTGATGGCTGTGAGCAGCATCCCCAGGACCAGCTTCAGACACCCCCTCCTCTTTCTCAGTATTTAACCAGTACCAAGGCAGGAAACTAAAGTAGCTCAGGACCGTTTGTGTCACTACCGGTTGCATTGTTGCTAGTCGCAACTCTGCAACCATGACACCTGCTGGACAATAAAGATTATTACACCTAAAACAATTTACTGGATCTCATGACAGGTAATTAATAAACCAATATAGCAGACTACATTAACATTGAAACTTTTTAGTAACTCTTTTTGGCTAATATTATGGATTGTATTCTGCAAGGCTTATATGGTTATGTTGATAAATCCATTTATTTGATATTGGGACTCAGTTTTTTGCTTCATATTATATCCTTAAGAAAGAATCTGGCACTTTTAGAACTCATAGGAACCCAATGTTCTCTCCTTTAATTTTTTGGCACCTGTTAAAAATGAGGCATAACCTCATATAGAGACATAAATAAAATAAATATTTATATTACAAAAAACTATTTTATAAGTTAAAGCACAGAGTAATGCAGATCACTTAAAAGTTTTGTGTAATACCGTGTAATCAAGCAAAAATAAATACATATTCATCATTATAAGTAAATTCATGATGCACCCAAATGTTTAAAAACATTCTAATCAAATATGACTGATAAGTTTTAAAAATTAAAGCATAAATATATCTATACTGATTCAACAATTTTATGTCCAGTGATTATAGCAATAAGTATTTTTCAGAATGGGTCTATCAGAGTCTTAGAATCAAGTCAACTTTTTATTGTGTGGCTCTAATTTAAGAAATCAAGCAGTGGATCCTTCACTTAAATGGATGTAGAATCAGATCCTTTTGCAGCTTTTTGGTGACAAACAGCTAGATAGTGTTGTGAGAAGCAACCAGGGCACTGACAAAGAACAGCTGCAAACAAGCTTCAGTCTGCTTCAATCATATTATTTATTCATCTTACAAAAAGGAAGTCAACATTTTTATTCAACATAGAAACTATAGACACTATAATGTGAAAGTTTACTGTGAATTTGTTTTCTAGTTTATCCCATGTCTGCAGTCTTTATTCCTAAGAACATTCATGAACTTAAGACCAGTGAAATGTTTCAGGGCATTTTGTTTCTGTGACTGGGGCACTGATTGGGCTTCTCCGAAGTCAATGCAGTGTACATGTAATTCTTTTACAATTCTGTGAAATCTTTTCTATGGATGGATGCTTACAGACGCTTTGAAGTATTCCAAAGTAGCCTTGTGGTACTACCATTTAGTAAACATCTACCTTCCACCTACCTAGTCTTAGGTTGCCTTGAACTAGTCTTTTTTTTATGAAAATCATTATAATGTTTAACTTATTTAATGTTTGGATGTATTAAAACCTTAAGACAGATTGTGGTGTGGTGGCAAATGCTCAGGCAGGTAGATTACCAGGTCAAGGCCTGGGCTATAAAATGGTTTTCAGAGCAATACATTAAGGCAAATAAATGACAATGTGAATCTTCACAGGTTGATATGGCAACTTAGCTTATCTGCAAGATTTCAGATTTGTATCAAAAGTGTGTTTACTGAAGGTTAATTATAAATCGGTTTTGTTTTTAATAATGCAAGGGAAAATACAGAAAATGCAAGGCTTTGGATAGAAATGTCAGGTGGGGCACTGCCCTGTCCTTCTCGCCACATTGCCCACTCCTTAAGAAAGATGGAGGATACACCCTGGAAACAGTCACAAGGTCTTTGGAAAGGCAGCCCTTCCCCTCCTCCACCAAGTATCTACCTCTGAGCCCTGGAAAAGGTGGCAGTTTCAGTTAGGGTTCCACAGAGGAACAGAACCAAGGAGATTAAAAAATATTATATATATATTGTATATAATAAATAGGATATGATATATATATGTGCATATGCAATGCTAGAATTTATTAAGTCAGTTTTAAATTAGTAACAAGAACTAATTCCCTCCGGAGCAGCTGAGAACCCGATATTCACTAGGTCCTTGAGGTTGGATGCCTTACCAGTAGGAGTAGTCTCTCCCCTTAGCTGTCTCTCCCCTTAGCTGTCTCTCCCTGTTGAAATTGGAGCGATGGGGTTGGGTCCCCAGCACCCGGGCTGCTTGGCTAGCTTATGCCCGAAATAACAACACACAAACCGTATTCATTTAAACACTGCTTGACCCATTTCTATCTAGCCTCTTCTAGGCTAATTCTCACATATTAATTTAGCCCATTTCTAATCATCTGTGTAGCACTGCTAGGTGCGCTTACTGGGAAGATTCTAGCCTACGTCCATCCTGGGTCAGAGCTTCATCGCTGTCTGCCAGGGAGAGGGGAGCGTGTCCTCTGCTCCAGAGAGCAGAGCTGTAGAGTCTCTGACCTCACTTCCTCTTCCTCCCAGCCTTCTATTCTGTTTACTCCTCCCACCTATGTTTTAACCTATCAGGACCAGCCAAGCAGTTTCTTTATTTTTAACCAGTGACCTTCCTCCATCATCTCCCCATAGCTGTCTCTCCCCATAACTATCTCTCCCCGTAGCTGTCTCTCCCCATAGCTGTCTCTCCCCATAGCTGTCTCTCCCCATAGCTGTCTTTCCCTGTAGCTGTCTCTCCCTGTAGCTGTCTTTCACTGGGGACATGACTGGCAGTTAGTCCACAGTCAGGCACCGCAGTAGTCCCACTCTGGCTCCAGAAGTCTGGAAGTTTCCTAGACAGCCGCTGGTTCTGATCTCAGCAAAGGAATCAGCCCCGGCAACAGCAACAGAGCAAAGCAACTCAGAAGCAGAGGGAAGGGAAAGCAAACACAAGTCAGGAATCTCTTCCCTCTGACACATCGTTTTAATGTGAACAGTTCCAATTAGGGACCATCCACAATGGGGGCGGGGCTTCCCACATCAATCAACGCAATCAGAACAACTCTAGGGGAGACTTTAATCAGAGGATTGACAAAGAATCTAACCATAATAGTGGTCTTCAATCTATATTATCAAAACAAAGAGCAAAGGGCAGTATTTCAGAGACCCACTGTCTGGCCCACCTCTTGCTTTAGTCTGGAGAGTTTCAACTCTTGAACCCAGGAAGGAGTGTGGCTGGCTGCATTGCCTCCCCTCAGGCACAGTACTCAGCTGCAGGAGAGAGCAATTCAACATCATTCCTTACTGCTTGTGTCTTTCTCTGTATCCTGGGCAGGAACTACAGTGAGCTGGTGGACGGCTATGGTGAAGAGCTCTTCAGGCTCCTGCGTCCCTTCAGAAGCAGCACTCAAACAGCTCAGAGCAGATGGGAACCTCCCTGGACAACTGCAGCGCATCGTACCCTGAGAATGTGGGACTGGTGAGATTTCTGGATTCTCTGAGTACACTTGAGCTGGAGGCTGTGGAGTTCTTGGCACTACCATTGTACTGTTTAGTAACGTCATGCCACCTCGGCTTCACCAAACAGATCCCTAGAGTTCCCTCGGCACCCTGGTTCCCTTGTCTGTAGGCCAGCAGTGTGTCCTGCACATTGTAAGGGATTCAGGAGCCAAGGGAGTCCTAGCAAACACGGGGATGTTTACTAGAGGCCACGGTGAGTGACTGGGAGCCAGTGGGAGAAACTCCAGTGTTAACAACCTGTCAACAGGCTTTACACATTGGTGTGCCTGTGAGGGGGTCAGGGGCCTTGTCTCCAGGCCTGCAATGGCATTGTTTGAGAGAGCTTGTTTTCCGGAATGTCCTGTGCGAGGACTTTAAGTCCTGACCTGGTTATAATTGTCCCCCTGCATCGACATGAGTTTTCTAAGCAACTCTGGAATTTAGCTGTGTCCAAATTGGCATTGATGTCGACCAAATTGGCCTTGATGTGCTGATGTCTCTCATCTCCTCCTCTGCTTTACTCTCTGTACAAACTCACCTCAGAGAAGGGTCATCTCCTCACCTCCGCCTACCCTCTCTTGCTCTCATGCTCTGCCTTTGGAGGCAAAATGAAATACTGATTTCTGGCATTAGCTATACAGGCAGCATTTCCCCCGGTGCTAAGGAGAAGCTGAAAGTCACATGACAACATTGGTGGAATGGGAAAATGGTAAGAATCCACTTTCCACCTTCCTAGAAACCCTGAATTTAAGATGGCGTGCTGCCAGGCTTCTTAAGAAAATGAAATGTATTGTTATATTATCTAATTTAATGTTCTGACACACTAACATATCAAGGCAAGTGGAGTTTGGTGGGGGAATGCCGGCAACATCAGCATTTGGGATTTCCAGGCATCTCAAAGTCAGCCTCTGCTATGTACTGACTGCCAGGTCAGCCTGTGCTGTATAGAAAACGTAGGTCTTCCAGCTCTAACATTCATCATGGCAAAGCAGTTTACAATGTACATACCCTCAGTTCATTGAGAGTAGACATGTAATTTCTATACTTCTCAGTGAGTGTGCAAGACATTAGGAACACGGATGTCTCTGCTAATTATAACATAGGGACTGAAACTAGCATAGCCAAATTCTAAAACTGTTTTAATATTTAGTAAAATAAAATCATGTGCCCCTGTGAAACCATTATATAAGGAGAGAATGAAATCTGCCCAGTAGAAGAAAAGGAAGCAGGCCATTAGAATGAGAACGCTCCAGGTAGCTCTGATTTCTGGAGGGGAATTGTGCGCACACCTGGAGCTGTGAAGGTAGCGGACACGCTTGTGATGCTCACACAGACGGAGAGCCATGGACCCGCTGCTCCAGCCCATCAGACTCTGGAAGATGACATCACGAAGAGTCATGAGGGAGAGGAAAAGCCACTTGATTTTATGTCTTGATGGCAGCATATAGCAATGGTCAATGAATATTCCAGGTAGAGACATGTTCAAGCTGTTCCCTGATTTGATGTAGAAGAGTAAGTTGGAGCTTATGAGAACATTAACCATCCAAAAGAGGAGGAGAAAGGGAAGGACTTGCCATGAGGTCTGTGGTTTTAGCTTTGTCCAAAAAGTGGTCCTGGGACTGATGGTGACAGCCTGGACCATGCTGAGGAGACAGGTGGTACAGATGGATAAACCGCGTGCCATCCTTGCCAGAAAAACCATAGCTTTACAGCCAATATCTCCGAGGAAGTTTCTGAAATAAAACAGTGTGGCTATGTCTGTGATCCCTGTGGTACAAATAATGATCATATTAGAAAAGGCCAAGTGGATGAGGATAAGGACCACGGGCTTTTTCTCAGTCCCCAAAGCAGAAGCGTACACATACCTTATGAATACTATGATATTCCCTACAATTCCAGGTACGGCTAGAGAAAGGAAGACTGTTGCTAGGGTAATGTTATTCCACTTCATCTTCTGACTTCATTCAGTGCACTAGGGAAAATCATCTGAGAAGCGTGTGTAAGGTTTCTCTGTTTATTATGACAAGAGTGGTCTCAAGTTCTTTTCTTGATGATGCCTGATCTTAGTTTGTTGTTCTTTTTGGTTTGCTTGGTTTGTTTTTAGTTTTCAGTTTTCAATTCTGGTAGAAATGATGATAATTACAATCAGGGCATAAACTTGATAGTTTCCTGAATTCGCAAAGATCCATCATCTTTTAAGGTCATATGACTATACTCTCCCCAGACAAAAGCTAAATGCACGGCCCCACACTGCCAGTTTTCTAAGCAATACAGTCCTGAGGATTAGCCTGACAGCCTCCTTCTTTTTCCCTCATCACACCCAGTGGGACCTTAGGCTCCTGGACAGTGTTGGTGCCTCATCCTGATCCTCTTCACTGCCCCATATAAAACCATCACTCAAATGGTTGTGGAACTAATAAAAGCCTTGCAACTTCTAAAAAAGTTGTTCTTGGTCAATGGTCCAGGTTCTCAGAGGAGATGGTATGGTATTCTCTTCCCAAGCCCTTTGATCATAAATTAGACAGAGGTTAGTGAGGTAGTGGGGGCATGGACATCTAGATCACTGTCCTCCATGTGGAACTAAGTGTGATTAAATATTATGTTCCAAATTTTCATGGATAGAATAATATTGAACGCGAATTCCTGTTTACTCCACTTTATCCTGTTGTTACTCTTTCTCCTGGGATCTCTTCCCCAGCATAACACCAGGAAAACTGTTCCTGTAGAGTCTTAACAAAGGCCTGACTTGCTGATTGTTTTAAAGTTGGTTCTGTCTAGCGATGTTCTCAATCAGAAATCCCCCAGCCTGTGAGTCCCCCCTGCTATCTCACACTGTGATCCCATCTTTTTATGTATGGTATCTGTTTCCCCCTGTTCTTTAGCTTCTACATTGAAGTCAAAATGAGTCTTTGAAGCAGAAACTTCCTCCATTTGTTTCACACCTCACAAAGCACAGAGAACTTCACATGACAACCTTAATTTCTATCTGTCTTCTACAATTTGACATCTTCTCCTCATCAAAATTATTTCTGACTTACCTTGAACCTCCTCTTACAAATATAACATCGGTACCTCTACCTTCCAACAGGAATATGAAATATCCAAGGCTGATCTTTCCCAACTACCATGCGTTAGAACACCACCCTACTTAGTGCTTCATCTTTTAGGCTTTCCTTTCTGTGTGCCCATGCTTCTGTTCCCTCCCTGTTCTGGCAAAGGAGCAGGCCTCAAAAACACTGGTGCTGCCTGGTGGGGGTGTGGGGAGGGCATAGACTTGTGTCAGCCTCCAGGCAGCACAGGGTTTGAGGGGAATCCACAGAGTCGGAGCAAACTAAGACTTTTTTTTAATCTGAGGGAGTTAGGGAAAAAGATACTCACATTCTCTCTTGATGGTTTCTTCCTTTCTTCTCAATTCTTCTGCATTCTCTCTATGTTCTTTCATTGTCAATTAAAAAAAAGACATTTGAAGATGAAATTTTAAGACCTATATGGCAGCAGGAAAGTCTAGCTTCTTCTGATGGACTAAACTGGATGGAATGGTCTTGAACCCCAAAGAGCCGTACAAAGGCATATTTATCAATTGTAACATGTGGTAGCCTGCACATATAACTCAGTTTCTGTCTGGAGTCATTTCTGACTTAAAGAAATCATTTGAGTTCAAGCTTGCCTGCTGTGCTGTTTCCAGTAACCTTGAGGGCTATGAGTAACATCTGTATTAGCTCATAGGAAGAGCATTTTTGCCCAGATGAAAGAACACATTTTTCTATTAAGATTCAGGCTGTTGTATGCCAGCCAGAGCACTCCTCGTTAGAGAATAGAAGCTACTTAGCTGAATGAGTTAATGTACCTGCTTGAGCTTCCTCCCAAGGACAGTGCAGGGAGGTGGTTAGCTGACTGTACTGCTCTTTGTTCTGCCCTTTGCCTGTAATTAGTACATATTCTGGCTAAGAAGTGAACTCGGGCTGTTTGGTATTAACCTTCAGTCCTCCCAGTCTATCCTATGTTTTCTTTTTTTTTTTTTTAAATTGATTTTTATTGAGCTCTACATTTTTCTCTGCTCCCTATCCTGTCTTCATTTCTCCTAACCTATCATTTCCTCAGCCTCAGAGTCCCCTCTCAGGGTAACCCCAGTGGATTCCTTCCGGAGCAAGCTCCAACAGCGACACAACGCATTTCCTCATACACATCTTACCGAAAGGGACCATCACAAGCCTCCGTGAATCTAGTCCTTTATTATGCATTGTGTATAATAAATACACAATAATACAAGTACCTCAGATGTGCCTGAGGTGTCTTGTGACCAAAGTCATGGAATTGGCCACAAGGGGTCCTCAGCAAAACAATCACTGTTTTCCACAAGGATTCTTCAAGGTCAAGGCACTTCTAAAAAAACAGCTGTTCGGCCTAATTTCTACCCCGTGCAGCGATTCTGCTGAATTCCTACAGAGCACAGGGAAAACTTTCTTTCAGCTAATGATGCACACAGAAACCTATGAATGCGTCTCTCAGCATTAAGATGAAAGGGATTCGAGTCAGCCTGGATCCTCGGATTCAACTGTTCCTCTTAATCATTAACTTGAGCTATGATCTAGGTAGCTGCTTAAGAGAAACTCACAGACTCTAGCTGGGTAACATTTCCTTGTTTTTTTTTATTTATTTATGAAAACAGCTCTGTATAAGCTAGAATTATTATTATCAAGAACACAGTACAGCTTAGGGAGGAATCATGTTTTATCGTAACCCACAGGTAAAAATGCCCAAAAGAATGGGATGTTTCCATGAGAGAAACTTATCCCCTTACAGGCACTGGGAAATCTCCCCACACCCAGTCTAACCATGCCAGATACCAGAGAAAGATAGCAGCAGCAAACACGACAATGCAGAACAGAAGCAAAAGACATTCTGGGGTCTGTGGTCTCGGGGCCTTGCCTAACTGGGATTGATCCAGCAGAGTCTCCTGGTGGGCGGACACCTTTAACTTCAGTTGCCAACTGCTGCTCCTTTGACATGGCCACAGGCACACTGGTTTTTTATGTTTTATGTAAGGGTTAGCATAATGCCTGATTGAAAACTTTGTAGGTTGCTCAAGGGAGCTGTTGGTTTTAAAACCACTTTAATCACAGAGATGAAATGACAAGCCAATTTGGGGAAAATTTGAGTTGATCTCTTTCCTTAAAATTGATAAAGCTGAGTATCCCAGAGAAGTCAATTCATTTTAGATGGTACACTGGGGAAGTAGTCTGTACTTCTCCACTTATGCAATGATGTAGGATACCAGGCTTCAACCAGTTCAGTGGAGGGCATGGGTTAGCCTTTAAGAAACTCATCAACAATGCTTTATTTTCTCTCAACATCCGCCTGTGTTGATCTGTTCACAGTTTGATAGCTTTTCACATGGTCCTATGTGATCACTTATAGCAAAACTTATAGTGATAAAACTGTCTTTGATTTCCTAAATAGTGTGATATGTGAGTTGAAAAAGCTGCCCCCATACACATAAAGACACACAGACACACACACACACACACACACACACACATCTATTTCAGGGTGATTATTAAGAGATATTTACATACATATTTATTAAACTTTCCCAATTCTTACTCTTAGCATGTAAGAAATAGCAAAGAGTTTGGGCTGGAGTGATGGCTCAGAAGTTAAGAGCACTGACTGCTCATCTAGAGGACCTGGGTTTAGTTTCTAGTACCCTCGTGGCTGCTCCCAATGTCTCTAACTGCAGTTCCAGGGGACCTGAAGGCCTCCTCTTGTCTCCATCACACATGCACACAGTGCACAGACATACATGCAGGCAAAACATCCATACACATAAAAAAACAAAAAAAAATTGTTTTAAGAAAGGGCTGAGGATGTAACTCAGTAGGTAGAGCACTTGCCTAGCATGTATAAGTCCTGGGTCCAATCCCCAGCAGTACATAAAGTCTTGTAGTGAACAACTCTAATCCTAACACTGATATGCAGGCAGGAAACGCTGAAGTTCCAGCTCATCCTTAGTTATATAATGACCTGGGAGACCAGCCTGGGATATATAAGATAAATCCCAAAAGGAAAAAAAGAAAAAAATAGAAATAGCAAAGAGCAACCTGTGTGAAACTAATCAAGTCAGGGTTTTCTTTCAGAAATGGGTCATGGACTCTGGGGACCAATGCCTGGCCCAGAGGCATGAGAGAGAAATCCATAAACTAGAAAAGGATAAATTGCAAAACTGACAAGCTCAAGTTTGGGACCAATTATCTCATCTGTCAAACTCCATCTTTCCTAACCGCTCTATGCCTGGCTTTGAACATTTTGCTTGGCTCCTTTAAGAATCACTAATGTAGGGATGGTGCTTGGTGTCATTCACGTGTGTTGTGAGAATCAGTGGAGCAGAGATGTGAGAAACTTAGGACAGTGCCTGCCCAGTGTTAACCACGCTTTAATGCATTGTTCTGCGATTTTGTGTCATGTCAGATTCCCCCACGATTCTCTGCACTGTCCACTGTGTTATGTTTTGAATCTGGGCAGAAAAGCTGCAGGAATAATAAAACCAGAACAACTAAGGGCAAAGCCCCCTGCCCCTTTCTGAGAGATGAGAGGGCACCAGACCCAAGATACTGTACAGTAGAAGCTTTTTCTCCTGTGAGGACAGCACACAGCCTGGAGAAACTGCAGAGAGGAAAAGCTTCCTCACACTCAAGCTGAAATCTCAGCCCGTGTCTGCTCTACCTGCCTGGGCTGTCATGAGCATCTCTGGCCCAGTGTGCCCCATGCAGCTGCACAGGGCTCCCTCATGGACATGGAAACAATTCTGCACTGCAGGTGGGAATGAGAGCCTGCTTTCTCCCTGGATCCTGTCACTTTTCTTTCTCACAGTGACAGAGGAACCCGAACCCTTCTCTTCAACCAACTTCCCTCCCCATTCCTACCTCACAGCCCCTCTGTCAAGGTGAAAGGCAGCTTCAGTCCACTGTGACTTGATGGAACACTTGCCTGTGGAGTCTGTGCAGGGCTCAGGGTGGGTGTTCTCACACCACATCCAGGCTCTGTTTATCATCCTTAAGCACTGTGTTCCCAGCAATTGTCACTGCCGTTAGGATGTCACCATCAGAAGTTTGGCTTCTCTAGGGGAAAGGGGCTCCTGATGCACATGTCCTTCCTGGTTGCCAGCTCTGCACACTCCCTGGTGGCCTGCCATTTGCTGAGGCTGAAACTTTCTGTTCCTAATTACAGTCCCTGTGTGGTGATAAGGAGGGCTGTGAGGATGAACAGCACCCTGGGTTCCTGGCTCCTGGGAAATTGTCCTCCACTTACCCCAAGTCAGTTAGTGAATTGGTAGAAACTTCTGAGAGGCTGAACACTAGGGTTGGAGAGATGGCTAAGTGGTTAAGAGCAATTGCTGCTCCTGAGGAGGACCCAGTCAATTTCTGCACCCTGTAACCCATAACTCCAATTCCAGAGGATCCAGTATTCTCTTGTGACCTCGATGTGTATCTCGCACATGTGGTACACATACATAAATGCAGGCAAAACATACAGATAAAATGATTAAAAATAAAAATAGTTAAGATAAATCAATCTAATAAAAATAGAGGTTTCAAGAAAAATAAAAAGAAGTTAAGTAAACCAAGTGCAAAGAAGTTCAAGGGCTAGAGCCAGGGGCTGATTTTCAGGTATGGTGTTCAGGGTGGAGCCGCAGGGGACAGTTTAGAGTCTGTCTGTTTGTTGCTCTGAGTACTGACTCTGTGCAGAGCAGTCAGCTCCTCTCCTGGCCAAGTTCTCCCTTTCTCCTCTCCTTTGGATGTAACTCTTTAGACTGATGTTCACTGTGAAACAATGGGCTTCTGTCTCTTGAAGATCAGTTGCTCAGTTATTGTCCAGATCAGGTTGAGAAGGGTTATGTATATTTAACTCTAAGCTGCACACATCAGTTCTGGGTCTCTAACAGCAAGCAGCTTGAGATATGAAGTCTTTAGTTTTCATTGCCCTTAGACAGCAGAGGAGATCCAAGGAGAGGACCTCTGACTCACCCACCATGCACACAGCCAGTCATGTGTCACCACCTCCATGACTCCTTTTCCTTCCCAGGGTCTATCCACTTCCTGGTGTGAAGGAGTGCACTGGGGTGGTCATATCCGGGAACTAATATTCAGGAGACTGTTTTTCCCAACCATGGGAGCATCTGCGCTTGTGTTAGGTGAGGTGGATAAGTGAGATGGGGGAGAAAAGAAAAGAAGGCTCCTAATTTTGCCCAGAGACACCCTGTGGTATCTAAGCCCTGGGTCTGTCCTTCACTCTCCGGAAAGGGAGGCTCTGGCCTGTCTGCTGCATCAGCCTGTCTCTTACTGAGACTTCACAGCAGTCTCTGTCAACAAATGGCACCAACATGGGCAACTACAACCACATAAAACTTGAGAGGATTTGGGAAATAATTCTAGATACAAAAGAAAGAGTTCAGCATAGCTTCTTGGTAGCAGCATTTCTTTGGGTGGTGTCTGTTAGAGGCACGTGCATCTCATTTAAGAGAGGCTTCCTGATGCAGCTTTAGCTGCTAAAACCTTGCAGCTCTTTTAAGAGCCCTGTCACCAAACACTTAAATGGTGTTTATCAATCACCGGCAGCATGCGTGGTAGCAGGGACCTTGAAACTCCATAGAGCTGTGGCAATAAACATGGCTCACCCACTAGTACCTTTGCCACGAAAGGCGGAGACTTTCAGAAAGCTAAGGAATGGTGTGGATCCAGACATCAAAGCCATGGTTTTAATCCTAGCCATATCACTTAGCAAATTAGACTCATGTGGTCAGAAAAAAAGAGTTATACAGTAAAGAAACATTTGGATAAAAAAAAAAACCTCTAAATGGTTTACAGTGTGTTTAAAAATATATGTAGGCTTGGGAGAGAAAAGAAAAAGGATAAAGTCCTTAAAAAAAAAAGAGTAGTTGGGTGTGGTAGCACACACCTTTAATTCCAGCACTTAGGAGGCAGAGGCAGGCAGATTTCTGTGAGTTCAAGGACATTCTTGTCTATAGAGTGAGTTCCAGGACAGTTAAAGACAGAGAAACCCTGTCCCAATAGATCAGGTTGTCTGGCAAAATATAACCATAATAACCCAGAATCCAAACTGTTACAGAGGTTTTAGTCATGTGACACAGCTGAAAAATAGTTATAGATATAAACATTGAAAATAAAATTGTAGTATTCTTAGATGTAGGTGGATTTTTCCATCTAGATTGCCGATCAGATTTGTCCTGCCAGCTGTTGCCCAAATAACCACAGAGACTTATTATTAATTATAAATGCTCAACCAATAGCTCAGGCTTCTTATTAGCCAACTCTCACATTTTAAATTAACCCATATTTCTTATCTACACTCTGCCACCTGGCTTGGTATCTTTTCTCAGTACAGCTAGCTCATCTCCTGCTTCATCTTCATCTCCTTGAGACTCCCGAGACTCCTCCCCTCCTCCAAGCTTTCTGCCTGCCAGTCCCACCTAACCTCTACCTGTCCACATATTGGCCAGGCAGTTCTTTATTAAATCAATCATAGTGACCTATATACAGAGTGTAAAGAAATATTACACATTAGAGGTAGGCTTATGCCTTAATTTTTAAAAACTTAAGTGTCACATCTGATATCCTTCATTTAAATTAGTGTAGAATCAGAGACAGAAATCTTTAATAAATAAAAAAAATTAGTGTAGAATCAGACCCTCTGCAGCTCTGGTGACAAACAGCTGGATAGTGTTGTGCAGAGCACCTGGCATTAACAAAAGGCAGCTGCAAACAAGCCTCCGTCTCTTTCTTTTCTTTTCTTTTTTTTTAAAGGTGAACCCTTTATTGAAAATTTGAAACACTCTTTACATTACACCTTCATCAAAGCTCTTACGTAGCCTGCATAGAAAACCGAGCTTTTCAACATAGAGGGTCAGTCTCCATCCAATCATCCTTATTTATTCATTTTGAAAAAGGCAATCCACATTTTATTACTCAGCACAGAAGCTATAGACAGATAAAACATGAAATGGTATTTATTAACCAGTTTATCTTTTATGTACAATGTTTATTCCTGCAGAGAATGTTCACAAATATAAGACCAGTGAGAAGATTCAGGGCATTTAAGTTCAGTGACTGAGCGTTGGTCACCTAGTGACTGACTGCACAGCACTTGTCAGTTTTTCACAATTCTGTAAAGTCTTTTCTATGGGTGGAATCTTACAGACACTTTGAGGAATCCCCAAATAGATCTGTGGGACTAACATTTAACAAACATAGTGTCAGGAACAAGATATGGATTTTTTTGGACTACCGTGACTAAATCACTATTTGATAAAATTTACCAGATTCATCTTTGTGTTTCCAGTCATGGTAGTAGTAAACCAATTTTACAAATCCTTATTAAGGCCATTTTCTCAGTGCCTGACAGCTGGTTCACTTAAGAGCACTAGCTGGTTTTGTTGAGGATGCAGGTTCAATTCCTAGTAACCATATTTTGGTTCAGAACCGTAAGTCTTACTCCAGTCAGTAACAGGTCATTTATGATCTCTTCCATTCTCTAGAGGCACCAGGCACACACAAGCTATGCAAACATAATGCAGTCAAACTATTCATACACAAGGAATGAATACAAATACATTATACAATACAAATATAATAAAGTTTCTTCCCCATGTGGTCACAGAGAGAATGAATTTTTGATATCACTATAATTTGCTAAGGTCTTTCTCTTTGCTCAAGTCTTGAGTCTCTCAGAAGATTGTCTGAGAATAAACATATGCTTAAACTGCTGTGTGAGATTTTTGTCTTCCCTACAACACTGTAGAACTGAGAGTTCTTTCACACTTGTTGAACATAATAATGAGAGAGATGTTTCTAGAATTCTCTCACTGAACATGCCAACACTCAGACAGAAGTCCATCCCTGTGAATTAACACAACAGGGCTAAAAGTTGCATAACCAAGAGCAAGAAATTTTTGAGTATTTACTATCCAATAATTGCCCACTAATGAGAGACTTAATAATAGAGAAAAAGCACAGTCAGCCCAATAGAAGAAAACAAAACAGAGCATCAGAAGGAGGACACTCTGAGCAGCTCTCAGCTCAGGGGGAGTTGTGTAGAGAAGCTTGGAGTTCTGGAGGTAGAGGACATGCTGGTGGTGCTTGTGGAGAAGAAGTACCATGTAGCCACTGGCCCCTCCCATGGCTCCCTGAAACACGGCATCTCTCAAGGCCATGAGAGGGAGAACAATCCATTTTGTTTTCTGACTTTCTAGCATAAAATGACAATAGTTGTCACCATTCTTAAGCTCTGATATATTCAGGTTTGTACTTGTGATGGAATGAATTAGGTTCATACCTATTAAAGCATTGAGTATCCAAAAGAATGAAAAGAATGGAAGGATGTGCCATGCAGACTGTGGTCTGAGCCTCCTCCACCCAGATGCTCTGGGACTGATGATGATGGCCTGGACCACAGTGAGGAGACTGCTGGTGCAGATGGAGACCCCACGGGCCACCCTCTGCAGATAAATGAAAATCTTACATCCTATGTCATCTAGGAAGTTTATTAAACCAAAAACTGCTATTGGCGCTGGCAATTCTCTTGCAAGAAGGATTATGATGTTTGTAAAAGCCAAGTGGATGAGAATAAGGTGTATGGGTTTCTTCTCAGGGCCTCCCCACCAAATGAACATATAATTCACAGAAACTAAAATATTCCCCAGAGTGCCAACCATCGTCATGAAGAGGAAAATAGTTTCCTTTATGAAATTCAAAACCATTTTTAGGTAGAAAAACTGCTGCAAACATTTTTCAAGAAAGCATCAGAAATGTTAGACATGGACCTGAAAAGTGCACTTTTCACAATAGCATTTTCTAGTGTACAAGAGGCAGTGGTGGACATATGTAATATTGCAGATTAGGTCCTTGAAAAGCCTGCTTTTCCCCAGCGCGGACCCTGGGATATTGTGTGTGCTCTGACAGCTGAGTTTAGTAACTGTTATTCAAAACTAAAGTTTTTAAGAAGGTTTTTATTTATGAGCTCTACACTAGCAAAAATGACTTGTTCAAGTTGTGTGTGTGTGTGTGTTTCTGTCTGTCTGTCTGTCTGCATGGATTATCCTGATTAACTCTAAGCATAGCTGAATTGAACTTCATTGTCTCCATCCAAAAATTCTTCCTCTGTTTCTCACTATATTTCATTTTCCACACCCAATTCCCCGAATCTGAGGCTCTTGCTGATCCTGTCTGCCTTCCCCACATCACACTTATAGACACTGGGAACCCTGCTGGGTCAGCACCTGTAACATTTCTCAGATCTGCTAACTTTACCCTCCACACTGCCCCCTTCTTTGTTTAATATTCCTTTATATTCCCTGCTTTTTGACTAATTGAACAATTTCTAGATTTGCCTTTGGCATCAAAGCGTCAAAACTTCTATTTCACCATCCTAATAATTTAAAATTTGTTGACCATTCTATGACTTCACTGCATAAATATGTGTTCTGGTTATTTTTTAAGGTAGTCCTCAATGTCAAATCAAATTGTGTGACCTTTCAATTTAGGACACGACAGTTAAAGCTGAGTCATAACAAGATAGCAGAAAAATTCATGTACCCACCTGATAGTAGCTGGGGAGTGTGTCTAGCAGAAGACTGCAGTGCTTCTTAGGAGAGGGTGTACGAGAGAACTGTGGCCCCAGTAGATGAATTCAGGACATTTGTGACTCCAGTGAGTGACCTCAGGGCATCTCAGGGAGCATGGACCGGCTCTCCACCAGGTGAGCAGATGAGGAGGATGGAAGAAACGGATTAATGAGGTGTTAGGTGCAGCCGTGAGTTGAATGCAGTCATTAGACTTATGATTCCTCAGTATTGGCTACGTACAGTATAGTGGTTTAAGTATACTGGGATGAGTAAGATTCTCCCATTAGAGAAGTCATGGTGGCCTTTGCCTCTGTGGGACCTTGTGAGCAGAAGTTATGTCAGCTTGTTTGGAAATGTGCTTCTCTGCCTGTTTCCCCCCCCCCTGCTTATCAGGCAGGCTGCATTGCTCCACATTGGTCTGAGCTGATTCCAGAATTCAGATCTCGACAGGATGTCATTCAGAGCGCCTTCCTCATTTCGCAAGGATTTGTGGTAAGCATTGGCACCTTTTCTACAAGAAGAGGAGTCTGCATGTTTCATGAGTTTGTGTGTTCTGAGGACTTGGAATGCCTCTGTTCACACTGTGCTTCTTCCCGTGAAACCCACAGGTTTGTTTTAAATGTCTATGTCTTCATGATATCACCTGTGTCCTGTATAAACTGAGCTGTGTTTCCAGGTTTGAGTTTATGTTGCCGCATGGCTCTAGAAATGTCAGTTATTGTTTTTCAACTGCTCCTCTGACAGAGGGGTAATTATTGCCTGTATTATCGGTGCATCCTAGAAATCATAGTAGCACCCCAAGTATCTGCACAGAATGAAATACGCTCCAGACATTAATACCAAGCACATCAGCATTCATTAGCACATTTACAGTAAATATTAAGTATTTAGTCAGAGGTTGGAATCTCTAAAAATCCCTTCAATAATTTACCCTAAATCCTGATGGGAAATATTATCATTTTTCTGTTTCTTTAATGTTTGATTTCCTGAGAATTCCTACTTTACTTTTCTGCTCTTCTCTTTTTTCCTTCAAAGTTTCCATCACATTTCAGAACAGATTCTGATGTTCTAATAAAGGATTTCTTCTACTGGAATGCACTGTCCCAGGAGGGAGACATTATTTCCACATTATCATGGGCAACGCTATGGGAAACTAATTTAAAAGACAGGATGGACTTATGTTTAGCTATATGGATGATCCCTTGTCTGGGAATAAACCCCAATAACCTGATGTAGGTTACATCCATCTTTCCTAGTTTTCTTTTTTTTTTTTTTTTTTTTTTTTTTTTTTGCTTTTTCGAGACAGGGTTTCTCTGTGGCTTTGGAGCCTGTCCTGGAACTAGCTCTGTAGACCAGGCTGGTCTCGAACTCACAGAGATCCACCTGCCTCTGCCTCCCGAGTGCTGGGATTAAAGGCGTGCGCCACCATCGCCCGGCTCTTTCCTAGTTTTCTAAAAACAAGCAAACAAAAGCAAAACAGATTATTTGTCTTTGCTGCTTAGCAGTGGAACAAAACTAAAACGAGCTATTTCAAGATGCTCTAGTTCACAGCCTTAATCCTTTGTATCAGGAAATCTCAAGATGGTAATAATAACTCATATACTTACTGGTTTATGTTTCTCCAAACCCAGCAGGCATACAAAGACTGTGCCAGATATAAGTATGTATAATATTATGTGATAGACTGCAGAGACAAAGAATGGACACAGAGGAAAAACCGTCTGTAAATTAGGAGTTATGATGTTATTATAAAAGAAAACACCTGCCAATATTTGAAAAGTGGAAATGCATCAAACCTGAAAAGAACCAATGTTACAAACGCTAGTGATACTGTAGGAGTCACAGTGCTGGCAAACACGGTGGCTAAAACAAGAAAATTTATTTTTCTTTTGTCTTGTTATTTTTGAGACAGAGTCTCAATAATTACCTTGCCTCAGTCTCTCTAGTGCTGACATTACAGGAGTGTTGTCATGATTTTCTCCAGGGTTTGACAGACATCTGAAAATGGTCTATATACTATTGATTCCTTTAAGAAAAAACAAGAAAGAAACCGTAATCAATGGGCCAGCCAGAGCTCTGTCATAGTACTCCAGTCTGAGGATGGAGAGTGATTCCTCAGCATTTCTTTTCCATCTCTGTAAGTCCAGGAACTAGTCTCCTTTGATCTTTCTGGAGCCAGGGACCAGCCTTCTCAGGGACAGAAGGAAAGTGGAGGTCCTGAAGATCACAGAGCCTCTCAACTGCTCCCTGGATTAGTCAGAAAGAATCTTCAGCTTTAATGAAATTCTCCATGGCACAGCAGGGGGAATTGAAGATCTTACCTCCATGTACTCACCTGGACTTCTGTGATACAGACAGGATCTGGAGTAGCTCTGGGAGGGTGACACTGCCTGGTCATATTTGTACTTCAAGATTTGTGGGTTCTTGGCTTCTATCAGGAATTGCAGACTTCAAGTTTCATATGGTCACAGTGTCAGGGGAAGAAAGGCCTCTGCAGAGCCCTGGTCCCTGAAGTACAGCTTTTCTGTTTCCACAATTACTATATCTGCTTTGCTCAGAGATTATTTCAAACTTAATTAGGGTTTAATTATTCTGTGAGGAAGGATATGAGTTGAGAAAATGAACGACTAACTAAGTTTCTGTGTACGGAGCTCCCTGAATCTCTTGAGTGTTTTTCATCTTTTCAATGTGCCAGGTTGTGGTCTGAATGGCAGACCAAATCCTTTCTGCCCTTCTAAATTCTATCTTAAACAGGAGTAAAATAAATAATTCTCAGCTCTAGGCATTCTGCTTACTAAGTAAATTCCAAACATGATCCAGGACACGTTTAGAGTCCCTGTGCCAAGCTATGACTTGACAGAAAACCAACTTATGATGCACAGATCAAGTCACTGGCTTTCCTTTTTAAATCCATTCCTAGACCGGATTAGAATGAATACTGGGGATTCATGTGCAAGTCCCACACATGGACTAGAACAAGTTGAGAGTCCTTTGTTCTACCTTTCCCCCGTTGTAGTGAAGGTCTTCGTTGTAACTGATTCTTTCATTCCTTCACATTATATGTCATATGGGACTTGAAAGGAACTTTTTTTTGGTCTCTTTCCAAAAGCAACATTTACTTACTATAAAACTTCAATGACATTTCTAAAACTTATGTGTTCCCAAGAGTTGAGTTTCCATGCACATTTTATCCGAGTTCCTAAGTGGCCCTACCCAGCACAGATGAAAAATGATGTAGATAAATATACAGGGATAAGACTAGAAGCAATGACATCATTATTTTGTTCTTGAAGAGAAAGCATCATTGGGTTGACATAGGAGATGAGTTCGAGGCTATGGCTCTTACTCTGTGCCCTGCATGATGGTATCTCCATACATATAGGTGCAGCTGACACATACTAGAAGCTAAAAATGCTCCTTCTGTAAAAGAAATGACAGCTTTTGAGGAAACCAGAATTTCTGTCTTCTCTATTGAATGTGGAATCTAGAACTAGAAAAACTAAGTTGTATATTACATATGTCATAGTAGGCAGAAATTGAAAAAAAAAACAAATTGGTTGTTTGCCAAAGGAGCTTATGAAATCCCCAAACAATCCAGGCTATGGTCAAGACTCTAGGTTTCTCCCCACAAACTGAGTCCAAGTCTCCACTGCTTAACACCTCATGATACTACTCATTGGACTTGGAGACATCAAGCAATGCCTAAAGAGTCTTCACTTCTATGTTCCAGTGTCTTGCTGTAGGAAGGTACTCTGCATTCTGTCAAAAGACAAACATACACACAAATCCAGCCACAAACCCTCTGTTTACAATAGTGTACTGCCTGCAGTATATGATAGGACTATGGTAGCACAAAGTGTATGACAGTAACCAACCCCCCAAGACGAAACTTATGCTAGACACTGCTTGATTAACCAAGAACCCGAGAATAAAAAGCCCAGGAACCCAGGGTAAAACCAAATAACACATGTCTAAAGACAGGAAAAATGTACTGATAATGTGACTCCACTAAATGCTTATGAAGAGTCACTTGTTGAGGTGATTCCATTCCAAAAAAGGTTCTGCCTCCTCAACACTGCCAGATGGACATCACACTTCTAATCTTTGGGGTCTCTGAGAGACCCTTAAATCATATTGAAACCACAGAAGTTGCTTAATATGCAAATAATGTTTAACATATCTGAAACTCTATAGGTCTTCCTTATGTGAACATGCAATGCATTCCTCTAAATCATTTTCATCTAATAAAATTTCCACAGTGATTTACCCAGGATTTCAAGTCAAATGCTCTCACACTTCATATCCTAGCCTTCAGACAACATTATTGATTCTATCTTAAATTATTGGAGATCTAGCTTCCTCTATAACTGCTACTGCCCAATTTCTACACTCCCACATTTTTATATCCACAGAGATTACTTGATCATATCCCATACGAAGACATCATGCTCTTGAATCGTTCTGTCCAAGAGAACCTGCTCTTGTATAGGAATTTTGAGTTTGAGTTGCCACATATTCTGTCTACCAAGCCACCCTATCCCCAGGCTCATCCCAGATGAAGAGGCACAGGGAGTGTGAAATAGAATTGCTACTTCCTGATGTAGGGTTACTCTCAAAAGCACCTTCCACTCAGGGCCTCTCAGTGGCCTTGCTAACACCATCTCAGAACCATGCAGTCCTTTCGTTGGCTCTCCTTCCCTATTGCATCTTGTCTCACTGTCATCCTGTTATCTTGCCTCCGCCCTGAGTGCTCACCATAGATAAGGGTCACCTACACTATCTTTTCTTTTCCTTTTGGGTTTTCAAGATATGATTTCTCTGTGTAGCTCTGGCACTCACTCTGTAGACCAGGCTGGTGTCAAACTCAAAGAGATCCACCTGCGTCTGCCTCCCAAGGGCTAGGATTAAAGGCGTGTACCACCAACTCCCGGCTCAGCTCACCTACCATATCTTACTCTCCTGCTCTGGCTTTGCAGAAAAACTGGAATGCTGATTTGTGTATGAAGAGTTGCCTCTAGATTCTTTTTTCAGTGCAGATGAGAGGCTAAAAGTCACATGACAGGGGTGGTAGAATGGGAAGTAGTAAGAATCCACTTTCCATCTGCATAGAAATCCTGAAGTCATCTTAAAACTGCACAGTGCTAGAATTCTTAAGAACCAGACATATATAATTATAATATTTAATTTAATGCTGTGATATATTAGAACATTAAGGCAAATGGTAGTTTGGTAGGTAATCCCAGCATCTGAGACACAGAAGGTTCAGGTCAGCCTGTGCCACGTACTGACTGCCAGTCAGCCTGTGCTACATGGCAAACATTATGTCCCTAGCTCTAAAATTCATCATGGCAAAGCAGTTTACAATGCTCATATATTTGGCTCATATGAAAATGTTTAGAATGTAATTTCTACACTTCTCAGTGAGCATGTAAGACATGACAAACATGGATGTATCTGCTAATCAGAACATAGGGACTAAAACCAGCGTAACCAAGTTCTAAAAGTGTCTTAACATTTAGTGAAATAGAATCATGTGCCCCTGTGAAACTAGTGTAAAAGGAGAGAATGAAATCTACACAGTAGAAGAAAAGGAAGCAGGTCATTAGAATGAGAACGCTCCAGGTAGCTCTGATTTCTGGAGGGGAATTGTGCGCACACCCAGAGCTGTGAAGGTAGCGGACACGCTTGTGATGCTCATACAGACGGAGAGCCATGGACCCGCTGCTCCAGCCCATCAGACTCTGAAAGATGGCATCACGAAGAGTCATGAGGGAGAGGAAAAGCCACTAGATTATATGTCCTGATGGCAGCGTATAGCAATGGCCAATGAACATTACAGGTAGAGACATGTTCAAGTCACGGCCTGCTTTGATGTAACAGAGTTAAGTTGGAGCTTACGCGAACATTAACCATCCAAAAAAGGAGGAGAAAGGGAAGAACTTGCCATGAGGTCTGTGGTTTTCCTGGACCACACTGAGGGGACAGGTGGTGCAGATGGAGAGACCCCATGCCATCCTTGCCAGATAAACCACAGCTTTACAGTCAATATCTCCGCGGAAGTTTCTGAAATAAAACACTGTCGTCTTATCAATGATCCCTACAGTACAAATAATGATCATATTTGAAAATGGCAAGTGGATAAGGATAATGTCCACGGGCTTTTTCCTCGGTTCCCAAAGCAGAAGTGGACACATGTCACAAATATTGGAACAGACTTTGTGCCCAAGGTAGTTTTAAACCTAAGTGGACACCAAAATTTAGCAAAGAGACATCATTATTTGAGAATCCCACAACCAGGACTGTTGCACGCATTGCTTTGGGAAGTTTTAACTCCTGAGCAGGGAAGGAAGGTGGCTTTGGCACCCCTGCCAGGTGCTGTTTAGTACTCCTTCCGGGACTGTGGAGGTTTTCCATTTCTTGCAAGAAGCTGATGCGGGAGCTTTGGTGAACAGCCCTTTGTCACAGTGCGACCCACCAGGCGGTGCACACAGGGCGCTGGCAGGAGCCTCCTTAGGATGTCTGCAGCTCAGGGAGCCTTGATGATGTGGTCTCAGAGCAAAATCTGGACTCTCTGTGTTTTCCGGGGTGGGAGGCTGTAGAGTCTGCAGATCCCCAATGTCCTATTGCCATAGAATGCCAGGCTGCATGAGCTTCAGCAGCCAGCTCCCCTCTCTGTCTTGAGGACGGCAGTCCGCTGTGTCCACAGCTGAACATGTGCCTGACTAGCAATAGGGAGGATGGAGCCCTAAACTCTGACTGTGTGGCTGGCATTCAGGGCGACCTAACAATTCCACATGTTCTATGTAGGCCCTAATGAGCAAATGGAAGTGAGAGCCAGCAGCTGGGGTGCAATGTTCCTGGGATATTTTTACACAGCACTGTGCACAGGAGTGAGGTTCTCAAGTGGGGCTTGTTTTCCAAAACACAATGGCCTTCTCTAAATATGACATTTACCCTGTACTTTTCTATAGGACCAAACATCAGTGTCACGAGTGTGTTTGTAATGGCCTTACAGCGTTTATTCTGACCAGTTCTTTAGTGCTTGGTACCCAGCAATGCCAAGCATTCACTAAGTGCAATGAAACAGCTTCTCTCTGTGGTTATCCCCACTTTGCAAGCGACCCTCAGATAGAGGATGCTTCACTTGTTCTTCTGCTCACTGGATTTAGAACAGTCTCTGGCACATAGTAAGTGCTTTGTATATAAGTAGAGGCGTCGGTGATCACGGAAGTACATTAGAAGGAAAAAGAAGACAGGAATCATTTGTGCACACATATGAGACTAAAACTCTAGCATGTGGAAAAATCAAATTCTAATTTCAGGTGACTGCATGCCCTCCTGCATTTCCCGATGAAGGATGCAGCGAGCTAAACTGCATGACAGGGATGGTGGGATAATGAGAATCAACGCCAACACTCTAGAGCCCGGACCAATCTTCAATATCCAGGACAAGCTCTTTGAAAAAATTAATTATCTCAATCCACTTAGTGTTGTGATACAATAGAATGGAAGAGCAAAGCCATGCCAGTGTACACAGTTCAGTTCATAAAAAACTGGGTGAGAGGGGCTGGAGAGATGGCTCAGTGGTTAAGAGCATTGCCTGCTCTTCCAAAGGTCCTGAGTTCAATTCCCAGCAACCACATGGTGGCTCACAACCATCTGTAATGAGATCTGGTGCCCTCTTCTGGCCTGCAGATGTACACACAGACAGAATATTGTATACATAATAAATAAATATTTAAAAAAAAAAACTGGGTGAGAAAAGGAATTTCTTATTTCTCAGGAGACACAGCAGGGCTTAGCAACATAGACATCCCTGACAATCAAGACAAAGGGACTGAGGCCAGCATAACTAAGTACTAAAAATGCTTTTATGTTGAGTATTGTGGAATCATGTGTCACCGTGAAGCCTGTGTAAAAGGAGAAAACGAAATCTGCCCAATAAAAGAAAAGGAAACAGATCATGAGAGTGAGAACACTCTGGGCAGCTCTGATTTCTAGCCTGGAATTATTTGCCGACCTGGAGCTGCGAAGGTACAGGACACGTATGTGATGTTTGTACAGATGGAGAGCCATGGACCCGCTGCTCCAGCCCATCAGACTCTGAAAAACGACATCACGAAGAGCCATGAGAGCGAGGAACAACCACTTAACTGTGTTGCCGGATGGCAGCATCCAGCAATACCCAGTATGAATCCCAGCTTCAGACCTGTTTGTGCTCCTGGCTGCCGTGATATAGTGAAGCAAGTTGAAGCTTATCAGGGAATTGAAGATCCAAAAGAGAAGGAGGAAGGGGAGAACTTGCCATGCAGTCTGTGGTTTGAGCTTTCTGCAAAGGGTGGTCCTGGGACTGATGGTGACAGCCTGGACCACGCTGAGGAGACAGGTGGTGCAGATGGAGAGACCACGGGCCACCCTTTCTAGGTAAATTATAGTTTTACAACCAACGTCACCTAGGAAGTTTCTGAAATAAAAAATAGCGGCTATGTATCTGACCCCTATGCAATGAATAATGATTGTGTTTACAGAAGCCAAGTGGATGATAATAACATCTATACTTTTTTTTTCTCAGGACTCATAATGAGAGTATACACATGTCTCACAAATAAGATGGTGTTCCCTAAAACTCCAAGTCCAGTAAGTGAAATGAAAATTAATCTCTGGATGAGGTCCCTCCAAATCATCTCTATGATATTTTCAGAACTAGGAAAGCCCTTTTGAGAAATACAAGGAGGTAAACACCATATAGTTCAGTCCTGTGGGTGGTCTTCTTTCTTTACTGAAAAGAACAGTGTAGTCTGTATGTACAGAGTTCTTTGATGTAGATGTCTGATTTCATTCTTGTCCCTTCTGTTCTTGCTTCCACCGACATGAAGATGATGCTGATGTCAACTGGACATAAACTCCGTGATCATGCATTAACTGCTTTACACAAGATAATTCTTTATATTCTAGTCCTTAAACTTTTTTCTCCAGGAGAACATTTAAACAAAGGGCAGCATCATTCAATTTCTGAGTCATGATGTTAAAAATCAACTTAGATGTCCTCTCTTCCCACATCCTCTTTTCCATTCTGTATACATTCATCTCTTAAGTATTGAACTAATAGAAAATCATAACTACTCCAAAGGTGTATAATAATACTTGCCCAAATGGTGTTGCATCCCAGGGAAAGTCACGTGACTTTTCTCCGTCTCCAACTCTGAATTGACCTTTACAATAAAGAACACATAGATTAATTAGGAAGAGAAGTAGTTGGCCCATTTCCTCACCTTGATGGTGTGATTAATTTTTTTGTTCTCTATCAATCCAATTGTGGGATTATATTAAAGGAGACCATCCCCTACTTTAATACATTTACTGACCATTTCCTGAGAATGTTCTCCCAAGAAAACATCATATCTCAGCTCTCAGCTTAGGCATTGTTTCTTTGGACTCCCAACAATAATACCTTCTAACATTTTGATTTCCAAGGCTCATCAAATCAGTGGTTTTTACCAGTCAGTAATGACAAGCAACCTACTACCCCATACTAACGTGCAATTTTACACATAATATCCATTTTTTTGTCTATTTTCTCATCCTGTTTAATGTTAAAATGAGGATTAAATCATGAATGTATTCATTTTTCACATTTTTACAAATCACAAATAGTTTTATGTGGGAAAATTATGTTTATTTTCTTCCACTTTTTAGTATTGTGTGCTGCTCACCAAATTTATCTCCCAAGCACATGTAACACTGGCATTTCTCCTGCGACAAGGGTACATGTGATGTCCTCTTTGTGATGTGATTCCAGCTACAATTCTTCCCACAGGTCACAAATGTGTCTCCCACAATTTCCCTGAATCCTCCAGTCCGTGCTGTTAGTCTGCTTGTGTCGTTCCCTCTGTGCTGAGAAGCCCCGAGAGAGGCTTTATTGCATCAGTTCCCTTGCATAAGCCTGTTATGGGGTGCCCAGTAAATTGATAACTGAGTGCTGTGGTTGCAATAATCTGTATAAATCACAGAGAGGAACGGAAAGAAAAGATATCCTGGTTGTTTTCTTTCTTTAAAGTGCTGGAAAGGTCAGTCCAGTTTGGAATACACATTCTGGAATGTCTGCTGTATGTCCTTTCATGCATAGAGGAGGGAAATCTCCAAACTCCCACACTTCCAGTGAATATCACGGACTATATTTAAATGCATTCATCATTGTGGCTCATTTTCAGTCATATTATCTCTGTGATGATCTTTTTACGACTGTATGTTTTTAAAGGTGTACCTCCTATTTCTTTTAGGTATCAATAATGCATATTGAAATAAGGAAGCTGTCATTGTTTTCTGAATAGTGTCACTCTTGCACTGCAAAAATTATCTGTTTACATCTATTCCATATCCACATGCACACATAAATTTCATTTTCTCTTAATGACAGTAACAATTCTGACCCAGACCTAAATCATGTAGCTAGACCCAATGGTAACAATTTTCACTCTTAGAAATATTTGTGGATCTTCTGTAGTTCTTCAGCATCGAGTCAAAGTATATGTCCTACTAGATAAGATCCACTAGTTATAGCAGAATCAGCCAAAGCATCCAGGAATGATGGATTATTATCCATGTTCATAAACTGTACCAAACAATAGGTTTGACTGTGGCATTTTCACACATATATGCCTCACAGTCTCCTCATAACCACCTTTAGTGCCCTATCTTGTCTTTTTCCTTTCTATTTCTTGGCATCTTAGTCAGGTTGTAAGGCAGGAGAAAGAAGCAGAAAGGAAATGCAGAAGAAGTACAGATGCTTTCATTTGTAGATGACAACAACCTCTACTTAAAAGACCACAAAGACTATTCCAGAATGCTCTTGAAGAGGTGATGATTTCAGAAAGCTACAGAATATCAGCATACAGAAATCACCACTTACAGTACCAGCTAAGAAAACAATAACATTCACAATACTAACATTAAAATAAAACAAAAACCACCCAGTCAAAATGACAAATGTGGAACAACACAGGATAAGCTGTAATACATGCTTTTCCTCTGAAACTTCCCCTAATCTCCCCAAATGTTTTGATTTATCCATCCTTTTTACTAGTTATTCTAAATTTTGGAACCTCTAACAGAGCCTGGAGCTGTTCTACATATGTTGAAGTTTATTATATGGATTATAAGATTAATAAGGCATGGTGCTATAAAACAAAGATATGTTTAAGTTCAGAACCTTATAAAACGTTGTTTAAAACAATTAATAAATAAAAGCTCTGGCGCCCTCTTTTGGTTTCTGTGGGCACAAGTCATGAAAGCTGGACAATTACTGGCAGGAAAAGCACACACAGAGATTTTAAAAAATAAAAATGTAAAAATAATTGGTTGGCATATCCCTGGTATGAACTGATTGTTCTCATGGAGGGCCAGGGTGTCACTTTGCCGCTGTCATGTGACAATTAGGAGCAGCTGTGTTTCCAGGTGGCCTTGTGGCTGTTTTATCCCTGCCTTTCCCAGCACAGGGAACATGAGAGTGGCAAGGCTGTGTGCGATTGGTGTGGCTGTTCTCAGTTCAGGCTAGGATCGGCTCTGCCTCTTCTAAGAGCTTCAGTCTCCCTGACTAGCAATGCATGTCACATGATGGGCACTTTCTACACAGCAAAAGAGATCAGGACGCTCAATTCAAACTTTGGATTTGTCTAAGTTTTATGTTCTTGAAATGCAGTTCTGCAAGCTTCCTGCCTTTCTTTTGTATTAAATATTAAAGATTGTTGCAGATCTCCGTCCTGAAGGTCTCTGACAACATGAACTATAAACTCTAGGCTGTACCCAGGTCAATAACAGGTGGCCTCACTCTTCTAGGAACACCAGTTTCAACCTTTCAATCTTTCAACCCCTCTGACAAATGGGGTGATTTGTACCTGGACCATTGCACTACAGAGAGCAGAACGCTGCTGTAAATTCTCAGCACATAATGAAACACGATGCGGCTTTTATAGCAACCACAGGAGTGTAGATGAGCAAGCCTAGGATAAAAACTAAGTGTTTCATCAGAGATGAGAATGTACTAAAACTGCTGACACTCAACACATCTCAGTGTCCTGATGGACTTCTCAGTTCTATTCAGAGCTCTTCTGTCTGTCCATCTGTCGGGGACTGCCCGCTTCTTTCCAGCCCTCCGTTCCTTTCCACAGACTTCAATGATCATATGTAATGAGTGATGTCTCTCTTTTCTGACTGAAATTGATACTGTCGGAGGAAAAATTCACCATAATATTACAGACTCCTGGAAAGTCTTTTAGGAAAGCAGGGGTTTTTACTCCTTTTTTCTTTTTATTTATTCTTCTCTGATACAAGACATCCTGACTACAACCTTCCCCTCCCTCTTCTCTTCCCAGCCCCCACCTCCCCTCTCCCCCAGATCCACTGCTGTTCTATTTCTCCTCAGAAAATAACAGGCCTCCCAAAAGTGTCAACTGAACACTGCATAACAAGATGCAATAAGACAAGGCACAAAGCCTCATATCAAGGCTGAATGAGGCAACCTAGTAGGAAGAAAAGCATTCCAAGATAGACAAAAGAGTCAGAGACACCCCCATTCTCACTGTTAGGAGTTTCGCAGACTCCCCAAACTAAGCAACCATAGCACATATGCAGAGGACCTAGGAGAGACCCATTACAGGCTCCGGGATTGCTGCTTCAGTCTCTAGAAACCACTATGAGGTCAGATTAGCGGATTCTGTGGTCCTTGTTCTCCTGGTGTCTTTGATCCCTCTGACTTTAGAATCGTTCCTCCCTATGGACAAGTGTACAGCCTTGTCTTGGGCCAGCACATGACTACCTATCCAATGGGTTTACTAGGAATGAAGTATCCAATGAAAGGGATTCTCACTTGGCAAGGAGCAGTAAATAACAGGACAGCACAGGAATCTGCAAAATTCATGCAGTTTGCAGGCTCTTTTCTCTCCCATTATACATTCTTTGGGCCGTTCTTAGTCTGTCAGTCACACAGGCAACAGCTGTGATTTCCCCTGGAAATTCTGTTATTTTCTGGCCATTATCGCCTAAGATTCATCAGGGCACTAATACTTCTCAAACATCTTATCTGGAATAGCCAACTACAACTTCTAATCCTGGGCGATTTCCTGACACAATAGAGACAGTCAGATACCCTTAGAACATTTCCATGTCTCACAGTTCCGGAAAGGAGAGCAGGGCATGCATACAATATGGAAAAGATCTCATGAACACAAATAGTGCCAACTGTTGAGAATATATTCCATGGACACCAAGAATAGAATCAATAGTAGAATCTGGTACGTTCCAAGAGGAAGAAATGCATTGCAAAATGAGGGATGGATAGATCGATCTTTGCTATACAAGGAGCTTATATTGGTGGAAGAAGGTATGGGATAATGGGATGGGGGAAAAGAGGCCTTATCAAAGTCTGCCTTTTACAGAGAGAATGAAACATGGGACCCTCTTGTGGAAAAGGGAACTGTATAAAAAACATATTTTGCAGACAAGAAAGAATTGTTTGTGTTTGACTATTGTTCTTAAAGCATCGTATCCGTGTCTATTACTTTTTAACTTTATAACTGCAAGTAGCTGCCCACTGACATGAATGATGCAAGAACAGGACCTGTCTGGCTGGATATTTAGTTAGGCCTGCAAAAATGTCAATATTTTAGTTAAGGATGCAAAATGCTGAACTATCTGTCTAGAATAAGGTTATGTCGGGGGTGGGAGAGTATATTTGAGGTAACACAAAGCGGAACAATGGGGGCTTTAATAATGATTATGATGTATTTCTTAAAAGTCAAAAATAGGAGCCAATAATAAAACGGTTCATGTAAGCCTGGTAGAGAAAACTCTTAAAAGTATGAATAAAGACTACTTGTGCTATTTGAGGTCACTTGAGTGCAAGACATCTAGTGGTCCTAGGTGTTCCTGGCTCCAATGATGCCCCTTCCACATCTCAAGACCTCACCCTGCTCCACAGTTGGACCCTGGCACCAGCCCAATCATCTGTTCCTGGAGTTCTGTCGAATGATTGGCTTTCGGTGTCTGCTTTGACCTCATGGCACGACAGTCACACCTCTGACTCCAGAAAAGTAGTTTTCGAAATTGATTGTGCAGGGAGGACCAGTGGGAGGGGAAAAGGAGAGGAAAAGGTGGTCAGGACAAATACAGGAAAATACAATGACTTATGCATGGAAATGTCATAATTGTACTCATTGTTTCACACAGCAGCAAAAGAAAAACAGCAGCAGCAAATAAAAGCAAAAAAAGGAGGATGGCTTTGCATTCTGATAGATGGATAATGTTCCATCTGGATTCCAAATCAGCAGGGACTGGGAAGTGAATCTGTCAGACCCAGCTTTCTCAAATTAAAATATAAGGTCATTGCTCCTTGATTCATTAAACTAAGCGAGAACATCTTATAGTAACTCAAATCTGACAAGTTCATGACTTTATTTCTTTAAACTTTTGTTGTTGTTATGAGATACCTGGGTTTCTCCTAGACTGGCCTTGACCTCACCAAGGTTCACCTGCCTCTGCCTGCCTAGAGCTGGGATTAAAGGTGTGCGCCACCATGCCAGTCTTATTTTTAATCTTTGTAGGTCTTAATAGCCCTCAGCACCATCTAGAAACACAATGGAGATACTGACTTACGAGTTTTATACAACATCACATGTCAGGATGGAGATTTTAAGGATGGATTCACAAAAGAAACCTTCAAATTAAACAGCACCAGGCCTGGGCAGTTAACAGTCAAACTACAAAAGACAAAGTTGTAGGCACAAGAAATGTAGAAATTCACCAAAAATGAAATGGATAGATTAAATTTACTTCACTGGCATCCTTATAAGGCAAGTGAACTTTGAGGTTAGAGAAAATGGACATTTTCCATAGAAATCTGAAAACTTTCTATTTTTTTTTAATTATTGGAAGAAAGGAGGACCCATTAGACAAAGATTCACCCCAAAATTCTCGTGACAGCAGACCCTGAGCACAGGGAATGAAGCACCTGTGTTTCCCTGACGTCACAGCTCATGGAACTGACCCCAGTTATTTTAAAGGCCAGAAGAGTGAAAGTAACCAGGCTCAGCCTCTTGCCTCTACTCCTTGGCTTCATCAAAGAGAGTCAGCTGTGTGTCTTTAACAAAATGTTGCACGGCACACATGATTGAAAGAAACGGGGAAGTCTACTCACCGCAGTGCTGAGGGGCAGACAGGCTCTGGGTCCTTCTGGCAAGTGAGCCTTCTCGGGTTATATTTGTACCTTCAATGTTTGTAGAGCACTTGTCACCATAAAGTAGCCTCAAGACACTAACACATCACGTGTCAGGGGAAAGGAAGCCCTCTGCAAGACCTCAGTCCCTAACGTATGGGCTTTCCCTCTCCCTCCTCAATTACTACATTAGTTTGCCTCAAAAGTTACCTCTGAACTAATTAGGTTTTCATTATATTATAGAAACAAGTGACGTGAGAAAATGAACAACAACCAAGTTTCTATGTTTAGAGGTCCCCATGCTCCTGATTTCTTTGTCTTTCTAAACTAAGCCTATGAATCAAAGTAGAGACCTGCTTCTGATACAGAAAGAAGTCAGTTCTCTTTCCCAAGTCCTCTGTTGTGTGGAGGACATAGCAAATGACATCCAACACGTTACACTCTATTTTTCTGATCACATCCCAACCAGATGAAGTCAAGATGACCATTAGAATAGCCATCACAATCCTGAATCCTCAATCCCTTTACTATTTTATCTAAACACTGCAGGGACTCTCATCTGCACCAGCTCTCTACTGCCTTCATTAATGTCTCTTTAAGTTCTTCGGACTCTTGCAACATATTTAACCCTTTTGTAGACATTATGATATATATAATATATATCCATGTGTAATTTTATAAGATATGATAACTATGTGATGTGTAATATATGACCTGAAAATTAGTATTAGTAATTAAGATATAAAGAATTCATGTTTGCTACCGGCCAACTATCAAAAGAAATCAGGACTACTTGTCAAATAGCAGCTAACATAATCAAAATATCTTGTGAATTCATTATTTTAACACAAACTTCACAATTATTTCCATTTTCAGAAAAAGATATTGGCAATTTTTTTTTCTACAAAAATGACCTTTGTTTGAAGGCAATTAAGGAACAGAGAAAATGGTTCAAAGAACTGGCTTCATAGAATATCCTTTCCACAAATAATGAGAGATGTGAATGGAGACCACTGCTGCTTAATTACTTGCAGGACTGGCTAGGTTCATAAGCCAGCTGCAATGAGCCAATAGATTTATCAGCTCTGGGAAGTCAGCAAAGGTTAGGATCACCAACCTTTATCAGCTAGCATTTCTGAGTCATGGGTGGTAGTTTGTGGCAGTCTGTATTAGTTTGAATGTAATTGACCCCCCATAATCTCATAGGGGGTATTGCTACTAGAAGGTGTGGACTTGTCGGAGTAAATATGACCTTGTTAGAGGAAATGTGTGTCACTTTGGGGGTGGATTTTGAGGTCTCCTTTGCTCAGAGTACTGTCTACTGTTTCAGTAGTAGACTTCTGTTGCCTGTAAGATGTAGCACTCTCAGCTCCAGCACCATGTCTGCCTGCAAGCTACCACGTTTCCTGACATGATAATAATGGACTGGGCCTCTGAAACTGTAAGCAAGCCACTCCAATGAAATGTTTCCTTTATAAGAGTTGCCGTGGGCCCAGTGGTGGTGTGCACACCTTTAATCCTAGCATGTAGATGTTAGCTCGATTCGGGAAATGGCCAGGCTAGCTTAAAGATAAGCAATTATATTTTTACTTATTATTAGGGGATACTCATGCCACAAGAATGGAAAGTCCAAATTACTCTGTGTCTCCCGGAATCACCCAGGGAGGGCGAGTACCTGGTCCGTCCCAGTTTTTCTCCTGGGCTCCAGGAAGCCACGTCTTATCTAGGTTCCACTTCTTTTTATTTATTTATTTTTCGTTTTTTCGAGACAGGGTTTCTCTGTGGCTTTGGAGCCTGTCCTGGAACTAGCTCTTGTAGACCAGGCTGGTAGGTTCCACTTCTTAAAGATGACTGGTTAACAAAGCTTCCCCCATTACTAGCACTTGGAAGACAGAGGCAGGTGGATCTCAGTGAGTTCAAGGCCAGTCTGGTCTACCAAGGAGGTTCCAGGACAGCCAGGACTGTTATATAGAGAAAACATGTAGGAAAAACAAAGCAAACAAAACAAAGAACAACAAAATAACGTTGCCATGGTCATGGTGTCTCTCCACAGCAACAGAAAACCCTAAGACAGACTCCATCCTCAAGAGTGCAAGTGTGGTCATCTGAATAAGCCAACATGTCTTCATTTTCTGTAAAATTAAAAAGATTTTTTCAACCTAAGCTTACATTTAAACATGTCTTGACTGGAATGAGAATGGCCCTCATAGACTCATATATCTGAATGTCTGGTTCCCAGTTGGTGGGCTGTTTAGGAAGGATTTGGAGATGTGGCCTTGCTGGAAGACATGTCTCATAGGAGTGGATTTGAGGTTTCAAAAGCCCATCCCATGCCCAGTCTCCCTCTCTCTTTCCACCCTACTTGCTGATTATGATTTCAGTTATGACCCCAGCTCCATGCTTGCCTGCATGTCACCATATTCCCTGCCAAGATGGGCATGGACTCACCGCACAAAACCATAAGCAAGTTCCCAGTTAAATAGCTCCCTTTATAAGCTACCTTAGCCATGGTGTCTCCTCCCAGCAATACAAGAGTTATTAAGAATCCTTGTAATTGCTTTTTTCATTAAACTCTGAAGCGAGTCTTGGATCCCTTGTCTAAAGTAAAGAGAACATAGCAAGAGATAGATAAAGTGATTAACAAAATGGCCTTCATCAAAGTGAATATATAAATAAACAGCTAATGTCTTGATGGTCCAGTTGTACTAGAAGTCAGATGCCCAGGAAAGACACACACTTCCACTCCCACAGGCCCTGGGAGACAGGTCACTATCTTCCTCAATGAGTATGATTCAAAAAGGATTCAGAGGTTAAGAAAATCATTCCTGTGTTGTAAACCAGCAAGAACATTGCTTAGTGTTCAGATCTATTTCCCTTCATTTCAAAAGCATATAAGAAACAAACTTAGGTTACTTTACTGACAGTAGAGTACTTTACTTTAGCTTTGTGTGTCAACCTGACACAAGCTAGAGTCATCAGAGAGGAAGGAGCCTCAGTTGAGGAAATGCCTCCATGAGAGCCAGCTGCAAGGCATTTTCTCAATTAGAGATCAATGGGAAAGGCCAAGCCCAGGGTAGGTGGTGCCATCTCTGGGCTGGTAGTCACGGGTTCTAAGAAAGCAGGCTGAGCAAGCCAGAGGAAGCAAGTCAGCAAGTAGCTCCCCTCCGTGGCCTTTGTGTCAGCTCTTGCCTCCAAGATCCTGCCCTGTTTAACTTCCTGTCCTGACTTCCTTCAATGATGAACAGTAATGTGGAAGTGTAAGCTGAATAAACCCCTTTATTCCCAGCTAGCTTTTGGTCATGGTGTTTCATTGTATCAATAGAAACCCTAACTAAGACAGTTAAATAATTTCTTTTTTAAAAAAATATTTATTTATTATGGATACAATATTCTGGTTACATATATGCCTGCAGGCTAGAAGAGGACACCAGACCTCATTACAGATGGTTGTGAGCCACCATGTGGTTGCTGGGAATCGAACTCGGGTCCTTTAGAAGAGCACGCAATGCTCTTAACCGCTGAGCCATCTCTCCAGCCCCAGTTAAATAATTTCTAAAGAAAATATTTTTTAGAAGAAACAGGGAGTAAATAGCTCCTTGGGACAACTGTGAAATTAAAAAAAAAAACCCTTTTATGAAGTAGATATCTTAATTAAGGGAGCCATTTTAGGGTTGGCAAGAGACTTGACTCTAAAGGGGTTCCCAGGTGTCCAAGGAGATGTCCCCAGCTTGTTCCTTGGGCAGCAGAGGAGGGGATGCCTGAACTGGCCTTATCCCATAGCCACACTGATGAATATCTTGCATATCACCATAGAACCTTCATCTGGCGATGGATGGAGATAGAGACAGAGACCCACATTGGAGCATTGGACTGAGGTCCCAAGGTCCAAATGAGGAGTAGAAGGAGGGAGAACATGAGCAAGGAAGTCAGGACTGCGAGGGGTGCGTCCACCCACGGAGATGGTGGGGCTGATCTAATGGGAGCTCACCAAGGCCAGCTCGACTGGGACTAATGGAGCATGTGATCAGACCAGACTCTCTGAATGTGGCTGACAATGAGAGCTGACTGAGAAGCCAATGGCATTGGGTTTTGATTCTACTGTATGGACTGGCTTTGTGGGAGCCTAGTCTGTTTGGATGCTCACCTTCCTAGACCTGGATGGAGGGGGGAGGACCTTGGACGTCGCACAGGGCAGGAAACCCTGACTGCTCTTAGGACTGGATAGGGAGGGAGAGGGGGAGGGAGAGGAATGGGAGAGAAATGGGAGGAGGGGAGGAGGTGGAAATTTTTAATAAAAAAATAAATAAATAAATTTAAAAAACCCTTTTATTTATACTTACCCTTAAAAATGTCATTGGACAACTTAATCAAACTGTGCCTGGATTTCCTCAAAGAAAATTGGATAGAAAGATAGCACAACACAAACATGTTTTACACACTTTGGGTATCAGGCGGCCTTCTATGGAAGAAGGATACCATGGTTCTACGACAGGAGTCTCTTTTAAAGGCAGAAGCCATCTGGCTTTGGATCTCACCAACTGTTTAAAAACTGATAAGGCAGACTCTGAACTGGAACCTGCTGAGGTGTAGCAATGTTTCATCCTGCTCAGGTGTAATTGAAATGTGCTCAGAAGCAGATGTCCAGTGTTGTTACATCCCACATAAAAGGAAGGACTTGAGAAGGTGACTTATTCTATCCCAGAAGCATGTCTCTGATTTGCTGTTTTGGAATTTTAGAAAAGTTAACAGGCAGTGGAGAGAGGAGGACCCCTAGGCATAGAAACTTAGACAGGAGGACCCCTAGGCATAGAAACTTAGACAGGAGGACCCCTAGGTGTAGACACTTGTTCACTTTCTCACAGTGCTTCCCTCTGTTAGAATAATTAAAACACAGAGTCCATCCACCCACTCACCTATCAGCCACTTCATCCATGTTTTAGATGTACTAGCATGGCTCTCGGACAGCTGGACTCTAACCTGGTCTTCCAGGTAGCACCCCCAGAGCCAGTCTGCATGCCTGTCTACCTATCAGCCAATGTTGGTGAGGCAAATAATATTTCAAGTCTCATATATTTCATGAACAGGAATAAAACTATCAGTTACAGTAAACACCTTAATGACTGACGGTCACAGGTAGAACAAGGGACTCTAAACTTGTTCTGGTCCATGTTTGGAACTTACTCAGTAAGCAGAATATCCGGTGCTGAGAATCATTTATTCTACTATTGTTTAAGGAGGGATTTAGAAAGGAAAAAGAGAGACTTGATCTGTGTGTGAGAAGTTGGTCCCCTGCCAGGCCATAGTTGGCACTTTGGGAAGATGGAAAACAGGCAGGAGATACAGGGAGCTCCGTACACAGAAACTTAGTTGTTCATTTTCTCACTTAATATCCTTCTTCTCGTAATTAAGCCCTAATTAAGCTTGAAAGAACTTCTGAGCAAAACAGATGCAGTAATTGTGAAGAGAGAGGGAAGCTGTACTTCAGGGACAGGGGCTCTTCCCCCTGACGCTGTGACAACATGACACCTAAAGTCTGCAATACCAGATAGAAGCCAAGAGCCCACAAATTCTGAAGTACAAATACAACCAGGCAAGTGTTACCTACCCAGAGCTGCCCCAGATCCTGTCTGCACCACGAGGTCCAGGGGAGTTCGTGGAGGTAAGATCTTTAATCCCCTTAGCTGCGCCATAGAGAGTTTCATTAAAGCACAAGACTCTCTGACTAATCCAGGGAGCAGTTGAGAGGCTCTGTGATCCCCAGAACCCCTACTTTCCTTCTGGCCCTGAGAAGGCTGGTTCTGGCACCAGAAAGATCAAAGGAGACTAGTTCCTGGAGATACTGAAATGGGACAGAAATGCTGAGGCATCGCCATCCATCCTCAGGCTGGAGAACCATGACAGAGCTCCGGCTGGGCCTTTGCCTGAGGTTACCGTTCTAAATGGATCATTAAGAAACATAAGATTAGCCGGGCGGTGGTGGTGCACGCCTTTAATCCCAGCACTCGGGAGGCAGAGGCAGGCGGATCTCTGTGAGTTCGAGACCAGCCTGGTCTACAAGAGCTAGTTCCAGGACAGGCTCCAAAACCACAGAGAAACCCTGTCTTGAAAAACCAAAAAAAAAAAAAAAAAAAAAAAAAGAAACATAAGATTTTCAGATGTCTGTCAAACCCTGGAGAAGATCACTCCTTTAATGTCAGTACTAGAGAGATTTGGCAACAGAATTGTTCAGGGGTAACCTGGTTTACAGAGGGAGACTCTCTCTCAAAAATGACTAGATAAATTAAAGACAAAAAAAAATCCTTATTTCAGGTATAAATTTGCCAGCACCATGACTCCAACAGTGTCACTAGTGTGTGTAACATTTACACTTTTCTCTTTTGATGCATTTTCCCTTTTCTAATATTGGCATAGTTTTACAATAGCCTTCTAACTCCCAGTTTGAAGGTTTTCTGTCTGTATCTGTCTTTAAAGGCTCTGAATTTTATCACATACTATTGTAATACTTGTTCAGTCATTGTATTCCTGGCTGGTGGAGAATATAACATTCAGTGTAACGGTTATTATTGCCATCTTGAAAACTACACTATTTAGGATCCAGGCTGTGAAGGAGTACGTCCTGAAACAGCTCATCTTAACTTTATCCCATGCTAAGCAGCAAAGAACAATAATCTTTTTAGTTTTATCTGTTTGCCTGCTTATTTGTTTCTTTCAGAGAAAACCAGGATGGATGAATGCAACCTGCCTCAGGCTCTTGGGGGTTAGACACATCCTGGCATCATCTATCCATCTAAACACAAGTCCATCCTGTCTTTTAAATTCATTTCCTTTAGCATTTCTCAAATAATGTGGAAGATGAGACACCTCTTCCTCCACTGACAGTGACTTCAGTAGAAAGTAACAAATTATTAGAAGATCGCAGCCTGGTCTAAATATGACTTAAATCTTGG
Source organism: Microtus obscurus (assembly GCA_963919715.1). Taxonomy (NCBI): domain Eukaryota; kingdom Metazoa; phylum Chordata; class Mammalia; order Rodentia; family Cricetidae; genus Microtus; species Microtus obscurus. The sequence goes on along the minus strand of CAWTZC010000010.1, from coordinate 32,056,310 downwards.
AAAAAGGAAGAGAGGACAAGAAAAGTAGGAATCTCCATGTAAACAAAGATTAAAAAAATAGAAAATTGTTAAAATTTTCTATTAGTTCTTGGGATTTTTGACAGATTCCAACCACTAACAAAACACTTAATGCTTTTATTCTAATTATATCAGTGAATACTTATGTGATTTTTATTACTATCTGGAGCATTTTTTCATTTAAACAGATATTTAGATGGTATTGTGATTCCTAGGACTCAGAGATATAGACAATAATTGCCTCTCTGTTAGAGCAGCAGTTGAAAGTAATAACCGACATTTTTAGAGTCATGAGGCCACCTGGACACAAACCTAGGGCAAGGCTATATTGATGAAGACATAGACATTTAAAGCAATCTTGTGAGTTTAACAGGAAGGAGGGCAGTGAACAGAGACATTGTAAGTACTCAGAACACACAAACCCATGTGGTCACTGGAATATTCTGATTCCTCATATCCTAGAAAAGGTGCCCAAAGCTCACCATAAATCCCTGAGAAATGAGAATGGAGCTCCAGAACTTGAAGAATAACATCTTACCCGAGTCCAAGTTCTGGAATCAGTTTGAACTGGTGTATAAAAAACCAGTCTGCCTGACAAACAGGTTGGAGGAAAAGCAGCCTGCAAATCCAGCTGACATAATAGCTGTTCAAAAGGCCCCACAGAAGCAAACACCACCTTGAACTCTTAGATAGTGGAACCTCTGCTCACACCAGTATGCCCCCACTTACTGTGCTACGTGCAGTTGACATTGAGGACTTATAGCTTTTGGCAGTATATAACACCCCATTAATCCAATTCTTAGGTTTACCTCATCAAGATCCCCTGGTCCAGAGCTGTCCCATGGTCCCTTACATGTCCTGAGGTAAGTCACTGGGGTACAGATGCCCTGAAGTCATCCGCTAGGATCAGAGCTCTCTGTTTTCTCCTCTTTGAGAAGACAACACAAGGGCCTGTTAGATACCATTCCTAGCTGCAGCCCGGGAGTTATATGAAAATTTTCAAGTTTTTTTTTTTTTATGATTCAGCTTTAACTGTAGGGTTTTATCTAAAAAGGCTGTGCAATTGGACTTGACATTGAGAACTACTTTTAAAAATTATCTAGTAAACATTTACATGGAGTAAAATCAACATAAAAACTTTAAAAATATTAGAATGTATTAGAAGTTATAAATATTAAAAAATATTAGAAGTTATAAAGCTTTGAAGTCATGTGCAAATCTAGAAAATGTTACACTAATTAGGATGCAAATAAGAAAGGAGCCTGTGTCTTTGGAAACTGGGTGGGGAAATCTGATGACATAGAGGAAAAAGTACAAAAATTTACAGTTCAATTCAGTCGTGCTGAGAACGAACTAGGATAATCTATACGTGTAGACAGACAGCAGACAGACACCAAATACACACTTGTGGAAGCTGATTTTCCTTTACAGAGCTCACACATATCTCCTTTAAAACTGTAAGATTTTTTTTCTCTTTACCAAGCTCCCCTGTCAGAGCACACACATAACTCAGAGTCTACAGGGAAGAGGAGGAGTTCGGGGATCCAGTCTACAGCAGCACATGTGTCCATCACTGACTCTCGTATACCAGAAAATGCTATCATGCAAAAATGTTTTTCAGATGAATGTCTAGCATTACTAACGTTTTCTTGAAAAACTCTTCTTTGTATCCAGGAAAAAAGAAATGCTCTTGAAATTCATTAAAGAAATAATTTTTTTCTTCATGACTGTGCTTGGCATGCTGGGAAACATTTTTGTTTCAGTGAATTATATGATCAGTTGGTGGCGAGGCCCTGAGAAGAAACCCATCCACCTTATTCTCATCCACTTGGCTTTTACAAATATCATAATGCTCTTTGCAAAAGGATTGCCAAAGCCAATGGCAGCTTTTGGTTTGAGAAACTTCCTAGATGATATAGAATGTAAGATCATCATTTACCTGCAGAGGGTTTCCCGTGGGGTCTCCATCTGCACCAGCGGTCTCCTCACTGTGGTCCAGGCCATCATCATCAGTCCCAGAGCATCTGGATGGAGGAGGCTCAGACCACAGTCTGCATGGCACATCCTTCCATTCTTTTCATTCTTTTGGATACTCAATGCTTTAATAGGTATGAACCTAATTCATTCCATCACAAGTACAAGCCTGAATATATCAGAGCTTAAGAATGGTGACAACTATTGTCATTTTATGCTAGAAAGTCAGAAAACAAAATGGATTGTTCTCCCTCTCATGGCCTTGAGAGATGCCGTGTTTCAGGGAGCCATGGGAGGCGCCAGTGGCTACATGGTACTTCTCCACAAGCACCACCAGCATGTCCTCCAGCTCCAGAACTCCAAGCTTCTCTACAGAACTCCCCCTGAGCTGAGAGCTGCTCAGAGTGTCCTCCTTCTGATGCTCTGTTTTGTTTTTTTCTATTGGACTGACTGTACTTTTTCTCTATTTTTAAGTCTCTCTTTAGCAAAGATACCCTTGATAGGAAATAATCAAGAATTTTTAACCCTTCGTTACACAACTTTTAGTCCCATTGTGTTGATTCACAGGGAAGGACTTCTGCCGGAGTGTTGGCATGCTCAGTGGGAAAAATTGAAAAAATATCTCTTTTATTTTTCTATTAAATAATGTGAAAGAGCTCTCAGTTATGTAATATCATAGGTAAGACAAAATTCTCTCAAGTCAGTGTAAGTATATGTCTATTCTCAATCAGTCTTTCTGGTGACTCAACCTTATGCTGAGAGAGATAAGTGATAAGTTAAACCTTATTCTCCACTTTTCCTTTTTTGGTAATAATTTTTAAAAGTCCTATATCTTTATTGTGTACTGATAATTTACCAGCGTTATGTCCTTGTGTGCCTGTAGCACATCAGTGCCTGGTGCCTGTAAGGGTAGAAAAGATTGTCAAATGTCCTGTGACTGAGTGGGGTTAGTTTGTTCTTCACCATTTGTGGTTGCTAGGAATCGAACCTGGTCCTCTAGAAGACAAGCTAGTGCTCTCAACTACTGAGCCATGTCTCCAGCACAGAGAGAATGGTCATATTTATATTTTATAAAACTAATTTTCCTATTACCGTTGTGTAAAAGGACACTGCCTTGGTTTCTGGCTGCTCAGACCGGAATAATCACAAGAAACTATACTAATTGCAACACTGTTTTCCTGATTGCTCAGATGGACTTCCAACTAGCTCTTACTTTAATCCATTTCTATCAATCACCATGAGGGTGTGGCCTTCTAGTACACTAATGGTGTCTTTCTCCTCCATATTCTGTAGTCTTTGAAAGATATGAAGAATGTCTATTTAACTGAATATATCTCTATATATCCAGAAAATCTAACTAACATGATTACAAGCTTGACTATTATCCACTAACAACCTATATTTCCTAATTATACATTACATTTTTAAATTTTAAATGAACTACACAATCATAATACCTTAATTAAGATTAGAAATATGCATATACATATAACAAAATTGACATAGCAACTACCTGACTTTGCCTTCTTTCTTCCTTTGTTCAGTTTAGTTTTCTTGTCTAGCTTTATTCTTCCCTGCCATTGAACAAAGAGGCTTCTTTTTTAACCAAGGGTAATAAACCATATTCACAGAATACAGAGGGGAATTTCCAGATCAAATTTGGCAAATTTTGTCAATTTCATAGTGATTTAATCATGTTATTCAAAGAAATCCATGTCTTGTCCCTGATGCTGTACTTGCTAAATGTTAGTTTAGCTATGATGCAGTTTTGAGATTCTTCAAAGTGTCTGCATGTTTCCATCTGTAGAAAACATTTTACATAATTGTGAAAAATGACATAAACTACGTCCACTTCCTGGAATCTCAATGCACCAGTGACAGAACTTTAATGCACTGACATGTTTCTGTGGTCTTATATACACGAAGGTTCTCTGCAGGAATTAAGAATGTCCATATGGAATTAACTGGATAAGGAATACATGGTAAAGTTTCATTTTATCCATCTATTGTTTGTATGTTGATTAACAATGTGGAATTGCCAATTTGCAAGATTAATATGCAGTGTGACTGAAGCAGACTGAGGCTTGTTAGCAGCTGCCCTTTGTTAACGCCTGGTTGCTCTCCACAACACTATCCAGCTGTTTGCCATCAAAGAGCTGCAAAAGGATCTGATTCTACATCCATTTAATTGAAGGATTCACTGCTTGATTTCTTAATTTAGATCCACACACTAAAATATCGACATGGTTTTAAGAATCTGATAGATGCATTCTGAAAAATAATCATTGATCATGAAATTATAAATTCACTAGGGATAGTTTTATGCCTTATTTGTATAAAAAAAATTTTCTGTCATATCAGACTAAACACCTGAAACATTTTGGGTTCATCATGGCTCTACTTTATCATGATGTATACATTCTTATGTTTTGCTTGGTTGCACTTTATGTACAAAACATTTAATTAAGTGATGTCTGTTGTATTGTGTTATTGATTATTAAATCGCATGTTCTTCTAATATAAAATTTTTTTTATTTATGTGTCTCTGTGTGTGAGTGTGTGTCACATTTGTACCGGTCCCTACACAGACCAGAAGAGGACACTGATCACAGGCAGCTATAGCTACAGGCAGTCATGAGTCCTAGATATGAGTGCTGGGTAAGGAACGAGGGTCTTCTTCAAGAAGAGCAGGTCTCCTAACCATCCCTCCATGTCCACCTCACATTTATCATGTAATGTGACTTGTTTGTAGGGAACATCCACTACTTCTCTGAGTCCCAGTTACATAGAGGACCAGACTAATGAACACTTTCTCAGTCAGTCTGTGTAATTTGACTCAAAAGGAAGCGATGTAGGAACACAGAGAAGGAGTGAAGAAAGATGTATTAAATCTGAATGATGAAAAGATTGTTCAGTGTTAAGAATAGAGAGAGGTGGTTAGGTGGTGTTTGTGCGCACCTTTAATCCCAGCACTTAGCATAGGCAGTCAGTTCTCTGTGAATTCAAGACCAGCCTGGTCTACAAGAGTTAGTTCCAGGAGGACAGGCTCCAAAGCTACAGAGCAAACCTATTTTGAAAAACCGAAAAAAAAAGAAAGGAAAAGGAAAAATAGAGAAAAGTAAAAGAAAAAAAGAAGAGAGAGGAATCTTGAGGGAAGCCTCAGTGGGCAAAAGCACCTGCCGACAAGCCAGACAAGCTGATCCATCTCTGAAGAAGAAAACTGACTCCCATGTGCTGCCCTATAACCTCCACATTCATGTTGAGACATGCACACAAGAACACACACACAAACTCTTTAATTTTAAATTAAAAAAGAATATAGGATATACATAACTGTTGACTCAGTATGAACTAGGATGGTCTGAACGCTGAGGCATATAGAGTTGGTATTGTGAATTTCCCCCAAAAAGAATAGAATTTTAAAAAATGAAACAAAACTTGATCAGAACAATAATTAAAATCTTAACATATGATGAAAATTCTAAATAAGTAGTAGATAGTAAAGGCAACCGGGAAATCAAATTCAATTATGCCCTTCAAGTAAAGCACGTAAGATTAGACAGATGGGTTAGTATAATAACTCCATCATTTCCTTATTCTGGACACATTGTTTGTAACTAGCATGCACCTGTGGACATTATGCTACGTGAAATAGGTCATCTGCATATAGACAAATTCCACGTGATTTTACTAGTAAGTAGAACCTAATAGAACAGAGAATAAAGCCTTCAGAGTGTGGTGTGCAGCCTACAGCCCTCAGAAACTACCTCATAGTTGTGAGGTGTTCTTGCTTGTGTCTAGTTCCTCCATATAACCGAAAATATGAAGGGGTGGTTACTCAGAGCTTGCCAGTCTTCACCTTCAAATTCTCCCTGCCATGTGACTTTCTAGGAAGACATTTAAAAAAATCATTGACCCTAGATCAGGGTAAAAACTGTGCAAGGAATTGGTTCATCTAAGCTGAGTTGAGTGGACCAGTTTACTTGGGTTACCAGATTACATTGTAATTTATAGGTCATGGGAGAATCAAACGCACCTGCATGACCAGAAATTCTGTTTCAACATTGGTGACAACCTACAAAAAAATCTGTATGTGAAAAGATCCCAAGCCCCAATCAAGATTCTACCTCCTATACACTCCCCAAACCAATTAGCAGCTATGGCAGGAAGAAGTGGAGACTGGAATCTTAGGTGAAGCTGTGAAAACGGCCTCCACATCCCCATGAGATTCTAACTGTCTCGTTACCAGTACCATAGGGCAGGCTCCCACTCTACTGTGCCAAAGGTATTCTGTGGCCTTACAGTCACTGCTTCATGGTGGCCAATGGCCGTGGACTGGCTAGTTCTGTCAACTTAAGACAAGCTAGAGTTATCTAAATGGAGGAAACCACCATTGAGATAATGCCACCATAAGATCCAAATGTAGGGTATTTTCTTAATGAGTGATTGATGGGGAGTCCCAGCCCTTTAGGGTAGTTCCATCCTTGGGCAAATGGTCCTGGGCTCTATACAAATGTAGACTGAGCCAACCATGGTGAACAAGCCAGTAAGTAGCACCCCTCCATAACTTCTGTATCAGCTCGTGCCTCCAGGTTCCTGCACTGGGTGAGTTCCTGTCCTGATTCCTTGATGATAAACATTGATGTGGAAGTGTAAACCAAACAAACCTTTCCCTCCATTAAAGAACATGACCCAGGGGCTGGAGAGATAGCTCAGTGGTTAAGAGCATTGCCTGCTCTTCCAAAGGTCCTGAGTTCAATTCCTGACAACCACATGGTGGCTCACAACCACCTGTAAAGAGGTCTGGTGCCCTCTTCCGGCCTGCAGGCATACAGACAGACAGAATATTGTATACATAATTAATAAATAAATAAACATTTTTTTAAAAAAAGAACATGACCCAGGAATATAGTAGTTTGAGAGTTCTGAGTGCGTGTGGAAACACTCCAAGAAAACAGGACAAAAATCTTCTCTCTTGGTTTCTCCAAATCACAGAAATTTTCTTTCTCTGTCCAGGCAGAGCAGAAAGGAGTGGGTTTATTTCTGATTGCTGCTTATTGCGTGTTATTAATAATCATTTAAATGTTTAAAAAGTCCTTTGTGTGCTTCTGTGAAGAACTTGATTTTGTCATGCTCAGCTTGTCTTTGCCATTGTATACAGCGTGACCTCATGTGAACTTTCTTACCCTCAGAGTATAACTTGTCTGCTGCTCTGAATAAAGTTGGCTGTTGCAGGAGACTCCAGTCCACCTCCTTCTCCCAGGTCCCACTACCTCTGGAGGGTGACAAGTGGTGCCTTAAAAGGGACCTGAAATTGGCTTTGGAATCAGCGAGTGGGGACCCTCACGGAAGGAAATGAGTGAGAATAATGGGGCAGACACCAGGGAAAGAATTGTCTTATGTTGACTTTTTGCTTCATTTTTTTAAAGAAAAGAGGTTTTATAAAAACCGCAACTATTAAGTTTCTTTCAAGTTGTTTGTGAGTATAAGCACCAGTTTTCAGAAAAAGAAAAATTAGATGAGGAAGTGTGGGACAGTGTCCAAAAAACACACTGAAAAGAAACATAAACAGGGTGAAAAGATACCGTTCAAATCTGGGTCACTTGGGCATTAATCTCATGATTATAAAACTACTCAGGAAGATAAGGACATTATTAATCATGAGAAAGAGATGGCTATTTTTTTCATGACTATGAGCTGGATGATGAAACCTTAAAATTGTTACTGGAGACTCTTTCAGATATGTGCCCTCTCTTGTTTGAGATTTCCCTACAGCATGGGTGAGGAATTTGATGATCAAATTAATCTTGAAATCTTGACATTTCTTAATGAGGACTTAGGAGAGCCCATAGAAAAGTTAAGTTTAGAACCCAGACAAGCTAGGGCATGGCCGGGAAAAAGAATTCATTCATCAACTCCTTCCCAGCCCCATGAGATCAGCTTGATATTTCTAGTGCAATTTCAACAAAGTCAGAATGTTTATCAGTGATTGAACGTGGACATAATAAAAGGGATATGTGTTTGGAACCAGCACCCCTGCATCTTTCACGTACTTGATGGTGGCACTAATTTCTGCAGTTATTCTAAAAATGCGATACTGTTTTCAATTCACCACTTTTTTTTTTGGAAGATACATCACTAAAGACTTCAATTTAGCCTTTTTAATCACAATAACCCTCACTCTTCAGGTCGGTGGATCAATGTGAGATTTCTGCCGTATTCTAAGTGTATTGATCCCTTTTATTCATTCTGAAACTGGGTAAATAAACATTGGATGAGATTGGAACCTATTGGAACTATTGGGATTCAGATTCCAGTCATTTCTTTTCCTCTTCCATTGTATCCAACTTGTGTTCTGAGGAGTTCCATGAACTCTGAGGGAGGAGTCTTTGATAGCATCTTCCCATTTGATACTCTTCCAAGTACTGTCTGGCTGTGTTTCCCTGAATCTATTGCCATCTACTACTCAAGAAGGCTTCGCTGATGATGACCGAATAAAGGACTGATCTATGCATACAAAAAAAGAATTTTTTTAAAGACTTGTGCTTCCTATGGTACTGTTCATTGTTGTTATGAATATCTTACTGTTTAGGAAAATGCTACACAATGATTGGCATGATTTTTATATAACTGATAAAATGGTTCTTAGCCCTCCACAAATTCTCCAATGGTAAAGGTGGATTGCACTCCTGAAGTCCATGAAAAGTTTCCATAACTAGGACTAAGGGGTTATCCTATAAATGCCACATATGAGATTCTGGCAGGGGTTGGTAGATGGGTTGCAACAAAATATCAGCTGCACAATATACATCCCACATCCCTTCCACATGTCAGGGGTATAGCTACAGCTGCCTGGATGAAAACTGATACAGGACCTGACTTTGGGTCTAGTTATATAAAAAACTATACTAGACCTTCTCTGAGCCTCTGCTGATTTCATAGGGAGACTCAAAGATGCTATTGAAAAACCAAGTAAAGGGAATCAAACTAAAAAGGTATTATTAAAAGAGCCGGCTTTGATAAGGTCAATGAATATTGCTAAGGAATAATCAGGTCTTAGAAACAGAGGAGAGGCACAGACAGACAGACAGACACACACACACACAGAAAGAGAGAGAGAAAGAGAGAAAGAGAGAGAGAGAAGAAATGTACTTATGCAGAAATGTGGAGACCTACAAACAAAAAATTAGGTGCTTTAGAAACATGCTGTTCAAAAACAGATGTCAGCAAAATGCATAGCTACTTAAAGAAACAATGTAAATTGCCTTTGTAAAAAATGAATGCTCATAGTCAAGGAGCTAGTTTATACCCTGAATACAAAGAAGTAAAGCACTCATCTACAGAAGTGCCAAACTAAATATGCTAAGTCTTTACCTAGCAACAATAGCAATATCAGCAAATAATTGGGAAATGGATTAAAGGCCCTCCACAAGTCTCATAAAATTAGAGGATTAAATCCAAACATGATAATATTTGTACCATCTTCTTACTGTAATCAATTCTATTCTTTTATTATAGGCTGCTACTCAAGGAAATGGTGCTATTGATATTCATTGTCCTAAAGACATGCCGTTTCCCCCTTTCAATGGCCTTTTACATTATACACAGAATATTGGGGACCCATACTGTCTGGAACAGTTGAAAACCTATTGGCTCACAATAGTTTACCTATGAAAGAAATTACAGATCATACAGGATTTATTGATAAAGATTATAATAGGAGAAATTATAGTCATGATCCCAGTACTGATTGGCAACTAAAACAGGAGAAAAAAAAGTACATGGTGATTTAGTCCTTTTGCATAAAAAGGTACTTTGTGGGGGGTGATTTGGTATTAATAAATAAAACTATAGCTTTAAGCACCATATTAAAGGAAAATTATAAATCACTTTGGGCATAAAAATAAGAAAAAACTTTTAAAAGTTTGATTCTGGAACTGATGTCTCTATTATAATTATGGAAAAGTTGCACCTGGAACGGTCTTTTGTTGTCTTTAACAAAGTCTCCATTGTTCTATTTTACCAATAAGAACTTGGGAGTCCTGAGTTCCTTGCTCGTGCTCTCTCTCCTTCTTCTCCTGATTTGGACCTCCTGAATATTAACCTTCATCAGACGATGAAAGGAGACAGAGACAGAGACCCACATTGGAGCACTGGACTGAAATCTCAAGGTCCAAATCAGGAGAAGAAGGAGAGAGAGCACGAGCAAGGAACTCAGGACTGCGAGGGATGCATTCACACACTGAGACAATGGGGATGTTCTATCGGGAACTCACCAAGGCCAGCTGACCTGGGTCTGAAAAAGCCTGGGATAAAACCGGTCTTGGGAAAAAACATAGAGAAAATGAGGACTACTGAGATCTCAAGAACAATGGCAATGGGTTTTTGATCCTACTGCACGTATTGGCTTTGTGGGAGCCTAGGCAGTTTGGATGCTCACCGTACTAGACCTGGATGGAGGTGGGTGGTCCTTGGACTTCCCACAGGGCAGGGAACCCTGATGGCTCTTTGGGCTGAAGAGGGAGGGGGACTTGATTGCTTGATTGGGGGAGGGGGAGGGAAATGGGAGGCGGCAGTGGGGAAGAGACAGAAATCTTTAATAAATAAAAAAAAAAAAGAACTTGGGAGTCAGATGCTGAGATGAAAACCTGCTAGCTCAGAGAAGCAGAGAAAGCACCCAACTGCTTCATCATCATCCGAGAAAAAGAGCTTTCTCCTCTTCATCTCAAAGAAAAAAAACAAACAAACAAACAAAAAAAAGCCTCCAACCAGATGTCCCTCCCTCCTACTTCCTGTGCATCTCTCTCTCAGTCTTACTGATTTCCTGTTACTCTTTATGGGTCTTTTTTTCTTGTAAACTGGTTGCTAACTCCTCCTCTTGGCCTATGGTTAATTTTATTTAATCCTGCTGACAATATTGAAGCAGAAAGCTCTTGGATAAATGGTGTGTGCTAGGGATAGTCCACACTACAGCTACAAGTAGGTTTTTCCACCAAATAATATAATATTGGGGCTCACGGTGTGATCAAATAGCCTGCAGCAGACTGTCATGGATTAAATTCAACCCTGACAGGGTTAGGAACTATGAGCTCTAATAAGATTAAGCAACATTGAGAAAGCACCACCTGTAAAAATTACATGGAAATTCGGCGAACCTGTCTGGACACCTTAATGGCCCCTTTCTAGAGACAAGTTACAGGTGCCTCACCAGAATCAGAGAACAATTGGAAAATAGGCACATAGATCACTTTCTCTCCCTGGAATTCTATTCTTGTAATTAAAAAGAAATCTGGTTAAGTAGAAATTCCTGATTGGTTTGTGCAATATTACTGCCACCATGTGACCAAAGGGAGCGTTACAGTCTGGTTTACCTACATCCACCCTCATTCCTAAAGATTGGCCTTTAATAGTTTTGTGTTTGAAAGATTGCTTTTACACCATATATATTCATCCTGATGATAAGATGCATTTCATCTTTTCTGTTTCCTCACTCAATCATAATGAACTTCAGCTCTGATTATAAATAGAATGGATTACCTCAAAGTATGAAAAACTCCCTGATGTAATGTTAATACTATGTAGAAAGGTTTTAGAGCTGTGAGGTGAGCCTTTCCTCAGGCTTATATTATTCATGTATATATTGATATCCTGATGGTGACCTCCAAAGAGGAAGAGCTACAATCATATATGATATGACTCAAGATAGTCTGCATAAATATGTGCTTAGTATGGAGCCTGAGTCAGTAAAAGGATCAGACACTGTGAATATATGGGAAAACTAGTTTTTACTAAAACACCATCAAACAATAAAAAAATTATCTATTTGACAAGACAAATTAAAAAGCTGGTCTGTCCATTCTCTCCACTCCTTCAAAACGCTCTCTTAATAATTCAGATGCTGAATCCAAGCCCAGTTCACACTCACTTGGAGGGTATGACCTAAGATCCTAGAGTTCCTCATTCTTTTGTTTAGGGTACAAAAGTTTTTAGCCTCTTTTTGTGCAGATTATATTACTTAGTAACGCTCGTTGATTCACACCAGAAACATCTGATAAACAGGGACCTGGCGACTACTCCTATGCTAGAGTAGCAACCAAGAGGGTTAATCCAGGACAGGACCAGTGACCAGGAGCCACATCCCAGGCCAGCATGGCTCTCACTTCTGCACTGGAGATGCTCCTCTCACCTCCTCTCAGCCCTGTGCCCACTGCTATTTACAGTGCATTGCATCAGCAGCTGGAAAGGCCCTCCAGGTGGGACAGTACATGACAGACAGACGCATCCCTAAGGCAGATGAACTGTACAAGCTTCCTTAAAGCTGTAGATGAGGCTATTGGCTTTTTGAAATGGGGGTGGTGAGCCAATCAAGATTTGTAGTCCCATTGATAGTTTAGTGTACAAGGAATAAATCTCCCAAATACACCAATGACCTTGAAGTGCCTGTGGTTTACACAGCAAGGTGACTCTCATTTGTCCAGATCCCTGGTTGGAACTTTATCAGAAGACAGAATCAATCCTCAGCATTCTCCATATCTGCTCTGTGCCAGTGTTTAAAGAAGGGCCCGAGGAGGAAGAGGCAGTGACCATCTACTCTGTGACTCAAAAGAGGGTCCGTGAGCTGGCTCACAACTTGAGAGTGTGGACAGAGGAGGATCTGGAGAAACTGGAAGCTAGTTTCAGAAACTTGACTGCTGGGATAACTCCAGAGCCAGGCAAATATAATCATTGTGGAAGAATAAGGAAAATTGCACTTTAGGGGAAGACTCTGCAGTTTCCTGACATGGCGACAATGACAACTGAAGTCTTTGTGCTGCTTTCTTAAAGCTAAGAACCACAGGAATCCTGAAAGGACATGAGAGGCCTGACCCAGCACTCACCCTCAACACAGGCTCCATGGTGAGCAGCCCTCACTTCCCTGGGCCAACTATGTGATTCCCTTCAAGGGAAACATTTCGTTCTCTTTCACTAAGCAGTGGAGGTCGTAATGTAAGGCTTTGAGCCTTACAATCTCAACTCCTCTTACACCAGGAAGATAGGAATTGACGCTCCCATGAGGCTCTAGCTCACAATCCAGCCGTAACTCCTGATGCGGAAGTACTCCACACCAGCAGATTGCATCATGGGGCATTGCTGCATAGCTGTCTCCTTCAGATTGAATTATTCCCACCGGACTGGGTAAGGAGACCCACAGGTCAGGGCAAGCTCACCACCAAACTTAGCACACTCACAAAGTCCTCTTCCCAGGGAGACATAATCAGAAAACATTTGCTGGGAGGAGAAGGGACTCTTCTTTCGTGGAACAGCTGTCCACAAATTGGGCAGGGAGTGCCAGTGTGCTCTTTAGACTCCTGTCAAGTTGACACCCACTGGAGTCATCTGGGAAGAGGAAACTCAACTGAGAAAATGTAGTTTTGTTTTCTTTTGTTTTGTTTTACTCTTTGGAGGCTGCCACACAGCTCCCAAATAAATACACTTTGTCTTATTCTTACTTATGAATGGCTGACCTTAACGTGGCCTGTTTCTAGCCAGCTTTTCTAACTTAAATTATCCAGTTTCTCATTAACTGTGTTTTGCCTCTATGCTTTTTATCCCTCTTTATTCTATATCTCTTTTTTTTCCTTCTCACTCTGTGGATGGTGGTGTGGCTGGGTGTCTGACCCCAGTGTCTTCCTCTCCTTCTCTTGATCTTTTCCTCTTTTGGAGTGTAGATTTCTCTTCTTATTTATTCTCTCTCCTGCCTAGCTATTGACCACTCAGCTCTTTATTAGACCAATCAGATGTTTTAGACAGGCAAAGTAACACAGAATTACAGAGTTAAACCAATGCAACATAAAAGAATGCAGCACATCTTTGCACCATTAAACAAATATTACACAGCATGAATGAATATAACACTTCTTAAACTAATAATCCACAATAAGAAAGTGCATCCATCAGACTGACCTAGAGGCAAGACAGTGGGGGCATTTTTGATTAATAATTAATGTCATGATATTGGAGGGTGTGATGGTTTGAAATGAAATAGAGTGGCACTATTAGGAGGTGTGGTCTTCTTGGAGCACAGGTGTCACTATGGAGGTGGACATTGAGGGTTCATATATGCTCAACATCTCCCCAGTGAGTCAGTTTACTTCTTGTTGCCTATGGATCAATATGTGGGCCTCTCAGCTCCAGCACCTTTCCACCTGCATGCCGCCATGATCCACTATGATGATATAAACTAAACCTCTGAAACTGTAAGCCACCCCATTAAATATTTTCCTTTAAAAGAGTTGCCTTGTTCATGGTATCTCTTCACAGCAATAGAAACCTTGAGACAGAAGTTGAATGAAGAACTGGGTTATTGCTATGATTAGAGTTGACCATGCTTTTGTCTGATGGAATATGGACCTTGGGACAAATAACAGGGTGTAAGGTCAGTAAACAAATCTAAAGATATTTTACATTCTAATAAAAACTATATTGAAACAAAATCAGCAAAACAATACTTTTGAGAATTAAATAAATAAATAATTACCTAAAAATAAACTTCAATAAGTCCTTCTGGGAAAATGAGAAGTCAATATATAAAGAATGATATTGGACCCCATTACCATCCTGTGTAAAAGGCAGTTTAAGACAAATCACAGACCCCATTTGAAACCCCAAATTCTGAGACTACAGGGTAGACATCCAGAGAAAACACTTCAAGATGGAGCGTTGGCAAACGTCTTCTGCACAGAGCATTCCTGTCGAAATCACAAGGGTGTTGCTCACATCTATAGTCTCTTCCCCATTATCTAGCTAAAACCAGAACACAAAAATATATCTGTAAACAAATGTCAACTTAAACAAAAAAATATTTAAACCTAGGACAATTCGTGAGTCAAATGAAGTAATTGTGGAAAGTTGGAGGTGAAAATTGTGTATCAGGGACTGAGATTTCACAATAGGTTTGCTTCTCCCTGACATTTGACAACTTAGATATTAAAGAGTGGCTGATATTTTATGGTAAAAAGAACTCTGCAAACCCTGGAGATACACATACTGCCAAACAAACATCACCTGCTAGTAGAACTCGCCACAGCTTGTCTGCTCCACAGCCATCATGGTGAGCAGACCTGACAGTTCTCTGATTCATTTGCATGTGTCAGTTTCCCTCAGAAGCACACATGCTGCTCTCTCTTTGGATGATCAGGGAACTGGGAAGGGTGAACCCGAGGACCTTCCCTCTCTACCTGAGACGGAAAGGTGTGTGTCTGGGGCCAGAATGCTGGAAGTTCCACTGACAGATGTCCCCCAGCAGTCTCGAGTGTCTCTGTCCTGTGTTCAGGATCTGTTCTCATCAGAGAGCTCCAGGGTGAACTGTGCACGAGGCCATCTCAGTGCTTCGTCCAGAAACTCTATCCAAGGTCCTTAGACCTCACTGGTCTTCAGCTGCCGTTATGTCCTGCTTTGTGCCACTGGCTGCATCATTGTAGTTTAGAAAATTTATTCATCTGAGTTTGGTGAGTTTCTAGGTTTCAGTGGGTCACCTTCTCTGCTTTATTTATATTTATTTACTTACTTATTTATTTTTATTTTTTACTGTATTTCTTGGTCCCATGTGGACTGGCTTAAAAAGATAGGATTTTATAAATCTACCTTGGAGTCTCCTTCTTCACACATAACATACTATACATGAAAATAAAAAAAATGTTTGATATACTAAAGAACAAAAATGGCATTTTTCTAATCATTAGTAACCTTAAAGAAGATTCAGAAAAGCAGCAAAAAAGAACACACAGTAAATTTAGGATGTAGACCAGAAAGTCAGCAGTACAGACTAGACATTCACCAAGAAATATAAAATTTTGAAAAATAAAAACAAATATTAAATGGAAAACTCATTAAACCAAATTTAAAAACCAGTAAGAAATACTATTTAAAAAATGGCTTAAGCAGAAAAACCTCAGGGGTTGAATGAAAGTTTAAGGAAATAACTACACTGAGGCAGCAGTACAGAAATGGGTATGACCGCGACTTTCAAGACTCTTTATGATCAAGAGTGAAGACCTTGGAAACCACAGTCTAGGAGAGATTATCTCCTACACACTACAGGGGGAAGCTACACATGTGCTCTGCACACACTATATGAAGTGATTTTGTCTTACATAACACACACACACACACACACCTAACTTTAGAGAGAGCCCCTAAGTCACAGTTAGGTATGTCTAAGATTGAAGAAGAATAAAATGAGAGATTGTGTCTGTACAGCAGACCCCAGCAGTCCAGGGATGACACTAAGTCTCAGTAAGAGACAGGCTGGTGCACCAGAAAGGCCAGAGCCTCACTTTAAGGACAGTAAAGGACAACCCCAGTACTTAGACACCACAGGGTGTCTCTGAGCAAGATTAGAAGCCTTCATCTCTTCTATCCCCCCTCCCCCAGTCTCATTTATCCACCTCACCTAACACAAGCATAGATGCTCCCATTGTTGAGGAAAAACAGTCTCCTGAATATTAGTTCCTGGATATGACCACCCCAGTGCACTCCTTCACAATAGGAAGTGGATAGACCCTGGGAAGGGAAAGGAGCCATGGAGGTCGAGAAGCGTGAGCTAAGTTGCTCTTCATGACTGACTGTGCGCATGGTAGGTGTGTCGGAGGCTCTCTCCTTGGATCTCCTCTGCTGTCTAAGGGAAAATGAAAACTAAAGACTTCATATCTCAAGCTGCTTGCTGTTAGAGACCCAGACTGATACGTGGGTCTTAGAGTTAAATATATATAACCCTTCTCCATGTGATCTGAGCAATAGCTGAACAATCTCATCTTCAAGTGACAGAAGCCCATTTTTTTTTTACACAGTGAACATCAGTCTAAAGAGATTTACATCCAAAGGAGAAGAGAAAGGGAGAACTTGGAATGGAAGGGAGATTACTGTTATGGACAGAGTCAGCACTCGAGCAAGAAAGAGACAGACTTCTCATGACCCCACCCTTAATACTACACCTGAAGACCGGCCAATGGTTCCGGACCTTGAACATCTTTGTTCTTGGTATACTGAGATTCTTTTTATTTTTCTTTAAACTTTTGTTTTTATTAGATTTATTTATTTTATCTTATTTATTTTTTATTAATCATTTTATCCGTGTGCTTTGCCTGCATATATATAAGTGTACCATGTTTTTGAGATACACATGGAGGTGAGAAAAAAGTATTGGATCCTATGGAATGGGGTTATGTGTTACAAGGTGCTGGGGATTGACTGGATCTTTTGAAAGAGAAAAAGTTGCTCTTTTGAGTCATGACTGAGTAATCTCTCCAGCCTTGGTGTTCAGCCTCTCAGAAGTTTCTCCCAATTAACTAACTGACTTGGGGTAAGTGGAGGACAATTTCCCAGGAGCCAGGAACTCAGGGCGCTGTTCATCCTCACAGCCCTCCTTATCACCACACAGGGACTGTAATTAGGAACAGAAAGTTTCAGCCTCAGCAAATGGCAGGCCACCAGGGAGTGTGCAGAGCTGGCAACCAGGAAGGACATGTGCATAAGAAGCCCAAACTCCTGATGGTGACATCCTAACAGCAGCGACAGTTGCTGGGAACACAAGGCTTAAGGATGATAAACAGAGCCTGGCTGTGGTGTGAGAACACCCACCCTGAGCCCTGCACAGACTCCACAGGCAAGTGTTCCATCAAGCCACAGTGGATTGAAGCTGCCTTTCACCTTGACAGAGGGGCTGTGAGGTAGGAATGGGGAGGGAAGTTGGTTGAAGAGAAGGGTTCGGGTTCCTCTGTCACTGTGAGAAAGAAAAGTGACAGGATCCAGGGAGAAAGCAGGCTCTCATTCCCACCTGCAGTGCAGAATTGTTTCCATGTCCATGAGGGAGCCCTGTGCAGCTGCATGGGGTGCACTGGGCCAGAGATGCTCATGACAGCCCAGGCAGATAGAGCAGACACGGGCTGAGATTTCAGCTTGAGTGTGAGGAAGCTTTTCCTCTCTGCAGTTTCTTCAGTCTCTGTGTTGTCCTCACAGGAGCAAAGGTATCTTGGGTCTGGTGCCCTCCCACCTTTCAGAAGGTGGTAAGGGGCTTTGCCCTTCTTTGTTCTTATTTTATTGTTCCTGGAGCTTTCCTGTCCAGACTCAAAACATAATACAGTGTGACAGTGCAAAGAATTGTGGGGAATCTGACATGACACAAATCACAGAATAATGCATTAGAGCATGGTTTACACTGGGCAGGCACTGTCCTAAGCACTGTGCGCCTCTGCTCCATTGAATCCTCACAAAACACATGGATGCTACCAAACACCATGCCTACATTAGGGATTATTAAAGGGACCAAGAAAATGTTCAATTCCAGGCACAGAGCAGTTAGGAAAGGTGGGGTTTGACAGATGGGATAGCTTTTCAACTTGACAATTTATCCTTCTCTAGTTTATGGATTTTTCTCTTATGCATCTAGACCTAGCATTGGCCCCTAGAGTCCTAGAGTCCATGACTCATTCCTAAAAGAAAACTCTGAATTGATTAGTTTCACACAGGTTGCTCTTTTTATTTCTTACATGTTGGAGGCATGATGGTTGAGGAAGTATATTAAATATGTATATGAAGATATATATATATATATATATACTCAGTCACCCTGAAATAGACAAATAGACATGGGTGAGTGTGTGTGTGTGTGTGTGTGTGTGTGTGTGTAGCTTTTACAACTAAGTTCTTACTGTTTGGAAATCAAGGAAAATTTTGTGCTTGTAAATTTTGCTATTGGCATCTCAGAGATCACATAAAAACATTTGAAATGCTATCAAATTATAAGCAGTTCAGTACAGTGGGATTTTGAGAGAAAATAAAGCACTGTTGGTAAGTTCTTAAAGGATAAACAATGTTCATCACTAAATTGTTTGAAGCCTGAAAGGTCACATATTTGCACAAGTGAGAAGTGTTAGACACTTACCAAATGTATAATCCAAACTGAACTGACTTCTCAAAGATACTCAGATTTATCAATTGTTCTGAAAAGCCCAGCTCAAATGCTTCTCAAAATTGCTGTCAGTTCGTCTCCATGATTAAAGAGCAGTTTTAAACCTACAGTTGCCTTGAGAAACCTAAAAACTTTCAAGCCGGCATTATGAGAACACTTACAAACTACACACAGAACCAGTGTCTCTGAGGCTGCTCAGTGCCCAGTGCAGGAAGAGAGCACATACATAGGCTGCACAGCCTTCTGAGGTCAGGGAAAGCATAAGACATGAGACTCTAAGCAGGGAGCCATGAGGCATGAGAGCTGGGGAAGCTCAGCTTTGGATACAGCCCATGTACCTGTGGAAAGGTAAGTAAGTGCCAGTGCTAACATTTGCTTGGGAGGGGTCAAAGGAATTCAGAACTGACTTTGATGTGGACCTGATGTCAAATTGTAGACACAGATAGAAATTAAGGTTGTTGTGTGAAGCTCTCTGTGTTCTGTGAAGTGTGAAACAAATGGAGTAAGTTCCTTCTTTAAAGACTCATTTCGTGTTCAGTGTAGAAGCTGAAGAACAGGGGGAAACAGATACCATACATAAAAAGATGGCAATCACAGTGTGAGACAGCAGGGGGGACTCACAGGCTGGGGGATTTCTGATTGAGAGCATCGCTAGACAGAACCAACTTTAAAACAATCAGCAAGCCAGGCCTTTGTTAAGACTCTACAGGAACAGTTTTCCTGGTGTTATACTGGGGAAGAGAACCTAGGAGAAAGAGTAACAACAGGATAAAGTGGAGTAAACAGGAAATAAACTTCAAGATGAGTCTACCCATGGATATTGAGGACACAATCTTTGATCACATATAGTCCACATTGAGGACAGTGAGTCATTCATGCCCCCACTGCGTCACTAACCTCTGTATAATTTATGACCAGAGAGCGTGGGAAGAGGAGAGAATACCATACCATCCCTCCTGAGAATCTGAATCATTGACCAACAACAATTTCCTGAGAAACAGCACAGTTTTTATTAGTTCCACAGCCATTTGAGTGATGGTTGCATTTGAGGCAGTGAAGAGGATCAGGATGAGGCATCAACAGAGTCCAGGAGCTGAGGTCCTACTGGGTGTGATGAGGGAAAAGGAAGGAGGCTGTCAGGCTAATCCTCAGGACTGTGTTGCTTAGAAAACCAACAGAGTGATAACACGTGTTTAGCTTTTCTCTATGAAGAACATGGTCATATGACCATGGATGAATGATGGAGACAAAGAAGGGTCTTTGTGAAAGGCCGGGAAAGTATTTTATGCCCAGATATAAACTAGGACCACTTCTGTGGGAATGGAAGTTAGACAAACCGGGAAAATAAGTAATATGATAAAGCATCATCATGGAAAGAACCATATGTGTTTGCATAATTGATACCATTCTTTTCATCAGAATAAATAGAGAAAATCTTACATGTGTTTCTCAAATGATTTTCCTTAGTGCTGTACATGAAGTCAGAGGATGAAGTGGAATAACATTATCCACGCAATAATCTTCCTTTCTCTTGCTGGACCTGGAATTGTGGGGAATATCCTAATGCTTCTAATGCTTGTGAGACTTGTGTACACTTCAACCTTGGGGACTGAGAAAAAGCCTGTGAACATTATTCTCATCCACTTGGTATTTTCTAATATGATCATTATTTGTTTCATAGGGATCAGAGATATAGCCACAGTGTTTTATTTCAAAAACTTCCTCGGAGATATTGGCTGTAAAATTGTGGTTTTTCTGGCAAGGATGGCACGGGGCTTATCCATCTGTACCACCTGTCTCCTCAGTGTGGTCCAGGCTGTTACCATCAGTTCCAGGACCACCCTTTGGACAAAGCTAAAACCACGGACCTCATGGCAAGTTCTTCAATTTCTCCTCTTCTTCTGGATGGTTAATGTTCTCATAAGCTCCAACTTACTCTGCTATGTCAAATCAGGGAATGGCTTGAACAGTTCTGTACCTGGAGCATACATTGGCCATTGCTATATGCTGCCATCAAGACATACAGTTAAGTGGCTTTTCCTCTCCCTCATGACTCTTCGTGATGTCATCTTCCAGAGTCTGATGGGCTGGAGCAGCGGGTCCATGGCTCTCCGTCTGTGTGAGCATCACAAGCGTGTCCTCTACCTTCACAGCTCCAGGTGTGCGCACAATTCCCCTCCAGAAATCAGAGCTACCTGGAGCGTTCTCATTCTAATGGCCTGCTTCCTTTTCTTCTACTGGGCAGATTTCATTCTCTCCTTCTACACTGGTTTTACAGTAACACACGATTCTATTTTACTAAATATTAAGACACTTTTAGAACTTGGTTATGCTGGTTTTAGTCCCTATGTTCTGATTAGCAGATACACCCATGTTCCTAATGTCTTACATGCTCACTGAGAAGTGTAGAAATTACATTCTACACATATTCATATGAGCTAAAGGTATGTACACTGTAAGCTGCTTTGCCAGGATGAATTTTAGAAGTGCAGACACAATGTTTGCTCTATAGCATAGGCTGACCTGGCAGTCAGTATATGGCACAGGCTCACCTTGAGATGCCTCAGAATCCCAAATGCTTGTATTACAGGCAGTTGCCACCAAACTGTCATTTGCCTAAGTGTTCTAACATATCACATTAAATTAAATTTGAAAAAAATGTATTTTCTTTCCTTAAAAAGTCTAGAATTGCACAATCTTAAGACTAGTTCAGGGTTTCTAGACAAGTAGAAAACAGATTCTTACCATCTCCCTGTTCCTCCATCCCTGTCATATGATGAGTTGCTTCTCATTAGCCCTGGGGGAAAATGCTGGAGGTAAGGCTGATGCCAGAAATTAGTATCTCACTTTTGTCCAAACCAGAGAAGGAAAACAAAATAGGTTAAGTGGAGGTGAGGAGAAGCCCTTATCTGAGGTGAGCTCGTCCTGCAGAGTGAAGAAGACCACAGTGTGACAAGCAAGGTCACAGCTGCACAGCAGATTTGCTTTCCAACTGTTTAACACGGCTGGCTTCCAAAATGCCTCCCACTACAGTGTCAACATTGCTGGATAATTATAGCTGGGTTAAAACTTAGTGTACCACTGCCAGAAGCTCTGGTAAATGGGCTCTCTCAAATGACGCCTCGCTCCAGACCAGGGCTTCAGGGGAATATTGTTGTGTTAAAACCTCCATGACAAGTTGTTAACATTGGAGTTTACACCTCTGACTCTCACTGTGGCCTACACCATCCTAGTGTTTGCTAGGTCTTCTTGGTCCCTGAATCTGCGACACTATCTTCGCGATATTGCACAGACACAACGTTTGAGCTGAGAACTATATGTGTGTGTGTGTTTGTGTGTGTGTTTAACAATTTTTTTCATTTTCTTGGTTCTGTTCTTCTGTGGAATCCTTCTCTAAACATCCACCTTTTTCCAGTGCTCTGAAGGGCTGCCTCTCCAAAAACCTTGTGAGTGTTTCCAGGGTGTATCCTCCATCTTTCTTATAGAGTGGGCAATGTGGTGAGAATAACAGGCCAGTGCCCCACCTGACATTTCTATCCAAAGCCTATTCATTTTCTATATTTTCCCTTTTATTATTAAAAATAAAACTGATTTATAATTAACCTTCAATAAACATACTTTTAATACAAATTTGAAACCTCATGGATAACCTGTTTCCATATCCACCTGCTCCTTCCTTATCATTTGATGGGTAATGTGGAAGCCCCTGAAATCTCTGGTGATCCCCAGTTATTCATTGATATTGCTAATGTTGCTGTCTTTATCAAATTTAGTTTGGCATTCCATAGACCAGTACTTTCTTCCTTTGCATTTAGGTCATAGATTTGTTACAAAGGCAATTTACATTGTTTCTTGAAGTAGTTATGTCAGCCATAATTGAAACATTTTGCTGACATTTGTTCTTGAACAGTAGATGTTTCAAAAGCAGTTAATTATGCTCTTATGTTTGTAGGTTCCCACATTTTATATAACTATCTCTCTCTCTCTCTCTCTCTCTCTCTCTCTCTCTCTCTCTCTCCCCCTCCCCCCAGCCCTGATTAATCCTTGGCAAGCTTTGAATTTGATCCCCTTTACTTGGTTTTCAAAAGCATCTTTGAGTCTCTCTATACAATCAGCAGAGGCTCAGAGAAGGTCTAGTATAGTTTTTTATATAACTAGACCCAAAGCCAGATCCTATATCAGTTTTCATCCAGGCAGCTATAGCTATATCCCTGACAAGTGGACAGGCTGTGGGAGGTATATTGTGCAACTGATCATTTCTGGCAACCCATCTTCCAACTCCTGTCAGCATTTCATATGTTGCATTTCCAGAATAATCCCTTAGTCCTAGTTATCGAAACTTTTCATGAAAATAAGATACATTTACCATTGGAGAATTTTGGAAGGGCTAAGAGCGATTTTAGCGAAGATAAAGACACATCATACCCAAACCTATGGGACACAATGAAAGCAGTACTAAGAAAAAAGTTCATTGCACTAAGTACCCACATAAAGAAAACAGAGAAAGCTCACATTAGAGACTTAACAGCACACCTGAAAGCTCTAGAAAAAATAAGAAGCAGACTCACGGAGGAGGAGTAGAAGACTGGAAATAATCAAACTGGGGGCTGAAATCAACAAAATAGAAACACAGAAAACGATCCAAAGAATCAATGAAACAAAATGCTGGTTCCTGGAGAAAATCAACAAGATTGACAAGCCCCTATACAAACTAATCAAACGGCAGGGAGAGAACATGCAAATTAACAAGATCAGAAATGAAAAGGGGGACATAACCACAGACACAGAGGAAATTCAGAGAATCATTAGATCTTACTATAAAAGCCTGTATGCCACAAAATTGGAAAATGTGAAAGAAATGGACATTTTTTAGATAAATGCCATATACCAAAATTAAATCAAGACAAGATGAACAATTTAAATAGACCTGTAAGTCGCGTGGAATTAGAAGCTGTCATCAGAAACATGCCTACCAAAAAAAGCCCTGGACCAGATGGTTTCAATGCAGAATTCTACCAGAATTTCCAAGAAGAGCTAATACCTATACTCCTTAATGTGTTTCACAAAATAGAAACAGAAGAGTCGTTGCCAAACTCCTTTTATGAAGCTACAGTTACCCTGATACCAAAACCACACAAAGACTTAACCAAGAAAGAGAATTACAGACCAATCTCACTCAACAACATCAATGTAAAAATTCTCAATAAAATAATGGCAAACCGAATCCAAGAACATATCCAAAAAATTATAGATTATAATCAAGTAGGCTTCATCCCAGACATGCAGGGCTGGTTCAACATATGAAAACCTATCAAAGTAATCCATCATATAAATAAATGGAAGGAAAAAAATATGATCGTTTCATTAGATGCTGAAAAAGCATTTGACAAAATTCAACACCCCTTTATGATAAAGGTCTTGGAGAGATTAGGGATACAAAGTTCATTCCTAAATATAATAAAAGCAATTACAGCAAGCTGACAGCTAACATTAAATAAAATGGAGAGAAACTCAAAGCCATCCCACTAAAATCAGGAACAAGACAAGACTGTCTACTCTCTCCATACCTCTTCAATATAGTGCTTGAAGTCCTAGCAATAGCAATAAGACAGCATAAGGGGACCAAGGGGATTTGAATTGGAAAGGAAGAAGTCAAACTTTTGTTATTTGCAGATGATATGATAGTGTACATAAGCGACCCCAAAAACTCTACCAAAGAACTTCTACAGCTGATAAACACCTTTAGTAATGTGGCAGGATACAAGGTCAACTCCAAAAAATTAGTTGCCCTCCTATACACAAAGAACATAGAAGCAGAGAGGGAAATCAGAGAAGCATCACCTTTCACGATAGCCACAAATAGCATAAAATATCTTGGGGTAACTCTAACCAAGGAAGTAAAAGATCTATTTGACAAGATCTTTACATCTTTGAAGAAAGAAATTGAAGAGGATACCAGAAAATGGAAGGGTCTTCCATGCTCTGGGATTGGGAGGATCATCATAATAAAAATGGCAATTCTACCAAAAGCAATCTATAGATTCAATGCAATCCCCATCAAAATCCCAACAAAATTCTTCACAGACCTTGAGAGAACAATAATCAACTTCATATGGAAAAAAAAAACAGGATAGCCAAAACAATCTTATACAATAAAAGTACTTCCGAAGGCATTATCATCCCTGACTTCAAACTCTATTACAGAGCTACAGCAGTAATGAAAACAGCTTGGTACTGGCACAAAAACAGAGATGTTGACCAATGGAATCGAATCGAGACCCAGATAATAATCCACAAACCTATGAACACCTGATTTTCGACAAAGAAGCTAAAATTATACAATGGAAGAAAGAAAGTATTTTTAACAAATAGTGCTGGCATAACTGGATGTCAACCTGTAGAAGAATGAAAATAGATCCATATCTATCACCATGCACAAAACTCAAGTCCAAATGGTTTAAAGATCTTAATATTAATCTGACCACACTGAACTTGATAAAAGAGAAAGTGGAAAGTAGTCTGCAACATATGGGCACAGGAGACCACTTACTAGTGGGACCTCCTGAAACTGAGAAGCCTCTGTAAAGCAAAGGACACTGTCACTAAGACAAAAAGGCAACCTACTGAATGAGAGAAGATCTTCACCAACCCTGCATCAGACAAAGGTCTGATCTTCAAAATATATAAAGAACTCAAGAAACTAGACATTAAAACTCTAATTAACCCAATTAAAAAATGAGCGACTGAGATGAACAGAGAATTCTCAATAGAAGAAGTTTAAATGGCCAAAAGACACTTAAGGTCATGCTCGACCTCCTTAGCTATCAGGGAAATGCAAATCAAAACAACTGTGAGATACCATCTTACACCTGTCAGAATGGCTAAAATCAAAAACACCATGCTGGAGAGGATGTAGAGTAAGGGGAACACTCATCCATTGTTTGTGGGAATGCAAACTTGTGCAACCACTTTGGAAATCAGTGTGGCGGTTTCTCAGGAAACTGGGAGTCAACTTACCTCAGGACCTAGCAATTCCCCTCTTGGGAAAATACTCAAGAGATGCCCAATCATACTACAAAAGCATTTGTTCAACTGTGTTCATAGCAGCACTATTTGTAATAGCCAGAACCTGGAAACAACCTAGGTGCCCCTCAATAGAAGAATGGATAAAGAAGGTGTGGCACATATACACTTTAGAGTTTTACTCAGCGATAAAAAACAATGACATCTTGAATTTTGCATGCAAATGGATGGAAATAGAAAACACTGAGTGAGATAACCCAGACCCAAAAAGATAAATATGGTATGTACTCACTCATAAGTGGATTCTAGCCATAAATAAAAGACATTGAGACTATAATTTGTGATCCTAGAGAATCTAAATAAGAAGGTGAACCCAAAGAAAAACATATATTCATCCTCCTAGATATTGGAACTAGACAAGATTGCCTGGCAAAAGTTGGGAGCGTGGGGTGGGGGTGAGGGTGGGGTGGGTGTAAGGTGAGATGGGGAAGGAGAAGGGAGAAGGGGAGGATTGGGGAGAGCATGGAGGAATGGGATGGTTGAGATAGAGGAAGGGTGGATATGGGAGCATGGAAGTAGATATCTTAATCAAGGGAGCCATTTTAGGGTTGGCAAGAGACTTGACTCTAAAGGGGTTCCCAAATGTCCAAAGAGATGTCCCCAGCTTGTTCCTTGGACAGCAGAGGAGGGGGTGCCTGAACTGGCCTTATCCCATAGCCACACCATAGAACCTTCATCTGGCGATGGATGGAGATAGAGACAGCGACCCACATTGGAGCACTGGACTGATCTCCCAAGATCCAAAGGAAGAGCAGAAGGAGGGAGAACATGAGCAAGGAAGTCAGGACTGTGAGGGGTGCATCCACCCACGGAGACGGTGGGACTGATCTAATGGGAGCTCACCAAAGCCAGCTGGACTGGGACTGAACGAGCATGTGATCAAACTGGACTCTCTGAATGTGACTGACAATGAGGGCTGATTGAGAAGCCAAGGACAATAACACTGGGTTTTGATTCTACTGCATGTACTGGCTTTGTGGGAGCCTAGTCTGTTTGGATGCTCACCTTCCTGGACCTGGATGGAGTGGGGAGGACCTTGGACTTCACACAGGGCAGAAAACCCTGAGTGTTCTTAGGACTGGAAAGGGAGGGGGAGGACAAGTAGGGGGGAGTGGGAGGGAAATGGGAGGAGGGTAGGAGGTGGAAATTTTTAATAAAAAAAAAAAACCAAAAAATAAAAAATAGAAATAAACAAAAAAAAACCATGGCCATCATTGTGTAGTGTTATTGTAACCAGTAAGATATTCATAAAAGTATGGAATAGTCCCATAGGAAACATAGGCCTTTACAAAAATCTTTCCTTATGTCCAAGTTCAATCACTGACATACATTTTGACTTTGTTGAAATTGAACTGGAAATACCAAGCTCAGCTCATGAGGCTGGAGAGGAATTGGTAAATGAATTTCTTTTACCTGGGTCTCCTAGCTTCCCTGAGTTCTAAACTTAGATTTCCACAGGCTCTCCTAAGTCCTCATTAAGAAATGTCAAGATTAGATTGATCATGAAATTCCTCAACCATGTTTTAGGGAAATCTTCAGACAAGAAAGGGCACATATCTGAAAGAGGCTCCAGTAAGGGAGCTGGGGAGCAATCACCCCCAGAGTTGTCAGTGGGGCGTTTTCACTTTCATTTTTTCCTGAATGGGAAAATCTTCTTTTGTCTTGTTTTTTGAAAATCAATTTTAAGGTTTCATTATCCAGCTTATAGTCATGAAAGGAATTAGCTATCTTTTTCTCATGATTAATAACATCCTCATTTTCTCCAAGTATTTTTTACGACTGTCCAGATTAATGCCCAAGTGACCCAGAATTGATCGGGGATCTTTTCATCTTGTTTATATGTCTTTTCAACGTGTTTTTGGGACTCTGTCCCATACTTCCTCATGTAAAGTTCCTTCTTCCGAAAGCCAGGGTTTGTACTCACAAACAACTTAATAGCTGTGATTTTGATAGTGGTGTTCCTTCTTTCTTTAAAAAATGAAGCAGAAACTCAGCATTAGACAAAGCCTTCCCTGGTGTCTGCCCTGTTATTCTCACTCATCTCCTTCCGTGAGGGTCCCCACTCTCTGATTCCAAAGCCAATTTCAGGTACCACTTGTCACCCTCCAGAGGTGGAGGGACCTGGGAGAATGAGGCAACAGCCAACTTTATTCAGGGCAGCAGACAAGTTATACTCTGGGGGTAAGAAAGTTCACCTGAGGTCATGCTGTATACAAGGGCAAAGACAAGCTGAGCATGGCAAAAATTATGCTTTTCACAGAAGCAACACAAAAAACTTTTTAAACATTTAAATGATTATCGATAAAAGCAGTAAGCGGCAATCAGAAATAAACCCACTCCTTTCTACTATGCCTGGACAGAGCGTGGAAACACATTCCAAGAAAAGTTCTGTGATTTGGAGAAACGGAGAGAGAAGATGTTTGTCCTGTTTTCTTGGAGTGTTTCCACGAGCACTCAGAATTCTCAAACTACTCCATTCCTGGATCATGTTCTTAAATGGAGGGAAGGGTTTGTTTGGTTGACACGTCCACATCACTGTTTATCATCAAGGCTTCAGGACAGGAACTCACCCAATGCAGGAACCTGGCATGAGCTGATGCAGAGGTTATGGAGGGGTGCTGCTTACTGGCTTCTTCACCATGGTTGCTCAGTCTACTTTTGTACAGAACCCAGAATCATTTTCCCAAGGATGGAACTACCCTAAAGGGCTTGGAACTTCCCCAATAATCAGTGATTAAGAAAATACCCTACATTTGGATCTTATACCTCTAGCTTGTGTCAAGTTGACAGAACTAGCCAGCCCATGGCCATCGGCCACCATGAAGCAGAAACTATAAAGCCCACACAATACCTTTGGCACAGTAGCTTGCTCTGTGGTATTGGTAATGAGACAGTTAGAATCCCATGGCAATGTGGGGGCTGTTTTCACAGCTTTGCCTAAAATTCCAGTCTCCACTTCTTACTGCCATAGCTGCTAATTGACTTGGAGAGTGCATAGAATATTGATTGAGGCTTCGGAATTTTCTCATACAGCTTTTTTTTTTTGTAGGTTGTCAGCTATGTTGGAGCCAGAATTTCTGGTCATGAGGTGTGTTTGAGTCTCCCATGACCTATAAATTACAATGTAATCTGGTAATCCAAGTAAATTGGTCCATTCAACTCAACTTAGATGGAACCAATTCTTTGCACAGTTTTTACCCTGATCTGGCGTGGATGATTTTTTTAAATGTCTTCCTAGGAAAAGTCACATGGCAGGGAGAATTCAATGATGAAGACTGGCAAGCTCTGAGTAGCCACCCCTTCATAATTCTGATTATATGGAGGAACCAGACATAAGCACAAATACCTCACATATATGAGGTAGTTTCTGAGGGCTGTAGGCTGCACAACACACTCTAAAGGCTCTATTCTCTGTTTTATTAGGTTCCATTTATTAGTAAGATCACGTGGCATTTTTCTATTTGCAGATGACCGATTTCACTTAGCATAATGTCCACAGGTACACGCTAGTTACAAACAATGTGTCCAGAATAAGGAAATGATGGAGTTATTATACTAACCCATCTGTCTAATCTTACGTGCTTTACTTAAAGGGCATAATTGAATTTGATTTCCCGGTTGCCTTTACTATCTACTACTTATTTAGAATTTTCATCATATGTTAAAATTTTAATTATTGTTCTGATCAAGCTTTTGTGTTGAGATAATAGGGGCTGCGGGCTGTTTCCTTCCACCCGGCCGCCCGCACGGCTAGCTTATGCCCTGAAATAATTACACGGAAACTGTATTCTTTTAAACTCTGCCTGGCCCATTATTGGCTAGCTCTTCTCGGCTGACTCTCGCACCTGGACTAGCCCATCGGGGAGATTCTAGCCTGTGTCTGTCTGGAGTGGGAAAATCATGGCGACTCCCTGACTCAGCTTCTTTCTCCCAGAATCCTGTTCTGTTTACTCCACCCACCTAAGGGTTGGCCTATCAATGGGCTTAGGCAGTTTCTTTATTAATAAGAAATCACTCCCACACTTTTGTTTTATTTTTTTCCATTCTACTCTTTTATATTTTTCAGGAAAAAATTCACAATGCCAACTCTATATGCCACTCAGAGTCCAGACCATTCTAGTTCATGCTGTGTCAATAGTTATGAATCTCCTATATTCTTTTTTTACATTTCAAATTAAAGGTTTTTTGTGTGTGTTCTTGTGTGTATATCTCAACATGAATGTGGAGGTTATAGGGCAGCACATGGGAGTCAGTTTTCTTCCTCAGAGATGGATCAGATTGTCTGACTTGTCGGCAGGTGCTTTTACCCACTGAGGCATCTCTCAAGATTCCTCTATTTTTTCTTTTTTAATTATTAATTTATTTTATTACTTTAAAAATACCAATCCAAATTCCCACTTCCTCCCCTCCTCCCACTCCCTCCACACACTCTACCCCCACCCACCTCCAATCTTAAGAGAGGGCAAGGCACGTTGCGCTGTGGAAAGGCCAAGGCCCTCCCTACTACATTCAGGTTGAGCAAGGTATATGTCCAAAGATAATAGGATCCCAACAAACTAGTACATGCAGTAGAGACAAATCCCAGTGCCGTTATCATTGGTTCCTCAGTCTGCCCCAACTGTCAAGCACATTCAGAGAAACTAGTTTGATCCCATGTTCACTCATTCCCAGTCCAGTTGGAGTTGGTGAGCTCTCATTAGTTCAGGCACACTGTCTCAGTGGGTGAACCCCTCATAGTCTTGACTTCCTTGCTCATATTCTCCCTCCTTCTGCTCTTTAACTGGACCTTGGGAGCTCAGTCCAATGTTCCGATGTGGGTCTCTGTCTCTGTTTCCATCTGTTGTTGGACAAAGGTTCTATGGTGATATTTAAGATAATCATCAGTCTGACCACAGGGCAAGGACAGTTCAGTCACCCTCTCCTCTATTGCTTAGGGTCTTAGCTGGGGTCATCCTTGTGGAATCCTGGGAATTTTTCTAGAGCCAGGTTTCTTGCTAACCCAAAAATGGGATCTTTAATCAAGATATCTCTTTCCTTGCTCTCATCTCTGTCCTTATTCCATCTCAACTATCTCATTCCCTCAACCTCTCTCCAACCCTCCCCTTCTCTGCTCTTTTTCCCCTTCTCCCCTTCCTTCTACCCCTGGCCCCATGCTCCCAAATTTTGTCAGGCGATCTTATCTGCTTCCAATTTCCAGGTGGATCTATATATGATTTTCTTTGGGTTCACCTTATTACTTAGCTTCTCTAGGATCATAAACTATAGGCTCAATGTCCTTTGTTTATGGCTAGTATCCACTAATGAGTGAGTACATACCATTAGGGTCTGGGTTAAATCATTCAGGATAGTGTTTTCTAATTCCATCCATATGCATGCAAAATTCAAGATGTCATTGTTTTTCACAGCTGAGTAGTAATCTAGTGTGTAGATGTTCCACACTTTATTCATCCATTCTTCCATTGAGGGATATCTAGGTTGTTTCCTGGTTATGGCTATTACACATAATGCTGCTATGAACATAGCTGAACAAATGCTTTTGTAGCATGATTGAGCATCTTTGGAGTATATCCCCAAGAGTGGTATTGCTGGACCCTGAGGTAGGTTGACTCCCAATTTTCTGAGAAACCTCCACACTGATTTCCAAAGTGGTTGCACAAGTTTGCATTCCCACCAGCAATGGATGAGTGTTCCTCTTATTCCTATCCTATCCAGCATAAGCTATCATTAATGTTTTTTATCTTAGCCATTCTGATAGTTTTTTTTTTCTGTAGCTTTGGAGCCTGTCTTGGAACTAACTCTTGTAGACCAGGTTGGTCTCTAACTCACAAAGAACCATCTGCCTATGCCTTTAAGTGCTGAGAATAAAGACATGCACAACCACCACCCGACCACCTCTACCTATTCTTAACATTTAACAATTATTTCATCATTCAGATTTAACACATCTTCTTCTCTGTGTTCTTAGGTCGCTTTCTTTTGAGTCAAATTACACAGACTAAGAAAGTGTTCATTAATCTGGTCCTCTATGTAACTGAAGAGGGTAAGACTCAGAGAAGTAATAGATAAATCTGAGAAGGAGCTTGAGGGATGGTTAGGAGACCTGCTCCTCTTACAGAGGACCCTGGTTCCTTATACAGCACTCGCATCTAGGACTACCTGTAGCGCTAGCTCTTTGTGATCAGTGCCTTCTTCTGGTCTGTGTGGGAGCCTGTACCAATGTTACACACTCACACAGACACACATTCATAGACATACACTCATAGAGACACATACATAAAATAAATTTTATGTTTGAAAAACAAGCTATTTAATAATCTGTATCACAATACAATACACATCACTTACTTAAATAATTTGTATATGCGCTGCAACCAAGCAAAATATAAAACTTATACATCATTGTAAAGTAAAGCCATGAGGAATCCAAACTGTTACAGTTTAGTCAGATATGAAAGGGCAGTTTTTTTTAAATAAGGCATAAACCCATCTCTAGCAATTCAATACTTTCATGATCAATGATTATATCAATAAATATTTTTCAGAATGGGTCTATAATATTCTTATAACCATGTCGGCATCTTATTGTGTGGATCTAAGTTAAGAAATCAGAAACCCATCTCTAGCAATTCAATACTTTCATGATCAATGATTATATCAATAAATATTTTTCAGAATGGGTCTATAATATTCTTATAACCATGTCGGCATCTTATTGTGTGGATCTAAGTTAAGAAATCAGATAGCGAATCCTTCACTTAAATGGACATAGAATCAGACACTTTTGCAGCTCTTTGATGACAAACAGCTGGATAATGTTGTGGAGAGCAATCAGGCGTTAACAAAGGGCAGCTGCTAACAAGCCTCAGTCTGTTTCACACTTCATATTAATCTTGCAAAGAGGAAAATCCACATTTTTAAATCAACATAGAAACTATAGATGTATATAAAACAAAACTTTACTGTGTATACCTTATCCAGTTTATCCCATATGGACAATATTCATTCCTACAGAGAACCTTCATAAATATAACACCACAGAAACATTCCAGTACATTTGAGTTCTGTGACTAGTGCACTGGGATTCCAGGAAGTGGATGTAGTTCTTACCGTTTTCCACAATTCTGTAAAAACAGTTTCTACAGAAAGAAACATACAAACACTTTGGAGAACCCCAAATCACACCATAGCTAAACTAACATTTAGCAAGTACAGCATCAGGTACAAGATATGGATTTCTTTGGATAACATGACTAAATCACTATAACACTGATAAAATTGACCAATTTCATCTGTGTGCTTCCAGTCTTGGTGACAGTAAAAAACAATTTTATAAAATATAATTACGACCATTTTCTCTGTGCTGAAGACAGTTCAGTAATGGAGAACTCTAACTTTTATCACCATGCACGAAACTCAAGTCCAAATGGATCAAAGACCTCAATATCAGTCTGAACACACTGAACCTGATAGAAGAGAAAGTGGGAAGTACCCTACAACAGATGGGCACAGGCGATCACTTCCTAGGTATAACCCCAGCAGCACAGTCATTAAGGGCAACATTGAATAAATGGGACCTACTGAAACTGAGAAGCTTCTGTAAAGCAAAGGACACTGTCACTAAGACAAAAAGGTAACCCACTGACTGGGAGAAGATCTTCACCAACCCCGCAACAGACAAAGGTCTGATCTCCAAAATATATAAAGAACTCAAGAAACTAGACTTTAAAATGCTAATTAACCCAATTAAAAAATGGGGCACTGATCTGAAGAGAGAATTCTCAACAGAAGAAGTTCAAATGGCCAAAAGACACTTAAGGTCATGCTCAGCCTCCTTAGCGATCAGGGAAATGCAAATCAAAACAACATTGAGATATCATCTTACACCTGTCAGAATGGCTAAAATCAAAAACACCAATGATAGCCTTTGCTGGAGAGGCTGTGGAGAAAGGGATACACTCATCCATTGCTGGTGGGAATGCAAACTGGTGCAACCACTTTGGAAAGCAGTGTGGCGGTTTCTCAGAAAACCCATGTTTAATTCCTAGCAACCACACTTTGGTTGAGAGCAACCATCCCAATGCCACTAAGTCACAGGGCATTTAATGACTTGTTCTACCCTTTACAGGCAACAGGCATGGATGTGCTACAAGGACATAATGCAGGTAAATTATCCATACACGAAAATATAGGAATTAAAAAACCACATGAAAAGAGAGGAAAATAAGATTTCTTTTATCACCATATTTTTCTAAGATATCTCTCTCTCTCTCTCTCTCTCTCTCTCTCTCTCTCTCTCTCTCTCTCTCTCTCGTCAAGGCTGTGGCCACCAGGAAGAGTGTGTGAGAATAACCCCATGCCTAACCTGCTCTGTGAGAATTTTGTCTTACCCACAAAATTGTAGAACTGAGAACTCATTCACACTCATTGAACAGAAAAATGAAAGAGATAGTTTCTCAATTTCTCCCACTGAGCATGCCAACAATCAGGCAGAAGTCCATCCCTGTGAATCAACACAACAGGGCTAAAAGTTGCATAACCAAGGGCCAGAAATTTTTGACTATTTCCAACCACAGATTCGTCTACTAAATAGACACTTATAATTAGAGAAAAAGCACAGTCAGCCCAATAGAATAAAACAAAACAGAGCATCAGAAGGAGAACACTCTGAGCAGCTCTCAGCTCAGGGGGAGTTCTGTAGAGAAGCTTGGAGTTCTGAAGGTAGAGGACATGCTGGTGGTGCTTGTGAAGAAGAAGTACCATGTAGCCACTGGCGCCTCCCATGGCTCCTTGAAACACAGCATCTCTCAGGACCATGAGAGGGAGAACAATCCATTTTGTTTTCTGACTTTCTTGCATAAAATAGCAGTAGCCATCTTCACTCTTAAACTGTGATATATTCAGACTTGCACTTGTGACGGAATGAATTAGGTTCATACCTATTAAAGCATTGAGTATCCAAAAGAATGAAAAGAATGGAAGGATGTGCCATGC
Source organism: Microtus obscurus (assembly GCA_963919715.1). Taxonomy (NCBI): domain Eukaryota; kingdom Metazoa; phylum Chordata; class Mammalia; order Rodentia; family Cricetidae; genus Microtus; species Microtus obscurus. The sequence goes on along the minus strand of CAWTZC010000010.1, from coordinate 32,021,296 downwards.
AGACTGTGGTCTGAGCCTCCTCCACCCAGATGCTCTGGGACTGATGATGATGGCCTGGACCACAGTGAGGAGACTGCTGGTACAGATGGAGACCCCACGGGCCACCCTTGACAGGTAAATGAGGATCTTACATCCTATGTCATCTAGGAAGTTTCTCAAACCAAAATCTGCCATTGTCTTTGGCAATCCTTTTGCAAGAAGGATTATGATGTTTGTAAAAGCCAAGTGGATGAGAATAAGGTGAATGGATTTCTTCTCAGGGCCTCGCCACCAACTGAACATATAATTCACAGAAACAGAAATGTTTCCCAGAGTTCCAAACACAGTCATGAAGAGGAAAACTATTTGCTTAATAAATTTTGAAAACATTTCTTCCTTCCTTGGTAGAAAATCTTGTATTCAGGATACAAAGAGTCTTTCCAGAAAGCATCAGTAATGCTAGACATTTATCTGAAAAAACATTTCACATAATAGCATTTTCTGGAATACAAGAGTCAGTGATGGACACATGTGCTGCTGTAGACTGGGTCCCCGAACTCCTCCTCTTCCCTGTGGACTCTGAGTTATGTTTGTGCTCTGATAGGTGAGCTCGGTAACTGGAATAAAACTCTAAAGTTTTAAAGGAGATGTGTTTGAACTTTATACTAGCAAAATTGACTTGTTTGAATGTGTGTGTCCATTTATCTGGGTGTGTGAATTATGCTAATTAATTCTCAGCATAGGTGAATTGAATTCCATCTTTTTGCAACCAAATTTCTTCCTATTTTTCTCTACTTCATCATATTTCTCCACCCAGTTTCAAAGACAAAGGCTCCTTTCTTATTTGCGTCTTACTTAGTTTAACAATTTCTAGATTTGCCTTTGATTTCAATGCCTTATTACTTCAATTTCTACATCCTAATATTTTTTAATTTTTATGTTGATCATTCTGTTATTTCATTCCACATCAATGCTTACTACTTATTTTTAATAAGTAGTTCTCACTGTCAAGTTCAATTGCACAACCTTTCCAGATAGAACCCTACAGTTAAAGCTGAACCATCAAAATATAACCTGATATTTTTCATGTAACTGCCTGGCTGCAGCTAGGGATGGTGTCTAGCAGAACCTTGTGTTGCTTCCTAGAACAGAGGGTAGCAGAGAACTGTGATCCTAGCAGATAACTTTAGGGCATCTGTACCCCACTGAGTTACCTCCGGACACATAAGGGAACATGGACCAGCTCTGAACCGGGGGATCCTGATGAGGTAAAACTAAATGGGATTAATGAGGGAGTATATACTGCCATGAGATGAGTGCATTTTGAGTCATGAGTCCTCAGTGTCAACTGCATGTAGCACAGTAAGTAGGGGCAACTGGTGTGAGCAGGGGTTCCACTATGTAAGAGCTCGTGTTCGCATTTGCTTCACTGGGGGCTTTTGAGCAGCCATTATGTCAAATGGTTTTACAGCCCGCTTTTCCTCCAACCTGTTTGTCAGGCAGGCTGCTTTTTATTTACCAGTCCCAGGTGATTCCAGAACTTGGACTCAGGTAAGATGCTATTCTTCAAGTTCTGGAGCTCCATTCTCATTTCTCAGGGATTTGCTATAAGCTTTGGGCACCTTTTCTAGAATATGAAAAATCAGAATATTACAATGGCTACATTGGTTTGTGTGTTCTGAGTACTTGCAATGTCTCTATTCACTGACCTCCTTCCTTTTAAACTCACACAACTCATCATACTCCCAATTCTACCTCCATTTAAAAATCAAAATCCATTCTATTTCTTTCCAAGTATTTTTTTAAATTTGCATAGAAATGACCTAGTCAAAATATGTTTTAATGGCTTCTCTTGGTTATCACCTTGTCAAATATGGGGATTGTGAACCTTAATTTAAAAATTGCCTCTGCCATTTTACCAGTGGGCTCGGCGACTATTGAGGCATTTTCTTGATTTTTAATTGACATATGAGGCCCCAGACCACTGTTGCTGGCATCATTCCTAAGCAAATAGGTCTGGAATTTATAAGGGCCATGGATCAGCATGGGAGAGAGAACAGGAACATTGAAATTATCAGAACTACAATAAATCAGTGTTTTCCAGACACAATAGGGCAGTATGTACAAGCCCTATAAAATAAATCCAGAAAAAAAAAATCTCAGCATGGAAGGGGGAGATACTCTTGAAGTTCCAAACTTAGATAAGGAACTGTTGATAATTTGAAGCTTTGTGGAGAGCGAGAATTAGTTTTCTTTAGTGATGTGACCACTGGGGTGTTGGTCATACTCCAGTGGACAGATACACACTCAAGAGTACATAGCTAGTAAACTTGGCCTCAATGGCTTTAAAAGCAGAAGACACATAGCTGGGTAAGTATAAAACTGGGGAGTTGAGTTTGGAAAAAGTTGGAGCAAGAACTGAATATGATCAAAATATAATTCATAAAACTCTCAAAGAATTTTTAAAAAGGTACTTAAAGAAAGGTAGCTGAACAACACCCTGGTAGCAAGCTGGTAGGCAGCATTCCTAATGGTTTCTGCTTCAGTTTCAACTCCAGCTCTGCCCTGACTCACATCAATGATGGATTGCAACCTGGGGAGTGAAAACCAAACAAACCCTTGCTCTGTCCCCTTCTCCCCTCACTCCTGCATATGCTTTTGATCATAGTGTTTATCACAGAATCAGAAGGAAAACTAGAACATATGTCAATCATACTTTTCTAAACTCACAGGATAACTTTACATGTCTGTGTCCAAATGATCTTACCAGTGACCTTCATCAACCTACCCTCGTTCTGAAACTTGTGATCAGGTGGCCTCATGACTCTAGAAATGTCAGGTTTTGCTTTCAACTGTTCCTTTAGCAAAGAGGTAATTATTGCCTTTTTCAGTAAGTCCTAGAAATCACAGTACCATCTAAATATCTGTACAAATAAAATATGCTCCAGATATTAAAAGAAAACACAACAGCATTCACTGACATATTTAGAATAAAAATTAAGTGTTTTTTCAGTGATTGGAATCGGCCACAATCCCTGATATCAGTTCCCCCAAATACTGAAGGAAGATATTAGCATTATTTCTGTTTCTTTAATCCTTGCTTTCATGGGGATTCCAACTTTTCTTGTCCTCTCTTCCCTTTCCAAACTTTGAGTCATATTTGAAGCCAGGCTGTGATCTTCTAATAACTGATTCCTTTCTACTGAAGTCACTGTTAGTGGATGAAGAGGTGTCTCACTTCCACATCATTTGTGAAATGCTAAAGGAAATGAATTTAAAAGATGGGATGGACTTGAGTTTAGATCGATGAAGTAAGTTATATCCATCCATTCTGTTTATCTCTAAAAGAGACAAACAAGCAGGCAAACAGACAAAACTAAAAAGATTGTTGCTCTTTGCTGCTTAGCATAGGATAAACTTAAGATGAGCTGTTTCAGGGTGTACTTCTCCACAGCCTGGGTCCTAAATAGCAGCAGTTCTCAAGATGGTAATGATAACTGTTATACTGAGTGTTGTATTCTTCCCCCAGCATGGAAAATAATGACTGAATTGAAGACAAGTATTGTAATAGTATGTGAGAAAAATAAGAGTCTTTAAGGATGGATACAGACAGGAAACCGTAAAACTGGGAGTTAGAAGGCTATTGTAATCTATGCCAATATTAGAAAAGGGAAAATGCATCCAAAGTAAAAAGTACAAGTGTTACAAACACTAGTGACACTGGTGAAGTCACAATGCTGGAAAACTTATAAAACCTAAAAGAAGATTTTTTTTTATCTTTCATCTATCTAGTAATTTTTGAGAGAGAGTCTCTGTAAAACAGACTAGCCCTAAATGACAATACCCTTGCCTCAATCTCTCTAGTCCTGAAGCTACATTAATATATCATGATGATCTCCAGGGTCTGAAAGACATCTGAAAATCTTATGTATCTTATTAATCCATTTAGAAAGGTAACCTTAGTCAAAGACCCATGGTACTCTTGCCTGGGGATGGATAGTGATGCCTCAGCATTTCTGTTCCTTCTCTGTATCTCCAGGAACTAGTCTCCTTTGATCATTCTAGCACCAGGGACAGAAGGAAAGTGGAGGTCCTGAGGATCACAAAGCATGGCATCTGCTCCCTGGATTAGGCAGAGAGAGTCTTCTGCTTTAATGGAACTCCGCACAGACAGCTGAGGGGATGGAAGATCTTACTTCCATGTACTCACCTGGACCTCTGTGGTGCAGACAGGCTCTGGAGCATCTCTGGGAAGGTGACACTTGCCTGGACATATTTGTACTTTAGGATTTGTGGGCTCTTGGCTTCTCTCAGGAATTGCAGACTTCACGTTTCATCTTGTCACAGTGTCAGGGGGAAGGAAGGCCTCTGCAGAGCCCCAGTCCCTGAAGTACAGCTTCCCTCTTTCCACAATTACTACATCTGTTTTGCTCAGAACTTATTTCAAACTTAATTAGATAGAGATTAATTTTTTTTTTTTTTGGTTTTTCGAGACAGGGTTTCTCTGTGGCTTTGGAGCCTGTCCTGGAACTAGCTCTGTAGACCAGGCTGGTCTCGAACTCACAGAGATCCGCCTGCCTCTGCCTCCCGAGTGCTGGGATTAAAGGCGTGCGCCACCACCGCCCGGCGCGAGATTAATTATTTTGAGAGGAAGAATGTGAGTTGAGAAAATGAACAACTAAGTTTTTGTGTATGGAGCTCCCTGCGTTGCGTCTCCTGACTGTTTTTAGTCTTCCCAAAGTGCCAAGCTGTGACTTCGGCAGAATCTACTTCTGACACATAGACCAGGTCTCTTGCTGTTCTTTCTCAAATCCCTCATTCTACAGAATTAGAATAAATGATGCTAAGCACTGGAGGTTCACCTGGGAGATCAAGTCCCTAACATGGACCAGGATGATTTAGAGTCCCTTGTTCTACCTGCGCCCATCTGTAGTGAAGAACTTTGCTGTAAATGACTCATTCATTCCTGCCCATTAAATACTTTAAATACCATGTGGGACTTGAAATATAAAAACCTTCCCAATATTGACCACATTCTAAAAGAAATCTTTACTTAGAAGACTTTAAGGGCACTATTTTAACTTAGGTGTGTCCTAGAGTGATCCCTCTGTGTACTTTTCAAGCTAGTTCCCTTGAGGCCCTTCCTATCCCAAATGCAACATGATACAAATAAAGGTGGGTTCTGATCTGAGACTGAAAACTATGGTACCATGTATAGGATACAAGATCAACTAAAAATATTCAGTAGCCCTCATATACACAAATGATAAAGAAGCTGAGAACGAAATCAGAGAAACATCACCATTCACAATAGTCACAAATAACATAAAATATGTTGGAGTAACGCTAACAAAACAAATGAAAGACCTATTTGACAAGAATTTTAAGTGTTTGAATATGGAAATTGAAAAAGATAGCAGAAATTGGAAAGTTCTCCCATACTCTTGGATAAGTAGGACCAATATAATAAAAATGGCAATCCTACCAAAAGCAATCTACAGATTCAGTGCAATTGCTATCAAAATCCCAACACAGGTTTTCATAGGACTGGAAACAGTACTCAACTTCATATGGAAAAACAGAAAACCCAGGAAAAATCAAATAAAAAAAATCTTGTATAAAAATGGAACTTCTGTATGTATCATCATGCCTGATATCAAGCTCTTTTATAGAGATACAGTAATGAAAACAGTATTGGCATAAAACCGATAGACTGACTAATGGAATTGAATTGAAGACCTGGATATGAATCCACACACCTATAAACACCTTGATTTTGACAAAGAAGCTAAAATTATACAGTAAAAAAAGAAAGCATTTTCAACATATGATGCTTGCATAACTGTATGTCTGTATGTAGAAGAATGCAAATAGATCCATACCTATACCCATACACAAAACTCAAGTCCAAATGGATTAAAGACCCTAATGTAAATTCAACCACACTGAACCTCATAGAAGAGAAAGTGGAAAGTATTCTGCAATGAATTTCTCAAAAATTCTTTTTTTGGTCATTAGGGGTTGAACTTCCCCTGTGTGGGCCTTGAGCCTCGGTTTCAGTGTATTGGCTCCTGTCCCATCTTATTAACCAAAGCTCTGTGTGACCGCAGCAAGGACGGCCTCCAGCGAGCCACGGGGGGCTGCGCTGTCCCGAGACCCAGCATTGGGGGGTCCCCCATTATGTCCATTCTTTTAAAATTAGGCAAATATCTACCTTAAAACTCTAGCAATATTTATTTTGGGCCTAAACACAAAGCTGTTTAACCATAAGACCTTGTGTTCAGCCGTGCTTACAGCAGAATTATTTTATCATAGCCAGAATTTGAAAATAACCCAAATGTATCTCTTTTATACTTAGGATAAATGAAACATCATCTTTATAATTATCCATGAATATAATTTTGGCCCTTGATAGATTTAATTAAGAGGCCTGAGTCTCAGCAGGCCACCCTGAAGTCACATCTAGCAGCAGGAAAAGATCTCAAGCTGAGATAATTGATTCCCACCCAAGAGTGGGCCATATAAAATGGAAAAACTTGTATGATAAGAACTGTAACTCCTTTAAGAAAAAATTAAGACATTAGAAAATAAAAATATCTCCTATTTTCTTGGGAGAGTAGAAGAAACACAGCAAAAATGACAATCTCATTGAAAGCAGTCTACAGATTTAGTGTAAATGTCCAGTAAAAATTATAGCAACATTCCTCATAGAACTCACCTACAGATTTAATGTAAATGTTTATTAAAACTATAGCAGAACTTTTTATAGAACCCAAAAGAATAATCCTCAACTTTATAAGAAATAAATAAAAATTTAGGATAGTCTAAATAATTTTAAAATCCTTTGAATGTATTACAATTTTTGATTATAAAACTTTTCTACAGAACCATAGTACTGAAATTAATCTACCTTGGGTATATATTTATATGCCTACAAACTGAAGATTTTTGACCAAGAAGCAAGATTTTAAAATGGAAAAGAAGCATATTTAACCTTCTTTTATTGTCCTGAAGTTGTAGCTTTTTGAGTTTAGATTTCTTTATAGCAAACCTGCCTCTAGCTGTTTCAGAAACTCATTCAGTAGACCAAGCTGGCCTTGAACTCAAGAGTTTTCCAAGTGCTGGGATTAAAGGCTTGCATCAGCACACCTAGTTTATTTCCTGTGCTGATTAATTGCTCCTATACCAGCAGGGCAGTTTTGGTTTTTTTTGTTTGTTTGTTTGTTTGTTTGTTTTTTGAGGTATCCTGACCTTTCGCATTGAAAAGAATTCCTAGGTCTAGCTCCTTAGCCTTCCTTAAGGGCTGAAACAATTACCTGGCCCATTACGTGAGTGCCATCAATGTCTCTGCATAATCGGATAAAGTTATTCAAATCTCCACCTCTATGGGGGCGTAAAACTTCCTGGCAGAACTGAATCCATATCCCCAAAAATGTGACTTCCCACCTATAGAAGGCGGTCAATGAATTCAGAATAAGGTTCTGAAGATCCTTGAAGGATCTTAGAAAGCTGTTCTCGTGATCCTTTGTTAGGTAAAGTTTTCCAAGCCTTAATGGCTGCTGCAGCTATCTGAGCATAAGTCGCAGGATCATAAGCAATCTGTGCTTCTAAACTAGCATATTGTCCTTCACCAGTTAACATGTCAAGATTATTCTGGGGGAAGCCTGCTTCAGCATTTTTTCCTGCTGTCTTTTTGCAATTCTCCTGCAATTTACCTCTCCATAACAAGTAATCTCCCCCTGAAAGACAAGCCCTGCAAAGCTGCATCCAATCATTGGGTATAAGGCTGAGTTCTGCAAAGGATACCAACAAAGCTACAGTGAAAGGAGCATGAGCCCCATAGTCCACAACTGCCTCCTTCAACTGTTTAATGTCCTTAAAGGCCAGGGGGTTATGCTGCCTGGCCCTCTGTCCCTGCTGATCAATTTTTTCCACAACAGGATAAATCTGTTTCTCAATCTGCTTCTCTCTACTTAGCTCATTTAACCTCTCCCGGATCTCTCGGATTTCTGCCTCTAAGTCTATAGGGGCAGAAGCAGTAGTACCAGGATTTTGCGGAGGAGGTCTCATGGAGACATCTCCGTTTGCTTCCTTTCTATCCTCTTTTTTTAACTTCTTTTTTATCAGTGCGATCTCCTTTTCTAAAATCTCTTCTTCTTCTTCTATATCCTTTCTAATGCTACCTGTTCCTAAAACTTCCTGTTCCTCAAAACTCTAAATAGAACTTACAGATTCTACTTCCTGAATCTCCTCAAGGGTTTTGTTTAGGCTCTGTAATTGCTCTTTGACTCTAACATCATCACTAAGAAGAGCATCTCTGACCAAGCGCCATAGTGAAAATATCGCCATGGGGACTTCTTGTGGCCCTCGCTCTTTCAGAGCATCTTGAAAATCAGCCTTTACCTGATCCCAATCAGTAATATTAAAACCTCCTGCATGTAGGAACCAGGGACTAAACTTTAAAACTGTCTTAATGGTCTCTTGTGCTGTCTCAACTTTAATACCGGTGCCTCTATTTTCCAAAAGACCTAACAACTGGCCTGTTAACCGGCCCTCCAACATAGGAACAGAATAAATTGCACCTATAACCAATTCACCCTCGCCGCACAATTTCTTACCTTGCTAGCCAGTCTTCCCGAGGGCGACCTCTCAGGGACTCCTATTTCCCCAATCTCGCAGATGGGTCTAGATGCTGAAGATGATCATCCCAGCGGTGCCTCCAATTGTAACACCCGGATGCGAGTCAGGGCAAAAACCTGGAGATTGAACAAAAGAGACAGAGACCGGGGTCATTCGAAAGGAGATCAGCCGAATGCCGTTTATTCAGACTTGGGGAGGCCTATTTCTAACTAACTGCAGCACAAAGATTGCTCCGCCCAGACAGGGTGGAAATTACCATATTAACAAAGAAGAAGATTACCTGCAGGTAGTCACCAGGTGGGCAGGGAAAGCACGGAAACACACAGGAAGCTTAGTTAACTGATTATAACTGTCCCTGCCAATGCAGCCCAGGAATAAAGGAGACCAGGGCCCTTACACTCACCGAGTCACAGAGTCTATGTTCTGGATCGTCACAACGTAGACAGTGGTCCTGGTAGCCTGGACGAGAGCCCTACAAAAGATGCCGGTATCACAGACATGTGGAGTGGGGCCTTAGCCCAGGAGTGCCAGGCCTGCGCCAGTGGAATCAGGAGTCATACGGAGAGAAGGCTGTGTTCACTAAAGAACTGACAGCTCTGCCCAAACTAGAAATGGAAATCCTTTCTTCTGGGACCCTCATTCTTCTCCAGGGCATGGCTCTCACAACAGCGCATGGCAGTTTTGTGCATGCCCCATTCTGCTTTCGACTGAGCATGGGCTTCTGGGGTAGGCACAGGATCGAAGATAGGGAGCAAGTTCAAGTATGGGTCAGGGACAGGGTAGAGGGCTGCTTTGTCTAGTTCTCCAGGGCTACCTCCTTAGGGTCTTCCCATAGCCCCTTCTTGTACTTCCCAGACCTACGCCTTAATCTCCTCCACGTGGGCACCCACTTCATCCTTGTTGGTGGAGAACTGTAACCTCACACGGTAGCTCTGGTCCACAGTGAAGAGCTAGGGGAGGGTAGAAGCGGGTATGGAGAGGAGACATCAAAAACACAGGGCAACCGCAAGATCACTCACAGCACGCGTTTCTCAGGACACACAGCCACTGTCACAGCACACGTGCAGTGCTCACCTGCAACCCGAATTCAGACCCAAATACAAAGAAAGGCTCTTTTGCCCTCAGACCCCGGGTCTTACTATAAAGAGGCTGTCACAATGAAAGTTTCACGAGATTTTATCTTGGAATTTTCTGCCTATAAATAATCCCATGAGGGGGCTGGAGAGATGGCTCGGCGGTTAAGAGCATGGCCTGCTCTTCCAAAGGTCCTGAGTTCAATTCCCAGCAACCACATGGTGGCTCACAACCATCTCTAATGAGGACTGGTGCCCTCTTCTGGCCTGCAGGCATACACACAGACAGAATATTGTATACATAATAAATAAATATTTTAAAAAAATAACCCCATGAACACGCACATGGTTTCCCTCGGCCACACACTCAGAATCCTGGCGGTCATGCTGTCCCTGTCCCTATGTGTCTTTGCTTGCTCAGTCTCTCTCAGGCATCTCTCCTCTTCACTCTACATGTTCCAGTGTCTGTGTGGTGGTCCATGTGGCTGTCTCACATACCCTGGCCATTTCTGACTTCCTCACCACCGGGGGCTCTCCTGTACGCTGAGGTACCATCCTGTGTCTGCAGGAATATCCCTGGAAGGGGGCTTGCTGGCTAAAACACTGTGTGTCTTGTAAACACATGTAGAGATTGACAGACACCCTTCCTAGAAGAGCATAGCTGGTTTAATTTCCCAACAAGAATAAGGGGAGTCTGGTCTAGGGGTAGCACTGCTGGATGTCAGAAGGCTCATGCAGTCTTTCACATGGCTCATATGTCCTGAGAAATTCCTTTCCATGTGCATCCCTGTTGTTCTTGACGCTGATGTGTGAGAACAGTAAAGTCCCCATTGCTTAGAAGTCCTTGTGTGACTGCGTGTGTGTGTGTGTGTGTGTGTGTGTGTGTGTGTGTGTGTGTTATGATTTGTTTTGAAACCAGTTCTTGCAATGTAGCCCTGGCTGACCTCAAATTCAAGCTCCTGCTTTTGTTGCCAAACACTGCGATTACAACTGTGCCATCCCATGGGGCTAGCATTCAATGAACACAGATCTACAGCACAACAGACAGTAACAAGTATTTTGGATTTTAAAAATTCAGGAAAACAAAACTGGGTGTGGTCCCTTTAACCCCAGCACTGAGGAGGGAAAGGTAGACAGAGTTCTGAGAATTTGAGGCTAGTCTGGTCTACATAAAGAGTTCCAAGCCAGCCACACAGTCTACATAGTGAGACTGTCTATATAGACACACAGTGGATAGAGAGTGACATCAGCATTGAGGATCATTAGTTTATACAGGATAGATCAGGAAAGACCTCAGAGAGTAAACCATGCAGGACCTGGAGTGAGATGGCTGGTGGAAAGGCCCTGAGAGTGTTGGGTGGTATTTAAGAAACCATGCGGTAGCCCATTGAAGCTAAAACCACACACAGAGAGGGGAGGATGCGAGGAGGGTGGACCAGACCAGAGACAACAGAACCAGCAAATGCAGGGTCTCTGGAGTTACTGTATCTGCTGCTTGTTCACATCAACTGGGGAGATGCTGAGCGGTTCTGAGCAGAAGGTGATCTGCCTGGGGTTTAAGATCCTTCTTCCCACAGTTTTTAAGAATAAACTGGAGCCGGGTGATGGTGGCGCACGCCTTTAATCCCAGCACTCGGGAGGCAGAGGCAGGCGGATCTCTGTGAGTTCGAGACCAGCCTGGTCTACAGAGCTAGTTCCAGGACAGGCTCCAAAGCCACAGAGAAACCCTGTCTCGAAAAACCAAAAAAAAAAAAAAAAGAATAAACTGGATAGGGGAAGGGAAAGTAAGGGTAATCCAGGTGCAGAGTGTTGACGCATGGGGCCCAGGATGGCAGAGGCCCAGGATGGCAGCCAGGTTTGAATACGTTTTCAAGGCGGATTCATTATATTTCGCTGACAGGTGGTTCATGGCCTATGAAAGCCAAGAGAGGCTCTAGAGCAGTGGTTCTCAGCCTTCCTAATGCCCGCGCGCGACCCTCAAATAGAGTGCCTCATGTTTGGTGACCCCAACCATAAAATTATTTCATTGCTGCTTTATAACTATAATTTTGCTGCTGTTATGAATCATAATGTAAATGTCTGATATACAGGATAGCTGATACTCAACCTGAAGGGGTTGCGACTCACTGGTTGAGGACTGCTGCTCTAGAGATTCTGGCCTGACCATGGGTAAGATGGTCTAGGGGCCATCACCCCAACACCATCACCAACTCTGCTCATTCTGGCTGCGGCAGGGGTAATGGCAGTTTCTCCTAGGTCCATCTATCTGCCTGCTGGCCCCTCTTCCCAGATGCTCCCCAGGCATCACAAACAGGCCTCATCCCAAACAGTTTCCTCTCTCCTCTGATCTCCAGCCCAGCAATCCCCCACCTTACCCAGTACTCTGCAGACCACGCCCACCATCATTCACTACAGTCAATTGCCTTCCACCAGTTCTACAGATCTCATTTCTGCCTGAAGGACGGACCTTCAGGGCGCATTGCATAGTCGGGGCTATGAGAATGAGGGCGGACCACTTGAATGAGAAGCCGACTGGCTTCCTCCTGGGTCTTGGCCAGCTCCTTTCTCCTTCTAGCGCAACTGCCACACCACCTCAGAGCAGTCTTTGAAAGCTCATGACTGTGTCCTTTCCGTGACAGGCCGTTCACAGCTCCCCTACACAGACATAAACTGGTGGCCTACAGACATGTTTTCTTTGGCCCACATAGTGTTTGGGGTTTTTATTTAAATCTTGAATTAGTTAGCATATTTTACATCAAAGTCTGGATTTCTCATTTTCCTATGGCACCAGAGCAAGAGTTCCCAGGTTTCAAGCCTCCAGGACAGCATTTGATCCCCCTTCGGAAAGCCATGCACTCTACAATTTGCCAGTTAGTTACCCCCGCCTTGTTTCATATGCAGCTCGCGTCCCTCATTGAAATGACCCTTCTGGCCCAGTGACATCAAAAGTTTTCAGCCATTGGCCTTGAGAACAAGCGCCTCCCTTTGGGTAGCACGTTGCATAAGATAAGGCTGACGAAGGTGAGGAAACTGTAGTGAAGTTGAAAGGTCAGATTGGTCAAGCTGTGAAGGGTCAATTTGTCTGTCTGTCTCGAGGCTGGGTACTGTGTAGCCCAGCTTGGCCTCATGCTAGAAATTCTCCTGCCGTGGTATCCCGAGTGCTGGGAGCACTGGCTTCTTAGATGGTTGTTGGGTGTGATGGTGCAGGGAGTGATAGGATTGGGTTCATCGTTTTAGCTGAGGCCTTCTTGACGAGAGGACCAGACAGGGGCAGAGAATCCAGGGAGGAGCCTGGACATGGCTGAGTCGTTCCCCCTGGAGTGTGTCCTAAGCCTGAGTCTGTTCTCTCAGTTTCAGAAGCCACAGCTGTCCTGAGCTCAAGCATGGCTCTGAGGGTAGATGATCAGTACTGAAGACCAACCTGGCTCCAACTGCTCACACAATGGGAGCCTGGGCACTGGGGGCCCGGTCATGAGGGACTGCTGCTCCTCCCCAAAGGCCATCCCTGCACCCCCAAAGCATACCCTTGACCAAAGCCTAGGCATGGACTCCAAACACAGCGATCCCAGTGGGGCTGGGGAAGGGGCCTCCTGCTCTGAGAGCCCCGCTGGGAACTTAGCCTGCTCCTCTCCTCCCTGCACTCCTCTGCCAGAGACAGTGAGAGGACATGGAGCCTTGATCTCTGGGAAGCCAGAGCCCGTGTCCTCAGCAGAAGCTGCTCCTACGACCCCAGAGAACAGAAATCCTGTGTTCTTGGAAAAGATGAATTCCAACTCCTTGAAGCAGGCAGATTCTACTCCCACAGGAAGGGGAGAGGCTGGGTCCTTGAGGAAGGAAGAATCCGTGTTGATGGGAAAGGCAGAGCCTGCAATCTGTGGAAAGGGGGAGCCTGGAACTGTTGGAAGGATGGATTGTGCAACTCCAAGGAAGGAGGATTCCGGGTCCTTGGGAAGAGTAGATCCAATGTGCTCCAGTATGGTGGATACAGCGTCTCCAGGAGGGGAAGAGCCTGTGTCTGTAAGAAAGGGAGAGCCTGTATCCTCGGGCAAAGTGGAGCCAAGAAAGGAGGATCCCACATATTCCAAAAGAGAGCACCCTGGGTCTACAGCAAAGGGAGATCTTGTGTCTTTGGAGAAAAAAGATATGGACCCTCCAGAAAAGGCAGACCCTGCATCCACTAAAAAGGCAGATCCTGGATTCTCAGGAAAGATAACTCCAGGGTCATCAAGCAAGACAGAACTTGTATCCCCAGGAACAGTGACTCCTGGGACCAAAAAGGTGAATCCTGTCTGTTTGGCGGATCCTGCAGCTGTGGGAAATACAGAAACTTTATCCTCAGCAAAAGAGGACCCTCCTCGGTTTCTTGGAAATGTAGACCCTCCCTCCTCAGGAGAGGGTGGGCCTGTGTCTACGAGAATGACAGAAGCAGTATCGGCTGGACAGCCGGGAGGTATCCTTCCGGCAAAGACAGATGCAGCATCTGTGAACAGTCCGGGACCTCCAGGCAGTGCAGACCCAGTTTCCTTAAAAAATGTGGAACTTGTGTCCCCAGTGAAACCAGAACTCTTGTCTTCTGGGCAGGCAGAACGCGTGTCCTTGGTGAAGACAGAAACCCTATCCTCAGGAAGAGAGGACACAAAGTCTTCTAGAAGGGCAGATCACACAACAGTCACAGGAAACATAAAAACATCTCAAAAAGGGAATCCTGAGTCTTCAGGAAAGACAGACCCCGTGTCTTCAAGTTCAGGAGATACCAAGTCTCTGGGGACATGGGGGTCCCTGTCTGCTGCAAAAACTGAGACAGCGGCTGAGAGGAAAGGAGACCCACAGTCCTTGGAGAAGGCAAGTCCCACAGCCTCAGAGAAGGCTGGGCCCCTCACTTCCAGCAAGGTGGGCTCTGCAAGCCAGGGAAAGGCAGAAACTGTTCTCTCTAAAGAAGCCGACTCCACGACATTAGGAAAAGTGGACCCAACGGCTTCAGGAAAACTAGCTATGGTGTCCCCAGGAAAGGCGGATCTCGTGGCCTCGGAAAGAGCAGAAGGCAATCCAGAGGCGAAGGCTCCAGAAAAGAGGAATCCTGTGAACTCCACTAGGGTCTCAGGGAGTGCTGAGCCCACGTCTGGGGTCAAGGTGGTAACCCAGCTTCCGGGTACCACATCCCCGGGAAATGTGGAGGTGCCAACTTTGCAAAAAGAGCAGCCACAGGTGTCTGGGAAGATGGATCCCTCGGGAAAAGTCGACCCCCCTGCGTCTGTGGAACCTGTGTCCCTAGGGAAGGCTGATTCCTCATCTCCATTTCCTAGAAGAGCAGAGTCTCAAACCTCGGCTGAGACCACACCTCTGCCTCTGGAGAAGGCCAAGGCCCCTTTCAGGCCATCCGATGGTACAGCCGGCAGTTCAGCCCAGCCTCTGGGAGATGCCCGGAGCCCCGGGGTCCTGCCAGAGCCAGCGCCCTGTGCCAGCATCAGCCAGAAAGACCTAGCGGCAGCTGCGGCTCAGAAGAGCCCCCGCGTGGAGGGTGCAGCGCCCCCAACAGGGCCACGGACTCGCGACAACTTCACCAAGGCGCCCTCGTGGGACGCGGGAGCGCCACCGCCCCGCGAGGACGCGGGCACACAGGCCGGCGCTCAGGCCTGCGTCTCGGTGGCGGTGAGCCCCATGTCCCCGCAGGACGGCGCAGCCGGTCCGGCCTTCAGCTTCCAGGCCGCACCGCGCGCGCGCGCCCAGCCCCTCGCCCGGGCCACCGTCGCGCCGGGACGCGGGCCTGCAGGTGTCGCTGGGAGCCGCAGAGACGCGCTCCGTGGCCACCGGGCCAATGACTCCGCAGACCGACCGCGGCACCGCCCGCCGCGCCGCCCGCCTTCCCAGAGGTGCGGGTCCGGCCCGGCTCGGTGTTGGCGGCCGCCATGGCACCCCAGGAGGCGGCCGAGCCGGTGCGCGACGTGAGCTGGGACGAGAAAGGCATGACGTGGGAGGTGTACGGCGCCTCCATGGAAGTGGAGGTGCTGGGCATGGCCATTCAGAAGCATCTGGAGCGCCAGATAGAGGAGCACGGCCGCCAAGGTGCGCCGGCGCCGCCGCCCGCCGTCCGCGCGGGCACAGGCCGTGCAGGCTCTGTGCGCACCGCGCCCGCCCGCCGAGGGCGCCGCCAAGCGCCCGCCTGGCCTCTTCCGCGCGCTGCTGCTGAGTGTGCGCCGGCCGCGATGCTGCTCGCGGGCGGGACCCACGGCCGAATGATCGGTCCCCATTTTTGTAGCCCCGGGTTTCCAACCTTCTCAGGCTCCCTTCTTGATAGCAAGCCCTAGAGAGCTACGCCCCACCCCCAACCCCGTGCGTTCAGGCCTCCGAGGAGTGGGCAGCCTTTAGGGGCTTCTTTTCCAATCCCTCCCTTCCCAAACACTGACGAAACCCCCTTTGCGACCACGAGCCCACACATCTGGCCCTTGACAATCCCGCCCCGAGCCCTCACAGCCTTTCGCTCCACTCCCTCAGGTAGTACAGGGAGAGCACAGATGCCTGCTCCCATCCCTCCACCCTAGAGCTGAGGCAGGCTCCTGAGATGGCCAGACTGGTGCTTTGAGGCCTCCAGGCGGCCCAGGTCCCTAGAACTGGGAAAGGTAGGATGCAGATCTCCAAGTGTTCCTCCGCGTGTGCTAAGACTGGTGCGAGGCCACCAGAAAAGCAGACTCTGAATGGGAGGCTGGGGCGGGGGAGGGGGGCGTGAGTCTGAGCAGTGAGGGGTCTCCACATGGTGCTGGCCCCACGGCCAGGGTGTCTCTTGCATGCTGTTGGTAGTCCTAACCCCACTCCTGTCTCTCCCCACCTAGACCCCCTAGCCCTGTTTCCCCTCCTACCCAGTCACTATGCACATTCCCCATAGAGGCCAAAGGCTAGGAGTGCCCTGGGGCTCAGCTGAGAAGGGAGAGTCATGGAAAGATCAGGGGGTCTTACACACCCAAGGTCATAGTGAGGCTCCTAGAAGGTCTCAGGCCACTGGGTGTCTGGGTGACAGCTGGTCTTGGGTATCAGGGACAGGACGGAGAGCTAGCTCATTTTACATCCACAGTTGCCTTTTAAAGGTCCCTCTTTTATCTGCCACCTTTCCCCCCACAATGCTGTGAGCCTCAAGTTCCTTGTAACCACCCAGCGCCCTGGTCCCTTTCCCTTGAGCCTCAGTTTTTGGCTACTAACTGTCACAGTATACATTGGTAATAAAACCTCTTCCCAACTCTCGTCTATGATTGAAAGATCATATATTATATTTAGGGGAAGGCAGGCAATACAGATTGCACTCGAAGAATGAAAGTCTTCATCACAGGTCTACGGTGTCCAGGCCAGGGTTGGTGAAGGACAGATCTCTCTTCTGCTGTCTACCTGTGCTCACTGGCCTTCCCGAGAGCACTGCACTCAGGGGTTCTGGGTCTGGTTCAGGCGAGTTGTGTGGAAGCGGCTTCTGGAGAGACAAGGAGGGAAGGTGAAGATGGGGTTCTCTCCCCAGACCCTAGGACAGCAGTGGGCTTTCGCACTCGTCACCAGATGGCTCCTTGCCTGGAGGTTCCCACCCTCATTCCTTAGGCTCGCTCCTGTTGGGGCCTCTGTCTCCTTGCAGAGACAGCCATGGCCAGGAGTGGTACAGGTGGGGTGGGCCTAGGGAGTCACCTTTGGCCTTTGCCTAACCCCAACAGAGCAATGTTCTAGCATTCTACCCTGTCCTAGACCAAAGAGCAACTTGGTCATAGTTCGTGCCACCTGTACCCCAGAGCAGGCCATGTGTTGGACAAGGTTCATCAGTTCTCTGATAGGGCCACAGATAGCCTGCTGAGGAAGGCAGACGCTGGGCATCGCCCTAGCTAGGAAGAGGCAGAGCAGGAACTGGTCAGCCATTCTCGTGGATATCCTGGTACAACACTGGATTCTGCTTGAATTTGCCATCTCTTGTCTTTCGGAAATGTCACCCAGGGTTACAGCTGTACCTTGTCATAGCACTAACACACCTCTGCTGTCCTTCCTCTTGTCTCCCCATGTGACGTCACTCACACAGCCCACCGTCCCTCATTTCTCCTCAGATATATACTTTCCTATGGGAGGGCCCAGCCCCTGAGCCAGGTTACTCTGCTGCAGCCTCCACGCCCTGCCTCCACAAGACCAGAGCCCCAAGTCACCCCTGCCTTTGCCTGAATTCTAAAAGGGCTTTTTCCAGTCTGGAGATGTCACCATCCCTGGTAAACAGCAGAGCAGCCAAGAGCCCCGGAGACATTAGTCAGTCTGTGCTTACAGACCCTGAGCCCAAAGCAACCAGCACAGCACCAGATAACATAACCTGGCACCTAAGCCAGCAGTCTTGACTTCTGATCTGATTTACCGCAGACTGCCTAGCCTTAAGGCAGACAACACTCCCTGAGCATCTGCATCCGTGCTGCTGGATTGGCAGGGGACTGGGTGATCTCCCGGTTCTCACACCTTGTACACAGTGTTACAGAGCCCTATGGGTCGTGGCACTCAGGGATTGCGAGATAAAGAAAAATCCTCTGTCCCCTAGCTAGCCACACCCTCTCTCCAGACTCTTCTCTCGGAAGTCCTGTTCTTTCCAGCCCACAGGGCAATCAGGAGCCCCTAACTCCACTCTTGGAGGAAGTCCACAGTGCCCTCCTCAGGGCCTCGGACGTTTTTGCCTCAATTCTATCAGATAAGTTCACTAGAGTTTTTGCCTCAAACTGCCTTCACACTGAGATGGGCCACACACAGGGGCTGACTGGCTTCCTGTCCATGATCCCCATTCTTGGGAGCCCGTCTAGAAGTCTCTCTGCTGGACTTTTCACCATGATACATTTGGACCCCTGTACAAACCCAAGAGAAGCTTTGGTTGACTCGATCTATCTAAGAAATTAGTACTCGCTGGGCAGTGGTGGCACATGCCTTTAATCCCAGGACTTGGGAGGCAAAGGCAGGCAGATCTCCGAGTTCGAGGCCAGCCTGGTCTACAGAGTGAGTTCTAGGACAGCCAGGGCTACACACACACACACACACACACACACACACAAACTTGTCTCAAAAAGAAAAAAAAAAGAGAAGAGTCCTCAGGGAGACTAAGGGCAGCAGCACGGGCAGGCTGGGCCCATGGGGAAGGGTGGGTTGTGACGAGGCAAACACTACTTCTTTCCAAGAAATGAACTAGTGCAGCTAATGGGCTCCAGGGACTTCTGCTCCAGTCTGTTCCTCTAGAGAGCTCCTCCTGAGGTCGCTGACCAGTTCTCCGTTCTACCTGGACATTGGGATTGCCTGAAGAGTCAGATAAGGCAGCCTGTATTGTAATCCACCACTCAAGAGACTGGAGCAGGAGGATGGAAAGTTTGAGGTTGGTCTTAGGCTACACTGTAAGACCCTGTCGCAAAACAAAGCTTCATCAAGAAACTAGAATCCTCTGGGGAGCTTTGACCGCATGTCCTTGCCCTGTCCCACCCTGTCCCACCATGGGCCATCAGGATCAGAATCTGAACTGACCTGAGCATCACAGTTGTTTTAGAGTTCCCCAGGTGATTCCAAACTGAGTTCTTGATCTCGTCTACTAACTAACTAACTAACTAACCAACTAACCTAGTTAACAAGAAGTGCTGTTGCCATTTAGTCAGTGATGAGCTTCTCCTCTCTCCTCTGGTACCCTTGTTCATGTCCAGATTTCTACTAGCATTTGTATAGAGATCAAAAATAGGCAGAACCGGTCTCTGACTACATGCTAGGTTTTTTTCCTTCTCTTTTTTGTTGGTTTGGGTTTTGCTGTGTTGTTTGTTTGTTTGTTTGTTTGTTTGGTGGTGGTGCTGGAGATGGAACCAGAACCTCAGCAAGTGCTGTACCTTTACACCACATGCTGGCTCTGATTTAACCCCCACATCAGCCTTGCAAAGTTAATGTTTCAGTAACCATTTGCAGATGAAAAGAACTGAAAGCTAAAAGCAAGAAGCATCTCACCAAAGAGCACATGAGGGAAGACTAGGGATTGGGCCTCGTTCGTCCTGAATTCCACTCCTTCAGAGAAGAATCTCAAGTCAGAAGCCCCAGGTACCAACTCATCCCATATCTTACCTTGATTTCCTTGCTATCTGTGTCCAAGTCCACAGCGTTTTTGTCTAGGGAATTGAGGCTATGGGAGAAGTGATAGAACTTAGATTGTTAGCAAACTCGTCCAGCCTTCCCAATCTGTGGCCTTGCCACCAACATTGCCACCACCATCACACCGGCATCATAAGCATCACCATCACCACCAACATTACTATCAGCATCACTGCCTGTACCACTACCATCACTACCACTATCACCATCATCAGCACCAGCATCAACACCCTTGCCCTCCCCACCATCACCATTATCCTCATCACCACTCATGTCCCAATACCAACAACCAGTCTGGTAGTGAGAGGTGCTGTTCACCTGACATTGTCCAAGTCACCGGAGGAGAGGTACTCCAAACCCAGATCCTTGGTGGGAAGGTCCAGCATGGGGTTGGCTCTGGGGAGAAAGTTTGGTCAAGCAGCTATGGCCTTCAGTCATCTTACAAAGTCTTTGCTCCCCTTTGACTCCTGCTCACCGCTCAGTGTTGAACATGTTAGTGCCAGGGATGTTAGCAGCAGATGAAGTCATTGCTTCTATTGGTGTCTTCCGGGCCTCCTTGCCAGCTTTCATAGCTTGAAGCTTCCGCTGGTAACTGTTGAACCAGAGGAAGTCACATTTGCAACCTGCTCACCTGCTGCCTAGGGAGGCCCTTGGACTGTGGCTGCACAAGGACCCTAGCTGGTGATAATTTTAGCTGCATTTTGTAGGGGGCAGAAACACCAGCAAAGGCAACCTGTTGTCAAAGGGCCACATAGGCAGCCAGCAGTGACACCCAGAGGGAGACTCAGGGGATCCTACTACCAATTGTGTTCTGGGAAGGGGAAATGGGAACTGTTTGAAGTGCTCAACATTTCTACCCCAAAGTCATGGAAGAATCTAGCACCAAACCCATTCTGCTGGCAAGGAGACAGGCCTAGAATGGGAAGGCGGCTCACCCACAGTCTTGCACATGCCCCTGATGCCTGACCCCAAGTTCTTTCTACCCACCCCACATACATTAGTTATCTGGGCGAGGAGAGTGCTGGGGACAAAGGGAGAAGTGCAAACCGTACCTCTTCCGCACACACAGGAGGGCAGTGATCAAAATCACCAGGACCAGCACCATGGCCACCCCCAGTCCTATGATGACACTGGTGAGCAGTTTCGGCTGATCAGACTCCTGGCTCTCCTGGGAGCTCTGCAGAAGAGGGAGGGTGAGGAGGCTGTGGCATCCATGTCCCTCCCCCACCCATGACCTCAGTCTGCTGCACTCACCACCACCACCAGTCCCAGTTCCAGCAGCTGAGTCAGAGAATCCTGGTCTCTCCGGATCATCCTGCCACAGAGCCCAAGGGTCACTGACCTCCCCTGGGGGCTTCTTGTTCTGCTTCTCCTGCCCACCCTCCCAGACAGCTCCACTTACATATTCAGCTCGTTAAGTGTCAGGGCTGTCCCATTGGAGAAGACAAAGTAGGCATCAAGGTAGGACTGGACTTGGGCCCTGGAATAGACACATGAACAACTCAGAAACACCACACCCTCGCCAACTACCTTGTTTCAGCCCAGCCACTGGGCCTGGGGATTCTCACCGAGTCACAGAGTCTATGTTCTGGATCGTCACAACGTAGACAGTGGTCCTGGTAGCCTGGACGAGAGCCCTACAAAAGATGCCGGTATCACAGACATGTGGAGTGGGGCCTTAGCCCAGGAGTGCCAGGCCTGCGCCAGTGGAATCAGGAGTCATACGGAGGGAAGGCTGTGTTCACTAAAGAACTGACAGCTCTGCCCAAACTAGAAATGGAAATCCTTTCTTCTGGGACCCCCATTCTTCTCCAGGGCATGGCTTTCACAACAGCACGTGGCAGTTTTGTGCATGCCCCATTCCACCTTCAACTGAGCATGGGCTTCTGGGGTACAGGCACAGGATCGAAGATAGGGAGCAAGTTCAAGTATGGGTCAGGGACAGGGTAGAGGGCTGCTTTGTCTAGTTCTCCAGGGCTACCTCCTTAGGGTCTTCCCATAGCCCCTTCTTGTACTTCCCAGACCTACGCCTTAATCTCCTCCACGTGGGCACCCACTTCATCCTTGTTGGTGGAGAACTGTAACCTCACACGGTAGCTCTGGTCCACAGTGAAGAGCTAGGGGAGGGTAGAAGCAGGTATGGAGAGGAGACATCAAAAACACAGGGCAACCGCAAGATCACTCACAGCACGCGTTTCTCAGGACACACAGCCACTGTCACAGCACGTGTGCAGTGCTCACCTGCAACCCGAATTCAGACCCAAATACAAAGAAAGGCTCTTTTGTCCTCAGACCCCGGGTCTTACTATAAAGAGGCTGTCACAATGAAAGTTTCACGAGATTTTATCTTGGAATTTTCTGCCTATAAATAATCCCATGAGGGGGCTGGAGAGATGGCTCGGCGGTTAAGAGCATGGCCTGCTCTTCCAAAGGTCCTGAGTTCAATTCCCAGCAACCACATGGTGGTTCACAACCATCTCTAATGAGGACTGGTGCCCTCTTCTGGCCTGCAGGCATACACACAGACAGAATATTGTATACATAATAAATAAATATTTTAAAAAAATAACCCCATGAACACGCACATGGTTTCCCTCGCCAGGATTCTGGCGGTCATGCTGCCCTGTCCCTATGTGTCTTTGCTTGCTCAGTCTCTCTCAGGCATCTCTCCTCTTCACTCTACATGTTCCAGTGTCTGTGTGGTGGTCCATGTGGCTGTCTCACATACCCTGGCCATTTCTGACTTCCTCACCACCTGGGGCTCTCCTGTACGCTGAGGTGCCATCCTGTGTCTGCAGGAATATCCCTGGAAGGGGGCTTGCTGGCTAAAACACTGTGTGTCTTGTAAACACATGTAGAGATTGACAGACACCCTTCCTAGAAGAGCACAGCTGGTTTAATTTCCCAACAAGAATAAGGGGAGTCTGGTCTAGGGGTAGCGCTGCTGGATGTCAGAAGGCTCATGCAGTCTTTCACATGGCTCATATGTCCTGAGAAATTCCTTTCCATGTGCATGCCTGTTGTTCTTGACACTGATGTGTGGATGAGAACAGTAAAGTCCCCATTGCTTAGAAGTCCTTGTGTGACTGCGTGCGTGCGTGTGTGTGTGTGTGTGTTTGTGTGTGTGTGTTATGATTTGTTTTGAGACCAGGTCTAGCTATATAACCCAGGCTGGCCTCAAGTTCAAGTTCCCCCTGCTTTTGTCCCCAAGCGACGGGATTCCAGGTCCATCTCACAGTGACAGACATTCTGCATAAAAATTCAACAAAGCGTGCCTTTACTCTCAGAAGAGACAGAGGTAGGTGGACCTCTGTGAGTTCAAGGACAGCCTTGTCTATATAGGGGCTCCAGTCCAGCCAGAACTACATTAGTAAGACCCTGTCTTAAAACAACAAAATATAATAACAAAAAAAGAAAAAGAAAAACACGGGACTAGCCGATAACACTGGGGGCTGGAGGCAGGAATGATACTCACATTCAGAGTGGTCTGGGCTTTCAGTGCAGGACCCACGACAGGCTTGTCCTCAGCCTGCACTGTCACCTGGTATGTGCCTTGGAGAGTAGAATCAAGGTTGGTCACCAGCCTGTGAGAGATGGCAAGACACAGCTTTATTCTGTAACCCAGCGTGGGTCCTCACGCTCTCTGGAAATCTACCCATACACTAGGGTGGAGACCCGACCTGAGGCTGCGCTCTCCACTCCTCCCCACCCGACCCACCCAGGGATCCATCGCCACATTACTGGATGTTGCCGGTGTACAGGTCCGCTTCCACTGAGCGCGTAATCCGGAAGACCTGGACAGGGCTGGTGGCCCCGTTCTTGGATACAAAATCTGCGCTTGGGATGGAGAATTCGATGATCTTATTGTCTTGTGAGTCCTCATCTCTGGCCTGGGAGCAAGAGCGAATGTTGGAGTAAGGCTGGGAAAGGCCTCTCCGTTCCCACCGTGACCGGAAGCCACAGCGCCACTCAAAGAACAGGATTTTTTTATTTTTTTAATAGGGTCTCCCTACGTAGTCCTGACTGTCCTGGAACTCACTATTTAAGCCAGAATGGCCTTGAACTTTCTGTGGTCCTCCTGCCTCTGCCTCAGAAGTGCTGGGACTACAGAAGTCTACACCACACATGGCTAGACTTTTAAAAGACAAAGTTCACTGTACATCCACATTCGCCCAAAGACCTTCTCATGCACCCCCACATAACTGCTCACCAACAAAAGTCCTCCTATACTGAAACCTGCCTCACTCTCCTCTACCTGACTGCCAAGCATCTACACACCCACTCCCAAACACAGCCACGCTCAGCTTCTGAGCGCCTATAGTGTGTACCCTCTTTAAAGCCCTCATTTGGGGCTGATTAATATGAGCCTACATTCCCTAGTGGGCCAAAACTGGACAAAGAAGAGAGACAAACATTCTAATATTTTTAAAAGGAAAGCAACAGAGAGCTGGGTGTGGTGGCGCACGCTTTTAATCCCTGCACTCAGAAGGCAGAGGCAGGTAGATCTATATGAGTTCAAGGCCAGCCAAGACTATTACACAGAGAAACCCTGTCTCAAACACACACACACACACACACACACACACACAAGAATGCAATAGGTCCATAGGACTTAAGGCTCAGGGTGAACAGCTGGGCTTCAGGCTATGAAAAGGAGTTAGTTTTAAAAAAACACCAGTTTGACCAAGAAGAGATTCAGTCAGTAAATCGCTCGCCCTGCAGGCACAAGGCCTGACCTGCTTTTGTGAACCAGAACCCTCATAACAGACCAGATACCATCGGATGTGCTTGTAATCCCAGCACTGGGGAGGTGGGGACGGGTGCATCCCTGGGGCCTGTCAACCTACTAGGCAAGCTCTAGGCCACTCAGAGACCCTATCTCAAAAAAAAAAAAAAAAAAAAGAATAGCTCCTAAGGAACAATGTCCTACATTGTTTTTAGCACACACATACATACTACCCATATCACATACATGCATATGTTTATATACACAGATACACATATATGTATACACACATGTATACATGCATACCCACGCACACTACCCATAACACATACATGCAAATGTGCATATACACAGATACAAACACACACACATATATACACACATTCATACCCACACACACATACACAAGCATGTACACCCACCCACACATGTGTACCTGCACACACACACACACACAAAAGAAAACAATTCAAAACCATGACTAAATCAGGACATTGGCAAACAATTGACTAAGGACTGGAGATTAACTGTGGTTTTTCTTTTTTTTAAACATCTTTTTTTTTTTAATTTTACATACCAATCCCAGTTCTCTCTCTCTCCCCTACTCCTGCTCCCCCCACCCTGTGTTAAATTTTGAAAGAACCTAGAAGGAAAAATTGCTGTCCCAGGAGAAGCGCTGTCCTGAGGACACCCTTAGCTCTGCACGGGAAAGGCCAGGTCATTCCAAGCCTGGGGTACATCATCCATGTAGTGTTAGCCAGGAGCCACCAGCCTTGTATCAAAGAGGAGCTGGGCACAGTGGCTTATGCCCTTAATCTCAGTACCACAGAAGCAGAGACAGGCAGATTTGGGGTTAGCCTGGTCTACATAGTGAGATCCAAAATAGCCAAGGCTGCAAAGCCAGACCCTGTCTCGAAACACACACACACACACACACACACACATAGGAAACTTAACCCCAGAGAAGCAAGGCAGTTCCGGCCCCAGGGCCTCATCCCACATGGCCTAGCCACCCTCTAGTCACAGCTGACATCCATCACCGTAACAAATTGAAAGCATTGCTATAATTGTGCTCAGGAAGCTATTTAAGCAGAAGAAACCCTTTTAATTTACAGTTGGCTATGGGTTCTCGATCGCACTCGAGAATTCTGGCGTCGTCAGGAAATCTAGCTTACAAATGGCATTTCCGGTCATGAAATTTTTATGACTACTAAATTGAACAATTAGCAGAATGGAGGCGCATCGACTGGGCCAGCACTGCTACAGCTCAGGCTTTGTGTCAGCCGGTTCTGAGCCCATCAGATCTAGGGCTGAGACACCTTAGGGGCAGGTGAGAGTCCCGAAGGCCTTAGTCCTCTCCGCTGTAGTTACTGTGGCCAGTACGACTAGAGCTGGCAACTCACCTGGACATAAGCCACTGTCTGGCTGGGCAGCACGAGCTCCGGGATGATCACTGCAAATGTGAGCAGGAACAGGTCAGCACTGCTGGGACAGCGCCACCTGGCCCTGCACTGCTGAGTCCACACCACAAGCCCGGCCCCAATCCCTCTACAACAGTGGCCATTGCCGCTGTTCCTGAGGCTGTCGTAGGCAAGGCATCTGTCCCCATTGTACATATAGGGAGATGGAGGCTCGGAGAGGAAAGGCCTGCCTTAGAGCCAGCCAACAGCTGATCCAGAACTGTAATGAAGACTCAGATGTCCCTTCTAGCCTCAAGCTGGGGCAGAAGTGGGCTGGACCCCATTGTTGCCTAGAGAAGGTTTCTTGGGGAGAGAGGGGGAGGGTATCTAAGGGTAATCCCAAGTTAGGAGGTGCGTGGATGTAGGACAGGGTGAAGATGGTGGCTTCACTCACTCACCAAAGGTCTGGTGGTCAGGCAGGAAATAGGGAGCGTTGTCGTTCTTGTCCTCGATGTTGATGAGGAGGCTTCCTGAGGAGGATGAGATCATGTGGGTCAAAGTTCTGAGCAAAGTCCTCACCCAAAGAGCCTGGGTCTCAGCAGGCTTTCTCTGCCCCTGCTCTTCCTGTCCCATTGCACGTCCTTGCTCCTCACCCAGGTGTCTCCACAGTCTCCTCTAGATTTCCTGTCCGCTAATGTGGTCCCCACCCTCATGGAGGACACACAACGGGTCAGAGCTATGCAAGAGTGGCAATCCAGGAGCGGTCTGGGTCTTCCCCAGCTGACCAAAGCATTTTATACATGGATGGGTGTCATTCAGTAGCAGCATAACTTAGCTGGTATAAGAAAGACCCGGGGCTCCATTCTCAACACACCTAAAAGTAAATGTGGGGGTGGGTGGGGGTGTGAGTGGGGGGGTGTGGTGGAAATATTATGCATGTTTTTCTATATTAATATCTAAGTGTGATGCACAATTTTAATGTCAGTCATTTAAACACTCACTCTGACACACAACTATAAATCTCAGCACTTGAGAGACTGATGCAGGAGGATTATAAATTTGAGGTCAGCCCGGGCTACAGAGTGAGACCCTGTCTCAACAACACAAAATAAAAAAACTCCTACCCACTCTTTGCCTTGGCTGCTCCATCTTTAAGATGCCTGGGCATGACTAGCTCATGAACTGTGCAGGAATGAAATGAGCAAATTCCCTAAGGTGTCTGGCACAGTTCCGTGCTGTGCTCACTGTTAACACGGCCCTCGTGCCCGTGTGGAGGTAGATGCGGCTGCAGCTGGCTCTGGGGTGCTGTCTCCTGTGTACTGTTTCGCCAATGGCAGCCTTCAGTCGGTGCTTCCAGGCACCCCACTAAACACTCTCCACAACCTGACTCTTGGCCAGCCCCCCTGAACAGATGGAGAACAGAATCCCCAAGAGCACATGGCCAGTGACACAGTTGACAAGAGTTGATGTGGGTCCCTGCATCCTAAGCTGTAGCCCTGCAGGCCCTCTCACCATTGCTGCTGTACTCTTCAAAGCCGGAATCTGTGGTGAGGTCGTGTGCCCGCACGACCAGTGTGACCAGATGACAAGCCTCATAATCGATGGCCTCACTCTGATTGACATACACAGAGCCGTTGGAATCCACAGAGAACCAGCCGTGGCACACGCTGCCCACGTCAACGTTATCCTTGGTGCAGAGGACGTCCACTAGCTCTATGCTCAGCAAGGCCGCAGTGTCCACATCCTGGGCTTTCACCTGAGCCACCTGGCCATACTGGGAGCCATTCTCAGCCACAGATATGGCCTGAAGTGAGGCTGCAACCAGCGTAGGTGGTTCGTCATTCACATCCACCACAGTTACCATGACGTTTGCTGTGGAATTAAAGTGCTGAGGTCCCGGGTTTTCGGCGCTCACTGTCAGATTGAAGAATTTCTGTGCTTCGTAATCCAGGCTCACATCAGGGAGCAGCCAGATGGACCCCTCGGCACACCCTTGTGCCAGCACATTGCCTCGGACAATAAAGTTGCTGACACCAGTCCCGGACAGGCTGAAGCTGATGCGGTTGTTGGCTTCGGTCTGGTCAGCATCACAGGCTTTCACAGTGCCCACAAACTCTCCTGTGTACGAAGGACAGAACTTAGAGGACCAGTCGTGAAGGTCTTGGGCACTCCGGCTAGTCCTGTAATGGAGCTGTTAGCATGGGCCTTACTATTTGGTGTCAGAGATGGGATGTAAAGAGGCTCTGTTCTGGTGTACCCTTCCCCAAGGGCTGCTTCACAAAAGGATGACACCTGCATGTACCCAAGGCACTAGGATACGTAATCCCCTGCCATCTGTACAGCCAGCCCATTGCTCAGCTCCCTGGGCCCAAACCAGCCCAGAGGGCACATACCTGGATCCCTCTCCGTCACAAAGAATTCATAGGAGGACTGATTGAATATAGGCGGGTTGTCATTGATGTCCTAAAGGGAGAGGCAGATCTGAGTCCTAGGGACCTCGTAGCCCCAGGTTCACCCTCCCAGAGCCATCTGAGAAGCCAGTAATGCCTCTACACAGATAGAGCCATCAATTCTGTGACCCTCAGTCTCCAGATTTGTCGACAGCCTTCAGAAAAGGTCAAGAAGTGGTCCTTCCGTTTGTCTGACTTCAGCCCAGAACCATAGTTCCACCTCCCAGAACTATTACAGGTCCCTGGCTGTGTTCCCATCTGGTTTATCCTGAGGTCCCCCTTCTCAGTCCTGTGACATCAGCTCTGTGCCCAGTCTGAACTGGAATCTGATGCCCTGGACACCTGATGCTTTCTGACCTTGCCTACCATGTACTGCCGGAGCCCTGCATCCCATCTTCTCCCTGTGTTGTCCTGTACTGGGGAGATGCTCTGGGTGCTCCAGCCCTTCCCAATTGCTGGCATACATGCAAGCTTTGATGGTCAGTTTTCTCTGCATAACCACAGAATGGAGACCTGGGAACAGAACCTAGTCCTTCGATAAGGTATGTCTTCCCTACTCTTCCTCCCCGATCTTTCCCTTCATTTTGTCTTTCTCTACCCCCTCTCTCCTCCTTCCCTCCTTCTCTCCATCCTTCTCCTTTGTCTTTTTCTGAGATAGAGCTATCATCATGTAATCCAAATCCTTCTGGAAGTGCAGAAGGGGGCTCTGCTGGCTGAGGTGCTTGGTCTGATGGAGACTCCTCAGACACACATCACTGATTTCTTGCACAAGGCTGCTGAATTCTCATGGTCGTCCTGACTCACATGGGAGTGGCTAAGACATCAGCTCTGAGTCCATTCCTGCTCTGCCTCTCCTGTGGCTCTGGCTTCAGTGTTCCCATCTGAAAGCAGGGGCAGCCTCTGACACAACAAGAGTGTGACGCTCTCCAGGGCAAAGGGACCCCTCCACTTCAGGAGGTATAATTCTTCATTTTTCCTTTAGTATTCTACAATGTCCTCAGGATGCCAGCAAGTCCTAAATCTATTCCGTGTCTTCACTGTCTCTGAGGTGACAAGGTCCACTATGGACTAAAACCCTCAATTACCCTGCCTTAGTCTCTCAGGTATTGAGATTATAGGTGTGCACCACCATGCTTGGCCCCTGCTTTCTTAATAAAATGGTTGTCATCATCCCTATCTCTTGTGGAGGAGACACAGTTGGAGCCCGCTTCTTCTGCCTTTAGTCTTGGCTTGGTGTTAGTCAGGAGGGTTCCAGGCAAGACTGGGCATTGAGCAACCTCCCTGGGTGACGGCCCCTTCAGAACGTCTCCCTTCATTCATGTTGATTTCACCCCTCGTCTTTCTGACTTAAGAGCTAGGATTGGCAAGGTCTGCCCAGCTGAGATCTCAGCCTCTCATTTACCATGCTGTACAAGGCAGGAAGTGTTGACGTGTGCTAAAACCAAGGGGCTAGGCTGGGTGAGAGCACACTGCCTTACCTCCACAGTGATGGTGACATTAACATCAGTGCTGCGGGGAGGTTCGCCGCAGTCAGCCACGCGCACAGTTAGTACGATTTGACCCTCCAGGGCAGGGTCAATGTCCTCTCGATCCAGGGGCTCCAGATTCCTGAGGACTCCTGTGTCAGGGTCTATGGAGAAGTTCTGGCTATAGGGCCCAGGCAGCAGGCTGAAGAGCAGGCGGCTGTTGCTAGTATCTGGCTGGTCATCATCATAGGCCTGTGAACACAGTTGGTCGTGAATCAGGTATCTCGGCCTCAGGCTCACCCCTCTCTCCCACCCTGGCCTAAGTTGCCATTGGCTGGAACCAGGGGGAGACAGGCCATGGCTCCCTGCTGAGATATGGGATACAGCCAGCAGGAGCTCTCAGCCTCAGCCTTGAGCGTGTTCCATCTCCCAGATTACTGCTGCGTGTATGTTGCAAATCTGGGCCTGAGCTAGACCCTGGGAAGAGACCTGAAGAGGAGGTTCCCATAAAGCTGACGCTACAGAAAGGGGAATGGGGGCATATACAGAGACTCGACATTTTTTTTTTGTTTGTTTTTGTTTTTTTCGAGACAGGGTTTCTCTGTAGTTTTGGAGCCTGTCCTGGAACTAGCTCTGTAGACCAGGCTGGTCTCGAACTCACAGAGATCCGCATGCCTCTGCCTCCCGAGTGCTGGGATTAAAGGCGTGCGCCACCATCGCCCGGCTCGACATTTCTTTTTAAATGTAAAAGTGTGAAACCAAAAAAATGGCTGATTTCCCATGATTGCTGCAGCATGTTCTATTTCTATTTCTCTCTGTGTGTCTGTCTTTCTATTCACACACACATACACACACACACACACACACACACACACACAGAGTGTGTGTGTTATTTTGAGATATGGTCTTATGTAGCCCAAGCTGGCCTCATACTCAGTATGTAGCCAAGGATGACTTCAAGCTTCTGATCCTCCTGCCTCCACACTCAGAGGCCTGGAACCTCAGGCATGCACTGATGCACCATCCTGTCTATGTGGTATCAGGAACAGAACCCAGTGCTTTTGCGCAGGCTAGGCAAGCCCCCACCAACTTAATTACATCCCTAGCCCAGTACTATATTTATTTCATTTTTAAAGATGAAATTTTTTTTTAATTTTATATGTGTGAATGTTTTGCCTGCACGTATGTAAGTGTAGCATTTAGGTATAATGCTCACAGAAGCCAAAAGAGGGCATCAGACCCCTGGAACTGGAGTTATAAAGAGTTGTGAGCCACCATGGGGATACTGGGTCCTCTCCAAAAGCAGACAGTGCTCTTAACTGCTGAGCCAACCCTCCCGCTCCCCACCCAAATTTTTTTTGAAACAGGGTCTCACTATGTATCCCTGACTGGCCTGGAACTCACAGAGATCTGCCTGCCGCTGCTTTTCAAAGGTGAAATCAAAATCAAAGTGTGCATCACCACATCTGGCTACAGTGTGCATCACCACATCTGGCTACAGTGTGCATCACCACATCTGGCTACAGTGTGCATCACCACATCTGGCTACAGTGCTGTAGTTTTTCCACAGCTCATTCTTCATACCAAGGGTGTGTGTGTGTGTGTGTGTGCATGCGTGCGTGCATGTGCTGTGTGTGCTGTGTGTGTGTGTGTTTGTACGAATGCATGCTTGTCTTGTCAGGGCCCCAAGCATGCGGGACTACACTGGAATGAGCCTGCACAGAGGGCGCATGCTCTTCGTGACCCAACCTTGACCTGAGGCCTTCCACCTGACTCCCAGCCACACTGTCATCCCTGCAGCCCCACAACCCTGCTCCCTTTGGCAGCACAGACAACACCATTAGCAAAGGTCTGTGACTTGCTTAGGGGGAGCCCCAGGAACAGAGGACAGAGCAGATTTGCCTCTGAGCATTGGGGTTCAGCAGAGGACTCAGCAGGGACTGGGATGGGAGCTATTCCTTGTCTTTCCACCCTGCTCACCCTACATCATTGCCTTCGCTTCGGCTCTATTGGGTCTCGCTCAGTAAATACATCCTTCGTAAGCAGCCAGAGATGGCTCTTCCAAAGGCACAGCCTATCTGTCCCCACGAAGGGCCTCCGGACTTGGCCACTTAGTCCGCCAAGCACTCCTCTGCCTCCATAAAGGTGCCACAGTTCTGGCAATGACAAATGTTTCTCCCACGAGACTCTTAAAGGCCAGGGCCAGAAGGAGCAAGTCCACTGAGATCAGGACTTTGGGCCCACCCCGCTGGCCAACTGTGCAACCACAGAAAGGCTTGACCTCGGAACATCTGCAGGGAGCCTCAGTCCCTGAGCGATAGAGGGACTAAGGCCGAGAGACGGCCTTCTGAGGACCCTTCTCACAAGGGTCCATCCGGGTCATCCTGCTGGAGAGATTCTCAGTCTCACACCATGTAGGGTGGAGGGCTCCCGGTGCATCTCTGGAGCCATGACTGGGGTTTTACCATGTGACCCTGATAACCTGGCCACTGAGATGTCTGGTTTCAGCTTCGGCTCCCAGGGGCTGTGCTCCACCTGTGTTCTTTGGGTTCTGGATCTCATTGCTGCCTTTGGACCTTTAATAACGCCACCCATTTTTTTGTTGTGTGTTCTCTGTTTGGATCTTGGGCTTTGTGTTTGTTTTGTTTTTCTCAAAATAGGCTTTGTCTTCGTAGCCCTGACTATCTTGGAACTCGCTCTGTGGACCAGGCTGGCCTCAAACTCAGAGATCCCTCTGCCTCTGCCTCTGCCTCTGCCTCTGCCTCTGCCTCTGCCTCTGCCTCTGCCTCTGCCTCTGCCTCTGCCTCTGCCTCTGCCTCTGCCTCTGCCTCTGCCTCTGCCTCCCGAATGCTGGGGTATGCCCCCACCATGCCTGGCTTGGATCTTACCTTTTATGTAAGCCACATCAAATCTTTTTGGGATGGGTGGGGAATTAAAGGGCAATTAGTCTGTGAAGCCTGTTCCATGCCAGGCCTCTGCAGAGTTCCTTGGCCCCATTATCTCACGCCCCGCTGACCCTGTGAATAAGGACTACGACCTTTCGTTTTCTAAGAGGAAATAGGCGCCCAGAGAGACTGAGTAACTTCCTCAGAGCCACACAGTAGAGCTCAGACTTCATACAGGGCCAGCACGGACCCCTCCCCCACTTCCCCACCAGGTCCAAGGTGGCTCTCACCTGGATGGTCACAGAGACATTGCTGTCCCCCTCTGGCACAAAGACGTTGTAGGAGCCTCGGACCACAGGTGTGTTGTCATTAATATCCAGCAGGGTGATCTGTAGTGTGGTAGTGCCAGACTGGTTCCCGCCGTCCGTGGCCTGCAGTGTGAGGTAGTACACGGCCTGCTTCTCCCGGTCCAGCCCCGTGCCATTTTTCACAGTCACGTTGCCTGAGTTTGGATCCACCTCAAACAGGTCATCTCTGCTCAGAGTGACCGGATTTAGCCAATAAAACAACAGGTCATGCACTTACATTTGAACTTCAGACAAATAATAACACAGCCTTGAATGAATCTTGTGCTGTATTTCCAAGGGACTTCTGACTGTGGGCTGGTCACGCTGTGAGTACCCCCAAGCCTCCAGGTGTGGGACACTTGGTCCACAGAGTGGAATGATGTTAGGAGGTTAGGGGCCTCTGTGAGATGGGGCCTTTTGGGAGGTTGTCCCTGGCCCCTTCCCTTCCTCTGAGTTCCTTTCTTGTCATATGAACTTTCCACCCCATACAGGGTCCCACCACATGATTTAAGATACTATGAAGTCCTCACATGGCACAGTGGATGGCACCCTATGCCTCTGAGCCTCCAGAACTAAATAAACCTTTCTCTTTATAAAATATCCTGCCTCGGGCATTTTATTATAGTCACAGAAAATGAACCATTTTTTAAAAATAATTTTTCTGCAATGGACACACAACCGAGCACTTTGTGCTTTTGTGGGCTGCTCTGCTCTGAAGCTCTAGCCCCATGGGGAGGTGGAGAAGAGCCCCACTCCCCCCTGCCTCCCCCCCCCCCCCCGCACGTCTTGAGAGCTTACCCATTTCCAGAAAGCAGACTGTAGGTGATCCGACCCCATTCGCCCATATCTGGGTCTGTAGCCTGTGAAGCAAAGACGGCAGGGCACTGAAGACGGCCATCTGTGGCAGCTCACAGCTCATTTGCTAACGCAGTCTGTTGTGTGCCCTGACTCCAAAGGCTCACCACACATCTGCATTCACTCCAGACACTCCACACACCCAGGTACACTCGTACATGTACGTGTGCTTGCCGTGACCCAATGGCATTGAATGGAACAGAGTCTGGGACGGTCTTAGATTGGCCTTTTTCAACATCTTCCTCTCAGCATGGTCCACCCAGTATCACTCACCTTGATAGTGCTGGTGACCACATAACCTGTTGGACTGTGCTCTGGCACCGTGAGTTTGTACAAGCTCTGAGAGAACGTGGGCCTGTGGTCATTAATGTCTCTAAGATGGATGGTCACCGTGGCAACCGAGGAGTTCTTGCTGACTGAGTCAGTGGCCACAACCTGCGGACAGGAGAACAAGTGGCAATACGGGGGCCTGATCGCTATGGCCTCTGAGTCCCACAGCATCTTGGTGAGTCATACCTGCACCTCCATCACTGTCTTCTTCTCATAGTCCACCAGCGTTGAGTTTCTCACCACTACCTGCACACTGGCAGACCCCGCCGCTCGCTCTGGGGACACGCTAAAGGCTTTAGCATCTTCGCCCTCCACTGACAGCAGGAAGGTACCATTATCTCCCTGTAAAGGAGGGTGATACAGTAAGGATTGACCCCTTGCAACTGCTTACCTAACCTCTGAGCTCAGGCCTTCTGCGGAAACTCTGCCTCAGTGAGACCCATGGGGGAGTCAGAAAAGGCCGAGACAATAATCCAGGCAAGAGAAGTTGGACCGGCTATTCAGCTCTACGGGTGCAGTCTCAGAGGAATGCCCTGGGCACTGTGGGTCTCCAGGGCTGGAGAGCTAAGCCACACTCACCCCACACCCATAATATTTCCATCAACCTTCCTTACCCGCCATCACCCGCCACCCACACCCATCCAGGCCTGTTCCCTCCAGCACTGGCCACCGGCTTCACACCCCCACCAGCCTCGTGTCACCATCTTGTCAACTCCACTCAACTCCAAATCACCCAATCCCGTCAAGTCATGGTCTCACCCATCACTAGGACCACCTCTGTGGTGGTCCCTTCCCAGTTAATCACTCGGACCTTTTTAAACGTTCCAGCCACCCTTGCCTAACGCTCCCTTCTTCCCCAAACCACAGGCTGCCCAGAGCCGCCCACTGTTGCCTAGCACCTAATACCAACCTCCACTCCACGCTGCTTCTGCTCACACCACCCAGCATTCCCCTGAACCCTGCCAAACAGTGCGCAACAGCCTCTGCTTTGCACAACACACGGATTGGGGCCACCGTCATTACCGTCACGTTTCTGCCTTCGTTCCCCGTGAACCCCACTCATCACCCTGCCACGTGCTCTGCAATCAACTGCCCATCTGGGTTCCACTCATCATCACCCACTCTCTTTCCCCCTCCGCTACTCCCTTCTCCCATCTGTGAGCCCTCCCTCCTCATCCTTCCTCCACCAGTGCCCCTCCCCCGTCCCGTGCACCTGCCTGGTCTGGGTCGTAGGCCACCATGGTCAAGTCATCGATGGGGATTCGGGCAGAGGTATGCTCATCCACGTAGCCTACAAAGTTGACTTGGGCCTCTTGGGGGCTAAAGGAACAGTCAGGGAGGCTGCAGTTGTAAAATTCTGGCTTGTGGTCATTGACATCGGTCACCCTTATTGTGACCCATATGCTCGCGCTGGCCTCTTGCCCGTAGATGTTAAGATTCGTCTCGGTGGCCTGAGGTACAAAACAGAAGCCAGAGGGTAGAACAGTGCTCAGAGAGTGAGATCAAAGGTCAAGGACTAGAGGAGCCGTACTCACCGTCACTTCTATCTGTACTTCTTCGTTTTCATTCAGCAGCTGCTCTCTGTCCAGAGGTTCGCTGACTGTGATGACCCCATCTTCCCCAATGCTGAACCACCCGGACCTTGTGGAATCTAACAGGGAAGCACTTGCAGCAGCTGCTCCAGGGGATCTGACCACCCCACCCTCACCCCAGCCCTCTCTGGGGGACACCCCCGTTCTCACTGGTGATGTTGTAGGTCACAATGTCATTGATGCCTTTGTCACCATCCACCGCCTCCACCTTCAGCACCGAGGTTCCCTGGGAGGAGGCTTGTTGAGAGCCTGTGACCCTTTGCTTAGACACTCACCGCTACCCAGCCCCCTCCCAGCCCCAGCACATACCAAGACCGCATCCTCAGCCACGGAGGCTGAGTAAAACTCCCGGACAAACTGGGGATCCAGGTTTGGTTCATCAAGCACTGAAATGGACAGGAAGACTGGCTGGGAGCATTGGGTCTTTGCTTCGCCATTCAATATGCCACCCAAGTCCTGTGGGCAAGAAGAGGCCTCCTGCGAGTCTGTGCCACAACCCTGAGACCCCCAGCTCTGCCTACACTCGCTGAGCCCCCAGCTCTGCCTCTGGCCCCAGAGGCTCCTAGCTCTGCCCACACTTCCTGGGCCCCCAGCTCTGCCTCCAGCCCCACTCACACAGGCCTTCAGCTGCAGCTGGTAGAAGGCACTCTTGCTGTTGTAGTTGAGGCTGCCATTCAACACAATGGAGCCATTGTCCAGGATACGGAAAAGATTCTTGCTGTCGTCGGTGCTGGGAATGACCTGTGACAGAGAACGCTCAGATGAGGCCAGCTCTGGATACCACTGCCCCTTACTCCTCACGAATCCTACATTGAGAGACATAGGGTCAAAGCCTGGCTCTACCATTGGCCAGGAATGCAAATGTTTCCAGGTCATGTAATCGCTGAGCCCCAGTTTCTCCCCTTGGCTGGTATAATCACTTCAGTGGGTTAGAAGTAAGTTTTTCGTTGGCGTTCAAGAGTAGTGGGGTCACTAGCAAACTGGCCTTCACAGAACATATGTGCTTTTATAGTCTGGGTGAGCTTGGGTTAGACCCAGGCCCTCTCTGAGTCTTGAGCTCTCCCGGAGCTGTGAATGCTTCAGCCTGTGAGATGTCTTGGCCTGACTGGTGAAGAGGGTGGAAGCAAGGATTGGATTCTCCTTCAGCAGCAACTGGACAAAGTGAGACTTTCCTGAGGTGGTGGTGGGGTGAGGCGGGTTGGAGGAGTAGAGGGGGTTAGGGAGGCAAGCGGAGGGTGGTCAGAGAAAAGCCAGGGAAAACAGAGCTATGATTGCCTGTGAAGATGCTGCCCCCTGGTGGACATGAGGCTCGGTGAGGCCGGCTCCCACCTGGGTTCCCCAGGGACTCCCACACTCACCTTCTCTATGAAGTACCTCACTGTACCGCCGGTCCCAGAGTCCTCGTCCTTAGCCACCACAGAGAATACCACAGAGCCAACTGGCAGGGTCTGTAAAAAGGGACTTTTCACCTGTGTGTCCATCCTATACCTATACCCTGGGCTGGGCCTTCAGGGGGCATCAAACAGTTCAAATGGAACAGGGAGCCAGGCGACTGGTGGCACACGCCTTTAATCCCAGCACTCAGAAGGCAGAGGCAGGCAGATCTCTGAGTTTGAGGCTAGCCTGGTCTACAGAGTCAGTTCCAAGAAAGTCAGGGCTACACAGAGAAACCTTTTCTCAAGAAAAAAAAAATGGGGCAGGCAGGCAACAGGACCCTCTTCTCCCAAATAACCCTGCCCTGCCCTGCCCTGGAAAACCCTCCCCCTACACAGCCTCATATCCCCAGAGCTGGTTTATACAGAGTCTCAAGACCATAAGTGAAAGAACATTCTAGAACCCAGCCTGACTGCACAGTATCCCATAGGCTCCCTATAGCCACAGCCTGAGTCAGACTTCCTCACTCTTGGCTTCTGAAAGTTCCCCCATTCTTCCCAGAATGTGGTCCAAACTGTTTCGGTGGCCCTCAAAAGTCAGGTGGCTACCTGTCTCTGCCCCTCCCCGGCCTCTGCCTTTCAGCCTCTGAGGTCAGCCAGCCTTATCACTACCTGAGGACCTTTGCACGTGCTGTTTCCCAACCTGGAACATCCCTTCCCTGGAGATCCCCTGGCAGGCCCCTTGGTATCCAGGTCTCTCTCTGGAAGTCACCTACTCGAAGCCAGAAGCAGCCCCTTCTGTGGGGGACTTTCTTCCACTCTTCCCTGTCTTGTCGTTTTTGGAGTTTCACATCTCTGAACTGCCCCTTGCAGTTTGTTTTTCCCCACCTGTGCTCTAGACTGTGACACCTGGCGCATCACACCCAGGGGAGACCTGCTCACCAGGTGGGGTGAGGACCCAGAACAGCGCCCAGCACGTGGGTGCTGGGTGGGGCCTGTCAGGCGGATCCTATGCCTGACCCCACTTTAAAGGTCTTCCCAACCACGTGGTCTGGGGATTCGGAGACAACACTTTGTTAGTAAAGGCAGCCCTGGGAACCTCCAGTGAAAACAGTTAAAGTGAGGGAGTCTGGCTGAGGAAAGGGCCACAGCACAGAGCAGCCGTTCCAGAACTCCGAACTGCTTCTAGGAGGAACACTTGGCACAGAGAGCAGCTGAAAGTCAGGTCTGTGCCTGTGGAAACAGAAATGGCTGGTCTTCCTGTTGAAGCCGCAGAGGCGGTGAGGTGTTAGCTTGGAGCTGGGGCTGCCCCTCCACACCTCAGGATGGAGGCAGCAAGGGAAGTAGAGATGACAGAGAGAGGGTGACCATATAACCAGCTGACCCCTAATTTTCCAGAACCATGAGAAACATGGCTCCCTCCGCTTCCTTTTCCGACTGAAAGAATCCGAGATGCTTGCTTCTAAACTGTGGCCCTGTCACTCACGGCCTCACGTATGTCATTCACGGCCTCCCCAAATGGATGCTCCACTCCCAAATGCCCTCCCCATGCCCTGTCCCACAAAGACTGGGGATACCTCACTGATGCTGGCAGAGAATTCAGAACCCTGGAAAACAGGCACGTTGTCATTTCTGTCTTCCACGATCACGGGTAGCTCCCTAGTCACCTGCAGATGAGAAAGCCCAGGTGAGGCCAGAACATGGGGCTTAAGATGCCAGAATACTGCTGGAGGACACCAGACAGAACTCTGCTACATCTCTCCTGGATGTACACAGTCTCACCTAGCCCAGGCTGGCCTTGGACACAGCCTCACCTAGCCCAGGCTGGCCTTGGACACAGCCTCACCTAGCCCAGGCTGGCCTTGGACACCCTATGTAGCCAAAGATGGACTTGAACTCTGGATCCTCCTGCCTCCACCACCCAAACACTAAGATTACAGATATGCACCACCATGCCTGACTTTAACAAGAAGAAGAAAAAGGGGGAGGAAGAGGAGGGCTGGAGGTGCCATTCAGAGAAAGAAAGAAAAAGGGGGTATGTAGAGATTTGGAAAGACAATATGTCAGTCATTGGGTAGGCACAGTGACTTTAAGACAATAGACACGTAGCCTAGAGGGATAACTCAGAGGTTAAGACCACTGTTGCTCCTCTAGACAACCAGGGTCAGTACCCAGCACCCTGGTGCTCCGGTCCCAGAGGACCCAATGCCCTCTTCTGACCTCTGCAGGCACAGCAGGCATGCACATGGTGCACAGGCTTATACTCAAACAAAGCATTCACACACATAGAATAAAAACAAAACATTTTAAATCACTATTTATATTACTATAAACCCACACTGTAATTTTATAAATTGACAAGGTGAACACACAATTTTGAAAGTTATCAACACTGAAGTATTATCAACTGGGGTACTCTCTGCTTGCCTGAAACAGACACATGATCAGAAGTGGACACTTGAGACCTTGTTTGTCCCACCCTCCGGCCACCCCCTCCCCTCTCTCCTTTCAACTCACTGCAGGGTTGCGATTGTCGGTTACGGAGATGGTGATCTTGAAGGAACGGAGAGTCTGGAGCAGCAAGGAGAAGAGATCACTGTCAGTGTGAGATCCCAGCTGTGCTTCCAAGACTCTGGCTCTAAGGACCGCCCTGCCCACTCCCTCTCTCCAGGCTTTCCCCACCCCACCACTCTTTACCTCGAAGTCCAAAGGGCTGGCCAGCTTCACTTCCCCAGTGCTTGAGTTGACAGAGAAGAAATAAGCATAGGGGCCACTGATCCCATAGGTCAGCGGATCATTATCTCCGTCAGTAGCCACCAACCAGAAGGCCACGTCACCTGCA
This sequence comes from Microtus obscurus, assembly GCA_963919715.1. Lineage (NCBI taxonomy): Eukaryota > Metazoa > Chordata > Mammalia > Rodentia > Cricetidae > Microtus > Microtus obscurus. The sequence goes on along the minus strand of CAWTZC010000010.1, from coordinate 31,981,231 downwards.
AATGAACAGAGCGGTCCCAGGTCCATGGCCACCTCTGTTAGGGTGGTCTGGTCCAGCTGCCCACAGGGCAGAGATGCAGGTGCAAGTTGAATCTGGGATTCTGATCCCACCCCCAATCACCATCCAGCTTCCCTTCCTGCCTCTGGGCACTGGGCTTTAGTGAGACCAGAAATGCTGTGTAGTGTTCTGTGGAAGGAACACTGCGCATTTAATGACTGCTTTTGAATTTTCTTCCTAAGGAAAGCAAAGAACTGTTTTTAATGACCATCTCCATGAGAAGAGAGACACTCTCTGGTTAGGAGATGCAGAGATGTCGAGAGATGGTTCTGCTGCCTAAGGAAAACATGGGAGGCAAGCCAGTGGGTGGGAATCTTGTCTGAGCACCTCTGTCTTCCACAACCTTGGAGTCAACCAATCACAGATGGGCTAGGACCCTCCTCAGAGGCCCAGATTGGTGAGTACTCAGGTCCCTCATGTGTGATGGAGTATTTGTGTCGAACCCAAGCCTGTCTCCCTGATTTCAATCCCCTCTAGATAACACCGGATATGGTGGCAGGGGTTGGGTTATAAAGTAAGGATAAGAACAAAAGCTACAACTATTTTAGTCTGTGGGGGCCAAAGTTGCAATGTGAAACTTCAGGTGCAGAGGGCTGACTGTCTATGTGATCACCAGGGGCTGTTCCTCAGACGTGGCTGGGGAGCCTCAGAAACCATTACTCACCCACTGGTAAGTCCTCTGGCAGAAACTCTACCGTCATATTGTCCACGAACCGTGGTGGCGTGTTGGCTGTCACTGTAGGGACACACAGCAGGGGACATCTGTACACCTGTACCCCACCACCAGCTGGTCCTCTGCATGTCCACCCTTACCCTTACAGCCAACCTTCAGCCCAGCCCACCCACATAGAACAAGACTCCTCTATAGACCTCCCAGGGCCTGTCTAGGTGGGCCATTCAAGCTGGGCACTTACTAGTGAAGGCTGGCCCCCACAACGTGCTGCTGGGGTCCCCAATTTTTAATACTGCTCTCGTAGGGGAGGGAGGCACTCACCAGACAGCATGAAGGCAGGAAACAGGACACAGAGCGGCCATAGCCAGGCCATCTTGGAGGGACCTAAGAAAAAAGGTGTCAAGGAAAGGTACCTGGGCATAGCCCGCCCTCCTGGTAAAGTCTGCTCGCCTAGGTCCAACCCTGAGCTATCAACAGCCTTTACTCTGAACATACACTTCACCCCAAAATTCAGCACCCACTGAGTGCCCAGCACAGTACTAAGTGCCTTGAGTGTGTGGTGGCCTTGTTTCTGTAAGCACAGGGTAGCTGCTAAGCACCGAGCTAAGTCAGTGGCATGCTTCAGGCCACACAGGACACAGTGACAAGACTTGCTTTGAACGCAGGTCTTTTTACTCTGGAAGTCTCAACTCTACCTCCCCTGACTCACACACAATGGCACCGTTCAGGATCAAGGGTTCAGAGGGCAGGTGGGTAGAGAGAGGAGGAGGCAGGGGAGAGAAAGGCCAACTTGGCCATGAATCACATAGCTGACGTCTCTGTCACACACTCGGGGAAACACCCTTTCATATCTCGGCTCAAGAACGGTCACATCCAATTTGTTCCTCCTCCATTCCACTCCACTGTGTCATATAGGCCACCTTCCCCTCCCGTGCTCAGTGTCATTGGCCTCCTTTGATTCCCTCCAACTCAAACCTCCTCCCTACTCTCAAGCAATCTCACCATACCCCGTGGCGTCTCCTGGTTACCAGAGTACAAATTCCATAACAGCGTCCAAGACTTCAGTAACCTCTTTAGGTTCATGACTAACATTCCCACAAGCCATGTTGGCCTACCATCCCTCTCCAGCGACATCGCCGACACTGCTGCACGCCGCTCCATCCCCTGCATATGAAGCTTCTGCTTTCCCAGTCACTCGCCTGCCCTGCGGACCTTGAGAGTCACTTTCTGTCCCCATACCTCAGTGCTTTCAGAAGGAACTGACTCCTCCCATCCATGCTGACATAAGTGAATGAGCCCACCAATCCCAAGCTCCCTAAGGCTAACAGGGAACACTAGAAACTCGGCAGGGTCGTCAGTGCACCCCAGGACCTGAGTACAGCCCCTCTGGCCCTGGTTCCCTTGGGGGAGAAGGTTCAATGGCATCTACACTGCAGGGCCAGCTCCCAGTAAGCACAGAATAAGTGGTAATGATTATTATTATGAAAGGAACTCATCTCTTGCCCCTTCACTACTGGTATCACCACTCCTGGTCCCTTTCTTCCCCAAACTCTGCCATGGCACTTGGTGTCTGCTCCGCTCAACAGTCAAGTCTGGTCTCCACCTCTTTGTTGTCCACCAGTTCTGGAGCCCCAGCACAAGCCTTCTATTTTGACTCAGCTCCATCTTGCCTCAATGTGGTAGTTTGCATAAGAACAGCCCCCATAGCAAGGTGGTGGTGGCCCAGGCCTTTAATCCCAGCACCCAGGAGGCAGAGACAGGCAGATTTCTGTGAGTTCAAGGCCAGCCTGGTCTACAGAGTGAGTTCCCAGGACAGCCAGGGCTACACAGAGAAACCCTGTCTCAAAAACTAAATAAAACAAAAAATAATTATAATAATAATAACAATAATGGCCAGGCAGTGGTGGCGCACGCCTTTAATCCCAGCACTCGGGAGGCAGAGGCAGGCGGATCTCTGTGAGTTCGAGGCCAGCCTGGTCTACAAGAGCTAGTTCCAGGACAGGAACCAAAAGCTACAGAGAAACCCTGTCTCAAAATAATAATAACAATAATAATGATAACCTCCATAGGCTCAGCTCTTTGAACGTTTAGTCACCAAAGAGTGGAACTATTTAAAAGGATTATAAAGATTAGGAGTAGGTGTAGCCTTGCTGGAGGAAGTGTGTCATTGGGAGTCAGCTTCAGGGTTACAGAAGTCCAAGCAGGCCCAGTGTCTTTCTTTTTCTGCCGACTGTGGATCAGGATGTAGAATTCTCCAGCACCTCGTCTGCCTGAGTGCCACCATGCTCCCCACCATGATGACAATGGACTAAACTTCTGAAACTGTGAGCGAGCCCCCAATTAAATGTTTTCCTTCATAAGATTTGCCATGGTCATGGTGTCTCTTCACAGCAATAGAACACTGACTAAGACACACAGTTTCCCCCAAACTGACAGAAGACACCGAAGTGTGGAGAAGTGGTGTTGGGGGCTGGGTCCTGGCATTTTAAATGCCTGCTGACAGGTTCTGAGTGCCTGCGACATGAGCAGTGTCCCTACTTACTCCCTCAACAGGTACTGGCTGCCGTCTACAGCCACCAGCTGCCAGACCTATACAGCCCTGGCAGTACACAGCAAACAGGCAGGCAGGGGCTGGCCTTGCTCGGCTGAGGGCTGCCCAGACGTCTGCTCATCACCCACCATGAAGGAAGACAGCATGGGGGGCAGGTCGGGAGCAAAAGGAAGAGAAATTACTTCAGGTGATATGACAGACAAGCAGTTTTACTCATTTTTTGGCATTTCTCTCTGCAAGGAATGGAAACTGTATCTGCTTCCCTATCACCCCGGCTGGCCTGGAACTTGGTCTGTAGAGCAGGCTGGCTGTGAACTTGGAGCAATCCTCCTGCCTCTGTCTCCTGTGTACTGGCTGAATCGGGCGTGCTTTTCTGGAGTTTATGATGTTCTGACGTGTTTGGGGTGTGACCGACTGGAAGAGACTGGAGCTAACTCCGGAGACAGCAAACAAGGCCTTCAGGCACGCCTTCCCGTACAAACCGAAGAATTCAGAGCCAGAGCCCCAAGCACCCGTCAGTGTCTCACACTCACACCAAATCCAGGGCCACATAACAAGCAGCTACGTGGTTATCCCTACATCCCAGAGTGCCCAGAGGTCACCCGCACACCCAGTCCTGACTGGCTGCACTCTGCCAAGCCTTCCTCCCTCCCCCTGCTTTCTGGCCCACCTGGGCACTATGGCAAGCTCCTCCTTCTTGGAACAGTGAATGACCACATTTGCCTTCAACGTTCTTGCTGTCTGCGTCATAACTCAGTCACCTCTTTATTGAGCTGTTAACATCCTGTGCTGCAAACTTTATGTCAACCTGACACAGGCTAAAGTCATCTGAGCGGAGAGAGCCTCCACTGAGAAAGTGCTTCCATAAGATTGAGCTGTAGGGGACCTATGTGAGCTCGAGGCCAGCCTGGTCTACAAGAGCTAATTCCAGGACAGCTACAGAGAAACCCTGTCTGGGGGTGGGGGGAGATTGGACTGTAGGGTATTTTCTTATTTTCTTAATTAGTGATTGATGGGGAGAGCCCAGCCCATTGTGAGTGGTGTTATCCCTAAACTGGTGACCCTGGGTTCTATAAAAAACAGGCTGAGCAAGCCATGATAAGCAAGCCGTTAAGCTGCACTCCTCCTGCCGTTGAGTTCCTGTCCTGACTTCCTTCAATGATGAACAATGAATGATTTGGAAGCATAAGCCAAATAAAATAAAAACCTTTCCTCCCCAACTTGATTTTGGTCATGGTGTTTCATCACGGCAGCAGTATCCCTGACTCAGACACATCCCATGAGAACAATGACAATACCAGACAAGAGTGAGATCATTAGAACATGGCGCCAGAGATGCCTTCTGCTAAGACTGCGAGACTGGCAGACTCCCCTTCTTGTCTTTCGAGCCAGGAACGAGCAGCTGTGCTGGAAGGGAGCCTGAGAAAGCTCTGAGCGGTCTGTGAGAGAGGGGAGCAAGCCTCCAATGGTACTCCTGGGGGCACAGAGAAGGAACGGCTTGTTTGATAGTCAACACTCAGTGAGTGACCAGAAGCACAAAGGAACCATATTGAAACAGGCCTATGCCTGGGGATGCAAACCCACGCAGAGCCCTGCCCAGACTCAAGTTTGCTAAGCAGGATGATAGTGGTTGGGATTTTGTCGTTAGTTGTCCTTTGTTTTGATAGCCTCTGTCTCTGGAGTTCTGGCGGGCTTGAAACTCTCTCTGTAGACCAGGCTAGCCTTGAACTCAGATCTACCTGCCCTGCCTCCGAAGTGCTGGGACGAAGGTTGTTTTTAGATATGAGGGTTTTTTATTTGTTTGTTTTGGGTTTTGGGGTTTTGTTGTTGCTGTTGAGACAGAGTCTCTACGCAGCTCTGGCTCCTGGAACTCTCTATGTAGACTATAATGGTCTCAAACTTATAGAGATCCACCTCCTCTAACCTCCCAAGTTCTGTGTGTGTGTGTGTGTGTGTGTGTGTGTGTGTGTGTGTGTGTGTGTTTATGTGTATGTATGTTTAATGGGAGTCTCACCATGCTTCCCAGGCTGGGATCCTCCAGTCTCAGCCTCCCAAGTGCTGGGATTACAAGCATGTTTCATAACACATGGTCTTGACATTGTTCTTTGCCAGTAATCTCTGTGGCAGTGAGTCTTGCAGCCATAGATAGCCAGAATAGGAAGGGGAGAGCCCCAAGCAGGCGAAGAGTGGGCGAGATCTGAGGGGTCAGGGAGGCCTGTGTGAAGAGTGGAAGAGCCTTCTGCTTCGTGGGATGGCCCTGCTTTGGGTGGCCACTCCTCTGCCACCCTGGAACCCCTCTGCAATGGCAGCAGGAATACTGGAAGCTAGCAAGTTGTTGGCATCATGTCACCTTATCAAGCAGGTAACACTTGAAACAGAGTAGGGGTTGGAGTGGAGTGCACCCCAGGAAGAAGACTCGAACCCCAGCAAGGCTGAAAGTTCCAGAGTCCCCTGAAAACAGAGGCACGGAGTGGTCTGAGAGAAGGGACATTTTGAGAGAGGCAATTGGACTTCCAGACTCCACTGCCTGCGCCAGCCTCTGCCCCAGGGAATGTGGTCCACTTCCACTGAGGCTGATCAGACAAGCTGGACCTGGGGACACTAAAGAAGAGGGGGGACCCATAATGAAGAGGTGTGACAGGAAAGATTGCACCTTTAACAATGATGAAATAACATTTCCACCAACAATCAGAAACTGACAGCTGAGAACATGGCGGGGACATGCCTCAGCTCAGTGACAGAGCTCGCCTAGCTCGTGTGAGGCCCTGGGTTTCATCTCCAGCACAGCAAACAAAATAATAATGTAAAATTTTAAATGGCCTACCTAAAATGAAAACAAACACTAGACTCTAAAATGTGTACAAGAGGGTCTCCATAGGATCATCTCGTAGTGTAGCCTACAGGTGACAGGTGTCACCCACAACCCAAAGCCACCAACCAGGGTTACCTAGATTCAGCCATAGTCACAGTGGTAGAGAAGCAATCAAGCACAATAAAACACAGCTTCCCTGTTCCCCAGAATCCACAGTCACACACAGAACCGCAAACTTAAGCCAACAAAAGCAGGGACCACCAACTCTGAAGACACAGAAAATGCAAGAGACCCAGGAAAATGATAATAATGGGTACCCCGACAGAGATACAAGAGGCTCCGTGAGGACCAACATCCAAGAAAGAAATGACTCAAAATTTGGGGCTCGCTTCTGACATTTAGGATGTCGAGACTTTACCGCACAGGCCTGCTCCCACAGAGAATTACCCAGCCCCAGTTCAACAGTGCTGGAGTCATGAGCCTCTGAGGCTGCCAAGCTGTGAGCAAGAGGTGCCCTCAGTCCCATTACGACACACAAAATCCTAGATGAAGCCCCAAATACCATGAGCAGAGCTAGATCCTTGCTATACCTAAACTCCTACAGAATCATGAACATTAATAATAATAGATTGTTGTTTAAACCACTGTGCTCTGGAATGATTTATTATACAGTAATGAGTGGCCAGAACACTATTTCTGCAAAATGCTGAAAACAAGTGATTTCCGACCTAGAATTCTATCTATACCCATGAAAAGTATTGGTCACACAGTCTTAGACTTAGCCCAGATTTTCACCTCTCCGGAATCAAGTATAGAAGTCAGTCAGAGTCAGGAATCAGGGTGCTGGCCACAAGTGGGGAGGTAGCTGGTCATCAGTGCACCCTGAAGACTGGGGGCTCCCACATCCTGTGGGAGGGAGGGTTGCACCTCTGGCAGAGGGAAAGCATGGGCTTGTAATGCTAAGGAAACCAAGCAAACAAGACCAGTGAAGGTGGGAGTGGAAGTCAGTCCTGGTGGGTGACTCGCTGCTCTCCAACGAGCCCGTGCTCTGCCCGGCTCTGCTCTGGGGCTGGTGTGATGCCAGCCCACGTGCCCGCAGCTCTCGGGTGCTCCACAGATTCGGGTGCCTTCCTTTTGTGCTGGAGCTTGCACCGTCACTTCGGCTTTGCACTCTCATTGAAGTCACCATAGAGCTTGCTCTTGCTCCAGGACTCCATCCCCCATGCTCTGAGATTGAATGTAGAGACCAAAGCATAGCAACCAGGGCAGGGGCAAGGCTTGCTACAAATGAAGGCGAGGTCTGGGTTTGGGGCGATGGTGCAGGGTGGAGATGGCAGTGAGTGGATGGGAGTGGGGTCTAGGTGGATCGGATGGAGGTGGTGGTGTGATCACGGAGGTGGTGATGGTGGCAGGTGGATGAGAGTGGCGGGCAGCAGGGGGTGAGGCATGTGCCCTGTGAAGAAGGTCCTGGGGCTTTCTTGCTGGCTGGGCACGTGAAGACCTGACATCTCCATGGGGCTATCATCACCTTGAGCCTAACTCCTGTCTTTTCTTCAGTCCTTTTCCTTCTTCTGGGAGTAAAGAAACAGCCACAGGCTGATTAGTCGCCAATGCATGCATGTGCAGTTCATCCCGGCCACAAAGGTCATCTCAGCCAATCTCCCAAGAAGGAAGTTTCTCCACCCAGCTCAGCACAGGGAAGGGAGTTGGCAGTGGAGGGCAGCAGTGGGCTGGCCTTTTGCACCTGCTATCGTGTCCTTAGCAAAGAAGTTTGGAAGGAACCCACCACCATCCATACTAGGACCCAATCCAGTGGGGTAAGGAGTGTGTGCCCATAACTCCAGCTACTTGAAGGGCGAGGCACGAGGGTTGAGAGTCCAAGTTAGCCTGGAAACATGGGAGGACTGCACCTCAAGACAAAGTTTAAAAGGTCTGGAGCCACACATCAGTGGCATGCACAGGGCCTGGGGTCCCAAGCTCAGCAGGGGACAAATCTTTGTTGTGCTCCCTTTTCAGGGCTTCAAGTGTCCCCTCTTCCTCTTCCTCTCCTCTTCTTTCTTCTTCCTCCTCCCCCTCCTGTTCTGATGTACCACATTTTCCCCTAGGCTCCGCAGTAGCCCCAAAGAGATGAAGCTTATGAAAAGAAACCAAACTAGAACCTTCCTTCCTTCTCTATGGTCACCAAAGTCCACTCACAGCCCCACTCCTGTTCACGGTTCATCCAAGTTGCTCCCCCTGCCCCCCATCCCATTTCCATAGTGTAACTCGGATGGTAGGGACCCACGTCTGCACACTCGCGTGACATCTCCCCTGCCTGGTCTCTAGCTCCTGGAAGGGAGTGCCGGCTCAGACATGCCTCTTTGCCCCTTGGAAACCTTAAACCTCTAGGGAAACTGGGTCTCCTGCCCAGCAATCCACAGCAGTCAGAGGCCATGCCCAGAGCTCCTTTGGGTTCTGCTCCCCATGCTGCTTGAGTTGACCCTAGGTCTCATGGTCTTATCCCTATCTTTGTCACTATGACTTTTCACAGCCATAGTCATTGATCATGATGAGGCCAAAGTTCTGCAGTTGGCAGCATCCTCTCCTGGATTCTGTCACTTAAGAAAGATGTGTCATGAGATCAGTACCAAGTATCAAGTACCAGATGACCTGCATCACCTCGATGGACATAGTCACTCCCAAGACCCGCCTGTCCAAGGCTCATACTGGCTATGGGACACACTTCCTACCCTTGGCAAGCCAAGTCCTTAGAGGACCGGGGTCTCTTCCACAGGTGGCTCTCTTCCCCTCTTATGGTGTCCTGTCCACAGTCCACACCCTGCATGCTCACTCTAGATTTGCATGTGTCTCCTCTGCCCCCAAAGGCCCTCTGGTGTCCCTCACCACTGTGTAAGTTCCACCTACCCTTCAAGGCTCAGGTCACAAATGGAGCCTCTGGGCCCCAGTCAGGGGACATTTGTTCCAGGACAGAAGGGAAAAGAAAGGGAGGGGAGGGGAGGTGCCCGCGGACTGGGACTAGGGAAATCCCCCCTTTTCTCGTGTGGAAAACCACAAATCAGATTTGGGTGTGAAGTGAGACCCCCTTTGATGTCACTATGCACCTGATACAGTCTGCTTCTCTAGATGGGAGGCTGGGCCTGGAACACAGCCAGTATCCCGTTACTCAGGAGGCGGGAGGCTCTCCAGTTCTATGCTAGACTGAGCTACAAAGAACAAAACTGTAAAAGAGAAAATCAGGGAGGGAAAAGAAGATGGGGATGATGGAGATAGGGAGAGGAAGAAAGAACAGATCTAGACCCCAGAAATCCCAGGTCCTTGCTCCCAAACTCCATCCCACTCACTTGGGGCTGAGCAGGAGGCTCCTACCACAGCAGGGTAGCTCTGCGGGACAAACACTTCAAAGGAGCCAGTGGGGAAGCTTGCTCACTCCCATCACGAAGATGTGAGATCCATCTGGGGTGAGAGGTGGGCCAAGTGCCCTGATCTAATTATTATGAATTAATATGAATGTAGAAATGCTAAGCTGTACTTCATCAATCTATTCAATTAATTTGTGTCAGTTAAAAATATACAACTATCCATACTGTAAAGTGTTTGAGAAAAGGTCAGGAGCATTAGGGGCTCCCAGTCACCCTTTGACCCCCAGAGCCAGGCCTGACCCAGCACGGGCTGCTCAGAGGGCGCTTTGGCCACACCTCACAAGACTCCAGGAAACCAACTGCCTCTAGAATTCGATCCAGTGGGAGTGAGGACCTCATACCTACCGAGGACTTCTGGGAGGGCTACAGGAGAACAGACCCCCTCCCCTGCTAAAAGCCCAGCCATGTTTCCCTACCCTACAGCTGCCCAGACTCCTCTTCATCCCCAGCACAGCTCCCTAAGCCCTTTCACTTCCGCTTTCTCTCACTCCTTCCCACAGCTGCTCCCCAGGAAACAGCTATTGTTTAGTTATTGTTCACGACCCTAAAAAGAAATGCCAGTTCAGAGGGACAGCCAAGAACAAAGGAAAGAGGGTTAAATCCCAGCTGCAGGCAAGGTTGGACCCAGGTGCCCCTCTGATAACCCCACAAGGGTCGCTCCTGATCCCACCAGCCCAGACAAGTGGCCCAGCTGCAAAGATAGGGACCCAAGGATATTCTAACTTCCATTCCCCGGGGTTACCAGGCTTTCTGTAGCCAGAGGCAATGCCACCCCCCCCCCAGCTGCTTCTTCTGGAAGACAGGAATGGATCAGGTCCCAAGTCTGAATCCAGCATTTCATACACTGTCCAGCACCAGGCAAGCCTCCCTCTCCCTCAGCTTTGGTTCCCCTGCTGAGGAACAAGGTGAGGGTCAGGCTATGGCCTATGCTGATCAGGAGAACATCAGTGTTCTCCGAAATTCTGCCTCAAGTCAGCCAGCAGGTAAGTCCTGTCTAAACAAGGGCTGGCCTGGCTGGGTCTCTACCCTGTTAACCAGCTACGGTTGGGGATAATATGGTCAGTACTCCCAGAGGTGACCCAGCACTCGACACCTGAATCTGTGAGGAACAGCCTCCATACTGCTGCCCTGCCTGCTTCATGAGCCCTTCAGGGGCTACTAGTAGTACCACGCCCACTCTACAGATGCAGAAACTGAGGCCCAAAAGCAGTCAGCAGCCCACTCAGAGTATGAATGGAATTGAGAGAAGATCTAGCCCAGCAGAACGGAGGCCGGCTCTCTCACTCAGGCCTAGAGCCAGACACAGCCCCTTCCTCCCTCCTTCTAGATAGCAGATGAGGAGAGGTGGCTAATTCCCTTCCTAGGGGGATCCTTCCCCTCTGTCTTGAAGGATCCCTTTGGCTGCTCCAAATACCCCCCAGTTACTTGGGAAGGCAGAACCGGGGGCTGTCACGGCCTGAAGAGGAGGTCTCAGCCCTATACTCTAGAAGAAACAGGCTGCGCAGGTGACCTCACCGATTCAAGCCCAGTTCTGCCCAACCCAGTAAAGTGGCTAGCGCCACAGCTAGCTCTGCCCGCTGGTGTTCCCCCGCCCTCTGCCCTGTGCCAGATGGCCAGCGAATGATTCTGAAGCATCCAAGGCTTGCCTCAATCCCAAGGACCCCAGCTTACCCCTGGCTATGAGCCCCTGAAGCAGCTGAGTTGGATGGCCCCTACCTGTGCCCTGGAAGGGGCACACAGGCAGTGATGTGCACCAGTCACAGGTGGGCACCGTCTGGAGCCAGCAGCCACACAGCTGCAGACTTTGGCACCATCTCCACCTCCTCTGAGCAATTATTAACCATGTAGAGACCACACCTCCTCAGAAGGCACTGGCTACAGCTGGAGCAGGCAAGGCCCCAGGACTGCAGTACTGGAGGGACAGGCAAGCCAACTGCTAGAGAAGGGGGACAGGCAGGTGCCCAGTCCAGGGTCCTGCTGCAAGCTGGAGATGGGGATGGGTGTAGCCAAAGGGCCACCAGGACCTCCTGTTCTCTCCTGGCTGATCTTCAGTGGATGGAACCTGTGGAGAAGGTAGGTGGGGAGATGAGGGGGAGTGAGGGAACTTGTAATGATTCAACTATCAAGCACTGAGCCTCCAGGCCAACCCCTGAGGCTGGCATGAGGGAGCACCCTGCGGCTTGAATGAGGCCCTCCCAGCCTGATATCTGTCCCTGCTAAGAAGGCCCTCATAGGGCAGGGTCAACACCGGGTGTAGTGGCCTATGTTCTTAATCCCACTACTTAGAAGACAGAGGCAGGTAGATCCCTCTGAGTTCTAGGCCAGGCTGGTCTATATAACAAGTTCCAGACCAAATATAGTAACATATCATCTCAAAGAAACAAAAACAAAGCAAAGAAAATTGAAGGACAGTATCCAGGGGCTCCACCCACTCACAATGGTGGCCTCTGATAGGGGAACAGGTCCCCAAGTTCATTTCATCCTACTGCGCAACAGAAAGAGGCCTGCACCCCAGATCCCCAGACTGCGTACCTCTTCCTAGCTGAGCGCCCTGGGGAAGCTCTGCTCCCTCTGGATCCTGCTGTGTCCGCTTTGAGAGTCCAGTCTGTGAGTGCCACGCTTCAGAGAGCACCACATACACCAAAGGCTCATGGTTCTTTAAAGTCCTGGTGAAGGCTGTCCTCATGTCTCTGGGGAGAAGCTAGAATCTGCATTTATCGAGCACCTACTGTGTGCTTTACATTGTGTCTCATAGATGCTGGATGCCACAAGAATTAAGGACCATGGCTGGGCATGGTGGTTGTGCCTTTAATCCCAGCAGTTGGGAGGCAGAGGCAGGAAAATTCAGTGACTTTGTGTCCAGCCTGGTCTACAAAGAAAGTTCCAGGACAGTCATAGATCCTAGACAGAGAAATCCTGCCTTGAAAAACAAAACCAAAACAAAACAAATTAACCAAAAAAAAAAAAAAAAAAAAAGAATTAAGGACCATGTTTGTGGTGTCCATCCCCAGAGGGAGCCTGAAGCCATGCCTGCTTCCCTTGACTGTTAGTGGCTGTGGGGAGCCCCCTGAGTCACAGGACAGAAAGTGCTACCCTGTCTCTCCTGATTACTCCCATTGGGCATCCTCCTCTATGCTTCTCCCTGCCCATGAAGCATCCTCATCTCCCAGTCACGGCTACCAATGTCCAAAGAGCCCAAGAGCCCTTGCCCAGGTAATGGTCCTCTAGTTTCCTGTAGGAAACACACTCCTCCATTCCATGCTGGGCATGTGGCTAAGGTCTAGGCAATCAGACTTAGAACCACAGCAAATGGACAGGTTTGCTTATAAGAATCAATGAGGGGTTAAAACCAGCCTCGCTGAACGGACAATGAGGACTACTGAGACCTCAAGAACAATGGCAATGGGTTTTTGATCCTACTGCACCTATTGGCTTTGTGGGAGCCTAGGCAGTTTGGATGCTCACCTTACTAGACCAGGATAGAGGTGGGTGGTCCTTGGACTTCCCACAGGGCAGGGAACCATGATTGCTCTTTTGGTGGACGAGGAAGGGGGATTTGACTGGGGGGAGGGGGATGGAAGGGGAGGCGGCGGTAGGGAAGAGACAGAAATCTTTAATAAATAAATAAAAAATAAAAAAAAAAGAATCAATGAGAAGCCGGGCGGTGGTGGCGCACGCCTTTAATCCCAGCACTCGGGAGGCAGAGGCAGGTGGATCTCCGTGAGTTCGAGGCTAGCCTGGTCTACAAGAGATAGTTCCAAGACAGGCTCCAAAGCTACAGAGAAACCCTGTCTCAAAACAAACAACAAACAAAAAACCCTGATTGGTCTCAAACAAAAGGCTTTGTTTGGCATGGTGGAAAGAATAGCCCCCCTCCCCCCATGTTTGGAGTCTGGACTGTAAGAAAGTGACTAGGACACCATACAGCTGTTTTAATGTCACCAGAGCAAGTAACAGAGATAACCCAAGACTAAGGAAAGCTGAGCTAAGAAACAAAACTCAGTCATGGTGGCAAAAGCCTTTAATCCCATTGCTCTGGAGACAGAGAACAAACAAACAGAAAGGAAATAGAAACAATGTATTCGTGCCAGGCGGTGGTGGCGCACGCCTTTAATCCCAGCACTTGGGAGGCAGAGGCAGGCGGATCTCTGTGAGTTTGAGGCCAGCCTGGTCTACAAGAGCTAGTTCCAGGACAGGCTCCAAAACCACAGAGAAACCCTGTCTCGAAAAACCAAAAAAAAAAAAAAAAGAAACAATGTATTCGTGACTTTGTGTTAGCCCTGGAGGCAGCCATGTCCCAAGTCATCCACTATAGGGTTCTTAACCTAAACCAAAGCATTGACTTTTTTCTTTGCTTTTGTTGATTTCATTCCTGCTCTGATTATATTCCCCTTAGATGTTAGACGTCCTCTGTCCTTCCAACACCCCACCAGATGCAAGGGAAGGGTTAAGAGGCCAGAATTTGACTGCTAATCCTATGGGAGAACTCCTCCTCCTGGTGACCTTAGCCCAGCCTACATGAAACCAGGAGAGAAATTACCCTGCCTGCTTTATAGGATGCTTTTGCTATTGTTGTTGTTGCTGGTTTTTTTTTTTTTTTTTAGGCAGGGGTTCTTTGTGTAGTCCTGGCTGTCCTAGAACTTGCTTGGTAGACTAGGCTGGCCTTGAATTTACAGAGATCTGCCTGTCTCTGCTGCCTGAGTGCTGGGATTAAAGGCATGCGCCACCACCACCTGGCACTAAGATTCTTCAGTGGTATCTCCCATAGGCAGGGAGGGCTCAGCAGATAAAGGAGCCTGCCACCAAGCCTGACAACCTGAATCTGATCCCTAGAGGCACATGAAGAAGGTACCACACTAAGAGAGACTTACATAGATATAATCTACATGGGAAGTAGAAAGTAGGAAAAGACAAAACCTCCTGAGTAAATTAGGAGCATGGGGACCTTGGGGGAGGATTGAAGAGGGGAGGGGAGAGGCAGGGAGGAGAGCAGAGAAAAATGTAGAGCTCAATAAATATCAATAAAATAAGATAAATTAAAAAAAGAGATCACACTCCTGTTGATTATCTTCTGACCTCCACATATAAACTGTGGCGCATGCGTGCGCCCCAAAGATATTAAAATAAAAATGTTTAAAAGAGCAAAGAGCTAAGACAGTACTGCTGGAGTGGGTCCTGGGGACTTTACAGACTCCCACTGCCTCCACTTACTGGGGCTCCGCAGCCTGAGCCAGAGTTTCCTATCTTCTTACTACCAGTCGGTAGCCTGTTGCTGTAGGCAAAGCCATGTCTGCTTCACATTCAATGGGGATGTGTCATGAGCTTAGTGTAGGTGGACATTTTGACAGGGAAGTTTGATTCCCTAACCCTCTTCCCCAAAACAAATTAAGAGCCGGGCGGTGGTGGCGCACGCCTTTAATCCCAGCACTCGGGAGGCAGAGGCAGGCGGATCTCTGTGAGTTCGAGACCAGCCTGGTCTACAGAGCTAGTTCCAGGACAGGCTCCAAAGCCACAGAGAAACCCTGTCTCGAAAAAAAAAAAAAAAAAAAAAAAAACAAATTAAGATATATGTAGCTGGCACACAACCTTTAATCTCAGAACTTGGGAGGAAGAAACAGACAGATCTCTTAGTTCAAGGCTAGCCTGGTCTACGTAGTGAGTTCCAGGATAGCCAGGTTGACACGGAGAAACCTTATCTCTAAAAACAAACAAAAAGATGTGTACGCTATACAGTTGGATGAGGGAAGGGGGATCTATAATTGAATCTTGTCTACAAAATATGTCTTGAGGTTCTGGGTAAAAGTAATTCATAGCCTGGCAGTGGTGACACACGCCTTTAATTCTAGTACTTGGGAGGCAGAGGTAGGTGGATCCCTGTGAGTTCAAGACCAGCCTGGTCTATAGAGTGAGTTCCAGGATAGGCTCCAAAGCTACACAGAGAAACACTGTCTCAAAACACCCCCGAAGAAGAAGAAGAAGAGGAAGAGGAGGAGGAGTCCATGAAAGAGGCTTCTGAGAGTCTTGGTAGACAAGACAAAAATAAAAACAGGATCCATCTATTTAAAACATTTCTAAGGCCAGGCGTGATGACACACACTTTTAATCCAGGCATTAGAGGACGGGAACAGAGTCCTGGGTTAGCCTGGTCTAGAAATGGAGTTCCAAGCCAGCCAAGGCTCCATAGTGAGACCATCTCAAACAACCAAATGAAAACATTTCTAAACCAGTAGTGCTGCAATCCTAGAATTCAGGAGACAGGGACAGGAGGATCTGGAGTTCAAGGTTATCCCTGACTACAGTCTGGTCTACACAGAGAGAATCTACAGACCGGCTCTGGAGCTACGCTGTGACTACAAGGTTCAGTACCCAGGAGGAGTTTTCTCTCTGAAGTGCTCCTGAGGACGCTGGGCAGGGCTGCACACCCCCGATAGGCTCTCTCCATGTGACACATCTAGACGTTGGGCACCAGGCTATAGAGTCCATTAGGGTGGGGAAGCTAAATCACCTGGTCTGAACTGTGCTGATGTATGTATGACTCTGCCTCAGCAGGCACCAAGAATGACAGGAAAGTCACAGAGTGCAGCAGTGTCTAGGACTCAGTGAACACTGGCTTTCCTTGTGGTATGAGGCTGGTGGTTTTGTTATTGTTACAAGTGAAATCTCTTTTCCACAGCTCTAGGATAGCCCTTTCTTTTATTCCAGGTGGAAAGACAGAGATCCAAGGCCAGACTATCAGCCGAGGGTCATGCGGACCTGCTAACACTATCAGGTCAACTATTGCCTGATTCTCTGACCACAGCTGATTCTGCACTGGGAATAAAAGAGACTAATCATGGGCTGGTGGCCTGGGTGGTAGGAGGAAAGACAGGTGATGTCACCAGAGGCCCCAGCTGTGCCTTAGACCTTGGGTCCAAATACACCAGTCTGGTCTCTGTGCCCAACCCAACAGGGTGGACCTGGGACTCCTTCCTTGCTCTACAGCAGGGACAGCAGCTCTGAGTCATTACTCTGGCTGCCAGAAAGCAGACAAAGGCTAGATCTTTGCATAGCATCTGCATAAACCTGATAGGTCAATGGTACCCTTCCTATCTGTCACAAAGGCAGCCTGAGAATTTCACTGGGTTCTGGGCTGTGATGATCCAGGTTTGAATAACAGAGTCATGTCCAATGTCAGTTTCAGGGAATGGGAAGTATTAAGTGGGACTAAGAGTCAATGATGACCAGGTCCTAAAGCCTTCTGGAAACTTACCATCTTAAGTTCTAGGGTCCTGCCTCAAGCCCTCGTCTGTAAACTGAAAATAAAGCCTGGCTCCAATACATGGAAACGTTGTAGGGACTAATCGTGTAATGTTTGAGAGCTCCAAACACAGCAAGTCACAGAGCAATGTTCACATGGGTAACGAGTATACACGAAGGTCCTTCGTAGCCACTGCGTTAGGGTTAGCTTTGAAAAAAAAAATTGGGCATTGTGGAGCATGGGTTTAATCCTAGCACCAGGGAGGCAGAGGCAGATGGGTATCTGTGAGTTTGAGGTCAACCTGGTCTACACTGCGAGTTCTGAAACAGACAAAGCTATATAGAGACCCTGTCTCAAAACACAAAGCAAAATTAAAAAAGCTTCCTGTGGTCTCTCTTCCGTTGCACCCACCCTCTGTGCGCAGAAACTGGTCAAGGTGAAATCTAGTGGCCGCTTGTCCCAGATCAGCTGTAAGACACTGGCTACCGTCAGTTTTCCTCTCAGTACTGCCTCAGGGTGACCCAAAAGGCCACAGCAGACAAGAGGCTCCTTGGTGGAATGTGTTCACGCTTCCATGCCCTATCCTCCTAGATACAAAGTTCCTTCGGTGCCTGTATAATGAGGGTACCAGCTCAGGTCACCCCCAGAATCAGCTTTCCAAACCACTCCTGGCCTCAGACCCTGGGCCCCTTCGAAGGAATACCTTCCCTTTAAAGCTCTCTCGTCAATTGGAGGCCAACAAACAAGGCTTTTAAAGCCCCAGTTAACCCCGAGGAAAACGAACTGCACAGAGTAAACCAAGTCTTGGGCTGAGCTCCTAGAGCCTGTCCTGGCAACCCCCAGAGCACAGTCTGCAGGAACTGCAACTTCCGACAAGCTCGGCCGTACGGCCCGCTGGGAGTTGTAGTCCTTACGACCCTCTTCCCGTGCGCCTAAGGAACTGCTCGGGCATGATCTGCTGCCGTATCTGGCGTCTTTGTCCTCTGAAGTGCCCTTAAAAGACCATAGAGTCGTATTTAACTTAGTTTACAGGAGAGGAAATAGAGACCGCTCTCATGCCGGGTAACAAAGGCACCAAGAGCGCGAACCTTCCCAATGCTTCGCCCGGGCCACACGCCCCGCCTCCCCCCCTTCGTCCGCGATGGTGCGGCCCGGTAGGCCCATTGTTCGCCGCAGGGGGAACCGACGATCAGTTTGAGCGTCTCGCCCGCGCTGAGGGGGCGTGTCCAGATTCCCCGGGCCGGTTCTCCCCCCGCTCCGCGTTGGTGAGGCCCGACCAGCCCATTGCGCCACCAAGCAGGGAGTTCACCGAGGGGGCGTGTCCGGACGCCCCGCCCAAGTCCTCCCCCTCGCCGCGATGGTATGGCCCGACGGGCCCATCGCTTGCGAGTGAGGCGGTGCGACAGTCTACTTGCTCGCGTTGCACCTGCGATCCCGGGAACACGCGTACCCAGACGCTCCGCCCCTGTCCCCCCTGTTCGGGATGGTGCGACCCGACAAGCCCATCGCGAGCTCTAGGGAGGGGGAGACGGCGAGCAGGGTCCACTGCGGTAGCAGGGGGAGGGCCGCGGCCGGCGGCTTGCGAGCCGCAGCCGGAGCGGGACCGGGCTTCTCCGGGAACGACGCGCCGCCGCCTAGTGGGGGTGGAGCCCAGCCGTGGCCCCAGGTAACGCCCAGGCGCGGGCCGCTGTGGATGCGGCGGGAGGTGCGGGCGCTTCGGTGAGGCCTCGCCGGCCCCAGTCGCCTCTGCGGCCGGTCCGCTCGGTCCAAGTGCTAGGGCGCCGGGCTGGAGGAGTTTCTCCGAGCTCTGCGCTCGCCTGGAGGGGCTCCAGCGCGGATATTGTGGCCCCGTGAGGGTCCCTAACATTCCCCCCTTTGGCAGCCAGGGTGGCTGGAGGTCCAAGAAACAGCACTAACCTGGGCCCATCGCTGTGTTAGTGATGTCCGAACCCCGAGAGGTCGAGAGTCGGTTTGCATCTTGCCCAGTCGAAAAGCGTTTCCTGTCCGAGCCCCACTAGGCTTGAGTGCTGGGGGCCAGGGAGGAAAGGAATTGGGGGTGAGGGTACGAAACGTAAGGAAATGGGGTATTCGTCCTTATAGGCACTGCACTCCTGTAGCCCCAAGTTTTCTTCTCAGTGGTGTAATGCTTCCGTATTCGACTGCAGATTGAGCGATTCCAGTGGTGAGATGTACGCAGTGTAGGGAGGGGTGAATGAGTTTAAAAAAAAAAAAAAAACCCAGCATACACCCAAAGTACACCCATCCCACTGCAGACACAACCAGGGAATCACACCGTCAGTTGCATATCCACCGCGAGCCACCTAGGGAGGTAGGTACAGGTACTCTCGTCCTGTGGTTACCTCTGGACAAACAGCCTCTCACGGAGGTTAGGGAAGCCCTCAAGGTCACAGAGCCCCTAAGAGCCAGAGGAGCCTGCATCCAACCAGTAGTATAGTCCTGTCTTCTTTACATTCAGCAGGTGAACGGTGCCACAGTTATAGTTATTGGCGTTGTCATTGACCCCGTTTTACAGATGAGAGCCTAAGATGCAGAGAAGACAAGTCACCCTGAGTGGTGCTCTCATGATCACAAGACCCAGAATACATCTGCACGGACCCACACACTCTGCTCCTTGCCCATCTGCACAAATAATTGGTTATTTGGAGAGGCAAAGCTTGGGGTTAATCCTTGCCCAAAACAGAGAGGATGTAAAACAGGCCTCTCAAAACTCTCCCTGGTGTACTAGGCTCTGGGCTCTAGTGTGATGCTTGGTGATATTTTGAGAAGTCTGAGTCCCATGCTGGCCATGGTGTGCTATGTGTCCCAAGATCCCAATTGCATGTTCCCTTAGTTTTGGGAAGGTTGTATCCTGCCTCTATGTTGAAGATTCTAGGGGCCAAGAAAGAAAGCAATGGAAGAAAGCCCCACTCAGAAGGGAGGCAGCCAGTCTTCTGGCTCTGATAGGAGGTGGGAACCCTGGCTTGGCAAGGCCCCCTTAGGAAAGAGTACTAGCACCTTCTTCCTGTTTCAGCTTGTCAGGGTCCAGCTCACATGCAGGAGAGGCTGAGGAGGAAGCTGGAATGCAACAGCAAGTGCTTACCACTTGGATCCTGCTGCCCTCTCCCGCTCTCGTCTGCCACCTCAGGCCACTTGCTAGGTCCTGAGCTGTGCTCTTCTTTTGCCCCAGGAACATCTGTACTTTTGATCATTGCGAAGTCTCGGGGATGCGTAAGGGTCATCTTTCACCTCGGTTGCCTCTTCTGTACAGTGGGGCATTTGCTCTTAGCTCACTGAGATGATGAGGGTGAGCCGCCTGAGGACTGTACAGAGCCCCTTAGTGCTCGCTGGGACTGAGGCAGCTTTCTGCAACCCACTGGGCCACCCTTCTTGGTTCTGCGGTGAGTGCAGTTACTTCCTCTATCTGAGAGTAAGCAATACCTAACTACTGGGGGATAGGCTGTCATAAGAGGCACACAATAGGTATGAGGGCCACACCCCACAGGGGATTGAGCTCTGATGAGGAAGAGGCACACAGAGGGCCACACTGGGATCCCAAGGCATAGGATTTTGAAGACTAGTCCAGATTGCTGTCTTCTATTGAAAATTTAGGAAACTTGGTAAAATTCTTCTCTCTTCTGCTGATACAATTTTGCGTATGGCCAAGAAAGATCTTCAGGTTTGGAGGTGTCTGGGGCATCTGTACCTGGGGAGAGATTGACTGTGGGCTTCTAGGGCCAGGCCCAGACTGAGTAGATCAACAAAGGGTCCTATATTGGGAAAGTGATTGCCTGGCCAAGTAGGGACAACCCAGAGTATCTTTGGCCATTTGTGGCTCACTGGGAGCCAGGTCACAGATGAATCTGAACCCTGCAGGAACTGCAGGATGGTCTCATGGAGATAGCCCTATCCACAGCATGATCATGGTTCTGTTGGGTCTGGGAAGCCAGAATAGACCTAACAGGCTAGGAAAGGCACAGGGGAGCTGTCTGGCTGTGTCTAGAGCTGTAAAGAATCTGCCAGACGTGGGTAGGTGATGTTGAAGACATACTAGGAAAAGAAAATGATACATGGGCCAGCCTTGGGTTTAAAAGCCCATAACTGGATTGTGAATGGAGGGTAGATTTTTTTTTTTTGTTTCTGTGTGTGAGCATGCACTCTCACTGTCTGTTTGGTGAGTGCGTATGTGTGCTGATGTGTGAGGGTATGAGTTCAATCCTGGATGGCATTCGTCTAGCACTGTCCATCCTTTGTAAGACAGGGTTTGGAGCTAACCAGCTAATCTTGGCTGACTGGCTGGCTGCTGTCCAGAAAGCCCTGGGGATCCACCTGTCTCCGTGTTTCTTTATGTGTATTGTGTGGATGGAACTCAGGTTCTCAAACTTGCCTGGCAAGTACTTTAGTGACAACTATCTCTGTAAGTCTCTGAGGGAAGAAAATAGTAATCTCTGCTCAGGCAAGTCAGTTCACTTCTAGGACCCTCAGCTCCTCACCCATACATCTAGGCAAAGGCATTCCTGTGCTGCCACATTCCTAGTAAAGGCTGGTTTTCAGTACACTGCAAACAATGCCCCCTTCAGCCAGGAGGGGATTGTTGAATGAGGTGACTGTGACAGGGTTTTGTCTGATTCAATGACGCAGAGTAAAGGTCAGGGTCAGTTCAGCTCCTGTAACAAAGGAGGTGGGAGTGGAACCCTGAAAAGCAGGAAGGAGGAATTGATTTCTAGAAAAGCAGAAGGGGGCCAGGCACAGCTAGCCAGAAGGAAGACCACTGTGGTGCAGGAATGGTTAGAAGAGGGTAAGCTCAAGAGACTGATTGGGGGGGGGGGGGCTTACTAAGGTTGCCTCCAAGGCCAGTGTGCACTCGGAGGCAGAGAAGCCACTGCAGGCTCCTCCCATAGAAGCATCAATCGGTACAGATGGAAGTATCTTTGAGCACGGGCAGGATTTCTAGCTGCTTGTGATTGATGGAGACAAGAATTGATAGGAGCAAACAGAGAATATCACTTTGCATGTCCACGCCTAAGTTCACACGCATTTGTAGACAGAGTAGAATTCCAAGTTACATCTATGCCACTGCGCCATTAACTTGATCTCCTGTTGCTTAGAGATCTGCAAACCCCAGGTGCCATCTTGTCATCACGCTGCTGGCTGCACATCCACAGTGTGATTAGTTGGTCTGAAGGACTTTCTAAGCCAAAGATTGTTCCCCAGTTTCCTTCTGGAGTCTTTCCATTGGCTGCTTTTCCTGAGGAGAGATTTTCTTCTAAAGGAATGAAAATCTTAATGCCTTAAAATTGGGCTTATAAAGTACTAGAGAGGTAGCTCAGCAGTTAAGAGCACTCGCTGCTCTTAACAGAAGACCAGGGTTCAGTTCCCAGCACCCACAGCAGTTGACTCACAACTACCTGTAACTTCAGTTCCAGTGACCTCCTCTGGACTCTACAGACAATGCCTGAACTGGGTGCACAAACATACACTTAGGTATACACTCATACATACACATAAAATAATAAAATCTTTAAAAAATAGACCTAAGATATATTATGATTTTCAGCAAATTTTTCAATAGGTTGTACTGCTTAGAATTTGTGTTTTGAGACAGGATTCCTGTGTAGCCCTAGCTGTCCTGGAACTCAGTCCATAGACCAGGCTCAGAGATCCACCTGCCTCTGGCTCCCAAGTGCTGGGATTAAAAGAGTGCACCACCATCGCCCCGGCTCTGACTAAAATCTTTTAAAGCAATTATATAGTTATCAAGATTTAAAAATCTGGGGCTGGAGAGAGAGATGGCTCAGAGGTTAAAAGCATTGGCTGCTCTCCCAGAGGTCCTGAATTTAATTCCCACAACTGTCTGTAATGGGATCTGGTGCCCTCTTCTGGCCTGCAGACATACATGCAGACGGAACACTGTAACACTGTATACATACTAATAAATCAATCTTTTTAAAAAATTAAAAATCTGAACCAGGAGAAGTAATGTATGCCTATAATTCCAGTACTTGGGAGGTAGAGGCAAGAGGATCAAGAGTTTGAGGGTAGGCTGAGACATAAGACTGTCTAAAAACTAATAACAAAAATAAAAGCTGCCCTCCTGAACAGATGCACCTTGTTAATTCCCGTATGCTTTCACAAATACTATATGCAGATACAATGGCCCACGAAACTAATGATACTGTTACATCTTGTTCAGCAAAATCGTTTCATTTTTTAAATACTTATGGGATGTATCCACTAAGTATAAAGTGAGTGCACCCGATCCTAGAGCCTGCTGCATAGGTTTAACAATGTTGCCATTTTGTCCCGACATCTTGTTCTGGGTTGGTGGGCGATGGAGGAGTCCAGTTCCTACAGACCATCCCCGTAGACACATGCATTAGGTAATTCTGGTGTTCTGCAAACCCCGTACCCCACTTTGTCTGCCTGGGAGACATCCCAAGGAGACCGAGCCACTACTTCAGCTTGGGTCCATGTCTCTGTTCTCTCGTGCTTCAGCTGTTAACTGAGTGTGTGACACGTTTGTTGTTTGGCTTTTGAAGACAAGGTCTTAGTACCCTTGGCTGGCCTGGAACTCGCTTTGTAGACCAGGCTGGCCTCGAACTCTTCTCTCTGGTACTGCTTGTCAAATTGTTGGGAGGCCTAGAAAACTAACTTCCCTGGCTTGCTACAGCCAGCTCTTCCGACTTCAGCTCAACTAGAGCCTCCCCACCCATTTCCACCGCATCCCTCTCACCCCCGACCCCCGGCTGCCCCGGGGACGGGGGTAGCAAAGTGTTTCTATGACGTCGACATGCGCAGGGCCAATCCTCTCTCCCCCCCTCCCCCCCCCCCCGCCAGCCCAGGAAACGTTAAGTCGTTTGCATGGGGCGTCAGTCATTGGTCTCTTGGGTCTTCTGGCCTGTCGCAGCTTTTTAAAGGCACTGCATAACGGAACAGAAAGCGGGAGAGGCAGAGGCACGGTGGGCTATGAGGTCATCGCCGGCCTGCGGGGCTCAGGAGTGACGTCACCTCCGGGAAGCGTGCCGGCCAGGACTGAGGGCGGTCCTCTAACCTCGGCTGCGTGAGAGGCTGCGGGCCCCTCAGAGGCCGAGGCCCTAAGAAGGTAACCATGACAGTTTAGTGCGCGCCGTGGCCCCGAAGTTCTTCACCTGCGACCTGGCTGTGGGGGCTTTCAACTCTGAGGTGGGGGCGAGGAGACTTTTTTAACCCGGTTTTCAAGATGGCGACCCGCTAGTCACGTGCCGCTCACAGAACGCGATTGGCCGGCGCGGCGTCGAGGGGCGGGGC
This sequence comes from Microtus obscurus, assembly GCA_963919715.1. Lineage (NCBI taxonomy): Eukaryota > Metazoa > Chordata > Mammalia > Rodentia > Cricetidae > Microtus > Microtus obscurus. Next base: position 31,957,198 of record CAWTZC010000010.1, on the reverse strand, counting down.
CTGAGGCGGGGCGGGCACCGGCTCCTGCCGCTGCTGTTTGCTTGAGCGTCCTGGCGCGCCCCCGCGCTGCGCGTCCTCGCCGCTCCGAATGTTGTGAATCAAACGTGGGGCTGGTTCCCTCCGGCCGCCGCGGACAGTTCTTAAAGGGCCAGCCCGCCGGATCGCACAGCTGCGTCCTGCGCCGCCCTCCTCTCGGGTCCGGGCCGGGGAAGCGGAAGACAGAGCAGGCTTGGGAAGGAGCCGGCGCTCCACCATCCGCACCCCGCATCGCGAACAAAGGAGCCCGCGTGTTGTGGGACGGCTGCTGGTGAGTTGGGCCAGGCCCCTAACTTCGGACCCGCACCCCGGAACTCTGACTCCCTCGGGGGCTCGCTGTGGGTTGCCGGCTTCGTGGGCGTCGATCCTGGGCTGTCGGGGTCGGCGCGACGACGGTGAGGCCCCCGGGCCAGGTGCTGCCTGGGGCTACCTAGACTCGGCCAGGCCACCCCTCTGCGGAGCGCTGCGGTGGAGGGGAAGGAGCCACCCCCTCCCCCTGCAGCCGCCACTTCCTTTGTTGTTGCTTTTGTCTCACGCCGAGCACATGGTCCGGGATCCTCGGTTCTTAAAGTCACAGCGCTCTAGTCCTTGCGCTGCTGCCTGGCCTCATCCCTCAGTGTTCCTCCGAGTTAGGCACTAAGGAGTGAGAGGGGGTCAGCGGAGTCTCTCCTGGGACAGGTGTGCATGCCTCGACCCCGGTCCCCAGGGAGGGGCGGCTTTGGAAGCTTGCTGGAACCCCACTGCCTGCGTCTGGCCTGTTTTAGGGAGGAGCTTGAACCTCGGGGACTTTGTTTTCCTCCCCCACTAATGTGAACACCTGGTTTCTCTGGCATTTTAGGGGCGCCCTGGGGAGATTTCGATCCCGGTTTTAATTTGTTGCAACTGAGACTTAGCGAAAACTAAAGGAGTTCTTTAACCAAGGTCACCCAGGGAGTCTAAACTGGCCAAGGTGTGGTGGTCCCACTCCAATGCCTCCGCGGTTTTCCTGTGAGTTGGGAAGCTCCTGCTTTAGAGTTGGGCCAGCGGGTCAGGGAGGGGGAGGTTGTCTTCCCGCCTAAGCCTGGTCTTGATCTTGAGGTCTAGCTTTGCTGGTCTGCTAGAAGAGAGCGTCTTTTTTGCAAACAGACTCCACGCCGGGGTCAAATACGTGCTTGGAACATTGTATTCAGGGTTGTGGACTCCTGGGGGCAGGATCAGACTTAGGGGAGTTTACACAACTTAAAGAGCACAGTGAAAGAGGTGTGGAAAGTAGTGTTGCTGGTTGCTGGTTGACCTTGACTGTGTCACTAGGTCCAGCTCAGTCTCTTGCGCGGCTCCAGAACAGGTACTGAAAGAGACTGTGTCCTGTGTGCCTCTAGAAGGAGTCTGGTTTTTCCTCTGGCCACTGTCATCTTGAGAGGACTAGGTCTGGGTCTAGGGAGCCAGCCAGGACCAGTTCTGTTCCCTGTGGTCCAGAGCAACTCTAACCGAAATGGGTGTGTCCCCTCTTTACCACTTTTGTTCCTGATAGGAATTACAGAATCCCCTTCCCTCCTGGGGTACACGGCTGGAGCAGCATGCTTCTGCATCTTCCAGCACTTCCGGTACCTCGTGTTTGCCTAGGGTGGGAGTGCAGGGCAGTGTGTCTTTCTTTCTAGAAATGATTATTTACCCTACAGCTGGCATTCACTTTAAGGACTGATTCCTCTGTTGCCTTCAGCGTGGCCCTTGATGGTTCCCTGGGGAGATGATTCTCAAGTTGTTACCATTTTTCACAGAGGAGGAGTCTGGGGTTCAGGTACTAGAAGCCATGGGCCTAAGATCCTGGCAAAAAGTTGGGGGTGTTGTTTGTTCGGGGGTGATGCTGTTACCTTTGGCACCATCATCCACTAAATGCCCTTCTGTCTGCTGACTTGGGGTGGGCCAGGCATCTTGTTTCAGTGTTGGGGGTGGATTACTCCTGGCCCTTGTTGGTGGCTGGCCTGGAATTAGGAAGTGAGAACCTATATGTTAGGGTATATATAGTTAGCCCCAGCCAGGGGTCACAAAGCCAGTGACCAAAGATAACCAGGTGCAGAGTGGACAGGATTCAGAGAGAAGACCCATTTTCTGACTGAGGAGGAGAGGTGCTCCATCCCCCTTTAAGTCTTACTTAGAGACTAGGATTTGTAGGGAATGATTTATAATCTCTCAGTCTTTACTCACTGGCCCCACCCTGTCGTCACTGCAAGACTGTGCTTTTACACAGACTGGGTAGTGTGGAGAAGGTGCTCTCCTGTGCAGACTTGGAGAGTTCTAGGTAAAGGAAATGGTTCTTTGCATGTTAGCTGGAATGACTAAGGTGCTTAACTGGCTTTACTGCCTTGCTGTGTCAGCAGGTGGCAACATTTGCAACTGGACATCAGACATGCATAGGTTTGTTGTTGAAAAAGAGTAGAAAGGCCTCCTTGTGGCAGTAATGGCAAAGAACTGGCCCAGTACAATAAACTCTATAGTGTCTCAGGGCCCGATGGATTTTCTTTTCTTTTTTTAATATTTATTATGTATACAATATTCTATCTGTGTGTATGCCTGTAGGGCAGAAGAGGGCACCAGATCCCATTACAGATGGTTGTGAGCCACCATGTGGTTGCTGGGAATTGAACTCAGAACCTTTGGTAGAGCAGGCAATGCTCTTAACCTCTGAGCCATCTCTCCAGCCTCCCGATGGATTTTAGAGTGTTCTTGCCAAGTCTTCATCCTGAGTTAGTGGATAGAAGCCTGAGGTTTACCCTGCTTTCCCACCTGGTCCTCCTGTGACCCTAAAGAGGAGACCCTGCCCTGACCCGTTCCTGCTCATCTTCCTCTCAAATTCATCCTTTTTCAAAAGTCTCTGCTTCCCACATTGGGGTCTATATGGGGTCCCAGAGCAAGGACCTGGATGCTTGCCAGACCCAGCATGCTTGCTCCTGGCAAGTTTCTTTCCTGGGCCTAATGAAACCTTGAGGTGGCCTTCACTGTCAGCAGCAAGATTGGGGGGGAGGGGGGGGGACAGGCTTGAAGTTGCTCTATTTCCTAGCTTCAACATGTGTGTGGGACCTGGGGCAGTGAGTCTCTTCTGCCGAGTCTGCTACAAACTTTCCGTAATTAATGGGTGCTGTCCCAGCTGAGTGTGCCCCAGGGTGAAGGGCGAAGGAGAGAAAATGGTGTCTGACCTTAGACCAAGAGTTTCCAAGGGTAGAAATGGGTCAGGCCATATAACCTAGCACTTGAGAATGAGTCCCAGGCCTTCTTCCTCTTTAGCCAGTCGTATGAAAGGGGAACCTGGCGCTCCCACGAGCCCCATCTTCCTGGAGATGTAGTCCCTGACTGAGGCAAAGGAAGCTTCCTGCAGCCAAAGCCTCACTGAAGCCGCTGGTCCTGAAGCATACTGGTCTGGTCTCTGAATTTACCGTGTTCTAAGATTTGATCCCACTTCCCAGAGCAGGAAGCTAGTCTAGCCTGTCAGCCCTGGACCCCAGGCTCTAGAGGAGGACCTGTCCAGGTTTTGTCTGCCTCATCATTCCTAATTGCACAAGCAGCTGGATTTTCCTATCCCTCTATGTCTTTCTCTACTTGCCTCCTAGGGTTGTGAGCCCCGGCCCAGCCCCTCCACCTCCCTGCTCCCCTGATGAGACCATGGGCTTTGGCAGTGACTAAGTGGCCACCCTCTGCCCCTGTGGGTCACTGGCGATTCTCTACAAGACCTAGCAGCAGTCCAGGCCAGCTCTGGGGAAGGTAGGAAGAAGTCTCCATCTCTATTCAAGGGCAGCCATCTTGGCTTGGGTTCATGGACAGAGGGGTGGGCCCTAGGGCCCTGAACTCTCGGCTTTCTAGTGTGGATTATGACCCTGTCTTCCCTCCCTGCATTATAAATGAGTGGCGCTCCTCTGTCCTGTTGGGGCTCCTCTGTGTGGTGCAGCCTTGGCCACGAGGGGCCCCTGGCCAGCCCACCTACCCAGGATGAGCACTTCCCCTCCCAGCAGCTGCTGCCCCGACCGGCACACCTCTCTATAGAGGAGCACCGAGCCTCAGCTCCTGCCGGCAGGAGCCCACGAATGCTGCACCCGGCCACCCAGCAGAGCCCGTTCATGGTTGATCTCCACGAACAGGTAGGAAGGACAGCTCTTAGTTCGCCCCACCCCCACCCCCAGCTTCTATCAAACTGATTTTTAAGAAACAGATTCTCGGGCTGGAGAAGTGGCTCAGAGGTTCAGCGTACTGGCTGCTCTTCCAGAGGTCCTGAGTTCAATTCCCAGCAACCACATAATGTCTCATAACCATCTGCAATGAGATCTGGTGCCCTCTTCTGGCATGGAGGTGTTCATGCAGGAGGAATATTGTATACATAATAAATAAATCTTTTTAAAAAAAAAAGGAAAAAAAGAAACAGATTCTCTCTTGCTGTACTTGGCCTGTTAGTTCACAGCAGGGGTGAAGGGAGGGTCTTCCCTGGGTGCCCACAAGGATTCATTAGGACACAAGTGCTGCACAACAGGACTTCTTTGTATTTTGAGACAGGGTCTCACTATGTGACCCTGGCTGGCCTGGAACTCTGGAAGTAGACTAGGCTGACCTCATGTCCCAGAGATCTGCCTGCCTCTTCTGCCTCCTGTGTGCTGGCATTATGGGCATTGCCTGGCCTCGTCCAGGACTCTTTCTCGAAAGGTTGCCCTCCCTACAGTGCCCGATGCTCTCTCCACAGGTGCACCAGGGGCCTGTCCCTCTGTCCTACACAGTAACCACAGTGACCACCCAAGGCTTCCCCTTGCCTACAAGCCAGCACATCCCTGGCTGCAGTGCCCAGCAGCTCCCAGCATGCTCCGTGATGTTCAGTGGGCAGCACTACCCCCTCTGCTGCCTCCCACCTCCAGTGAGTAAATGCTTTCTTCTCCTGCCCCAGGTACATGCCACACTGTCCATCCCAGCAGGTATGAGCACAGGTGCCTTAGGAACTGAGTTAAATGCCTGTGCAGACTGTCAATGTATTAGTTTGGCCTTCCGGCCATGGCCCTTCCCAGAGTAATGTGTTTGTGTTCCCACAGAGGTATGTGGCAGTTTAGAGGTCAGGGACCTTTCTGTAACAGCACCTGCCGTATACAACTGCAGTAGAGGCTGTGGGATGGCACCCTGCCTTGGCGGCCTAGGGCAGGGATGGGGCTTGCAAAGCCGCTGTAACTCCTGGGTTTGTATACAGTAAGAGCCTTTAGCTGGGGGTGTTCCCTGGCCTCCTTGGTGCATAGGCCCAGTTTTGCTCTCTCTCAGCAGCTGATCCAGGCATGTACCATGCAGCAGCTCCCTGTGCCCTACCATACCTACCCCCACCTCATCTCCAGTGACCACTACATTCTTCACCCCCCGCCACCGGCCCCACCGCCTCAACCTACCCACATGGCACCACTCGGGCAGTTTGTGTCCCTGCAGACCCAGCACCCACGTCTGGTGAGTTTGAGGAGATGAGGGGGAATGCAGAGTGGGAAAGGCAAGGATTTTATTGTAAGCAGCTGTCTGACCCATCCCTTCCTCTCCAGTCCCTGCAGCGTCTGGACAATGATATGGACCTTCGAGGGGATCAGCACCCCTTAGGTAGCTTCACTTACTCCACCTCTGCCACTGGCCCAGCCTTGTCACCCTCAGTGCCCCTTCACTACCTACCCCATGAGCCACTACACCAGGAGCTGTCCTTTGGTGTGGTAAGTGCCGCCCCGTCCCTCTAACCGGGCCTAGGGCAGCGAGCTGACCGGCCTCCAGTTGACCTGCTGCGCCTGTTCCTGTTTGCAGCCATATTCCCACATGATGCCACGGAGACTGAGCACACAGAGATACCGTCTACAGCAGCCGCTGCCGCCACCACCGCCGCCACCACCACCACCACCATCTTATTACCCAAGCTTCCTCCCCTACTTCCTGTAAGTACCAGCATAACTTCCCTAGAGCCATTAGGCCTTGTTTTCTAGGACCCCATAGCTCTGGTCGCCCACCCACACAGTGGTTGACCCTGCCTCTCTTCCAGTGTGCTCAAACAAGCACCACCATCCTGATTTGACCCATGCAGAGCTCTGTACCTTGTTTGCATTTGGGGGTGGGGGTGCTTTGTGCCGTCTACCTCTGCTGACCTGCACTCTGGGGGCTCCCCTCTAGTTCAATGCTGCCAATGTCACCGACCACCATGGGCCCCACCATCAGCCTGGATCTGGATGTAGATGACGTGGAGATGGAGAACTATGAGGTCTGTGGTGCCTGAGCTGGGAGGTGGAGTCTGGGAGACCTCCAGCTCTAGTGCTGCTGACCTCCCTTGCCTGGCTCTAGGCCCTCCTGAACCTGGCTGAGCGGCTGGGAGATGCTAAGCCCCGCGGCCTCACCAAAGCAGACATAGAGCAGCTGCCGTCATACCGTTTTAACCCTGACAGCCATCAGTCTGAGCAAACTCTGTGAGTGTTGCACCAGGACCTCTGGGAGGGTGCTCGCCATCGGTGTGGGGGGGTGACACTGTGCTTCTCGTCAGGTGTGTGGTCTGCTTCAGTGACTTTGAGGTGCGGCAGCTGCTCCGAGTCCTGCCCTGCAACCATGAGTTCCATGCCAAGTGTGTTGACAAGTGGTTGAAGGTAAGGCAGCCTGAGCCTGCTCCCAGGTAGCCCTGGTGGTCAGGTGTGTAGAGTTTATCCAAGTCAAATAGGTGGGGTGGGAGGTCAGGAGAGCAATCTCTGATGTGTGGCTGTTCCTTTCAGGCCAACCGGACCTGTCCCATTTGCCGGGCCGATGCCTCCGAGGTGCCCAGGGAGGCTGAGTGAGGCTCCGCAGCCACCCACAAGAACCCTGCCCAAAGCTCCGGAAATGGGGGGGGGGGGGGGCAGGGAGTGGCCCAGGGAGAACTGTAAGGGAGGGGCCAGGCCTGTCTCAGCATTCCCACCCTCAACTTGAGAGCTGGTGCCAGGGTCAGCCCTGGAGAAGCCCCTGCAATAAGCCCCTGCGTTTGCCAAGCTCCAAAGACTCCTTCCCCAAACTGCCTGCCTGCCTGCCCGCCCGCCCGCCCGCCATAGAGCTGCCTGAGTGTCCCCAACTCAGTCTGCCTCTTGATTTGCCCTTGGGTCCTTCTTCCTGCTGGCTCTGGGAGGCAGGAGTCCATTCCCCAAGTGTGGTGGCTGGTGTGATCCCCACCCCCCAAAATGGGCAAAGGAGTAGCCACCCTGGGTCAGCTGCTCTCTTGTACTGAAGAGAAGTACTCCCTGCACAGGTGGGACTGCCAGGTCTGTGGGCAGATGGGAGCCAGAGACCATTTCCTAAGGCCCAGGACTCCAGACAGACTTAGGCAGTTGGCTCTGCCTCCACTGCTGTGCAGTGTGGGTCTGACTCCCCAGGACCCCACCCCAGGCACAGCATTCCAGCCCACCCCAGGCTGGAGGGTATCCCAGCCACGGTCTTTGAGCAAATGGGATGGGGGCTCCAAGCTGAACACATTATGTTCTGCAGGAGACAAGCCACAGTCTGGGCATGTCCTTGTGTTCCTGGTGAGTGCCCCCCCACCAGGGACAGTGTCAGACCCGTGCTCGATCTTCTCCCCCTCTGTCGTTTTGCATGAACGTGAGGAACAGCAGTTTTTGTTTATTCATTTGGCCCAAAATTGCGTGTAGGGGGTATGGATATTTAGAGGTGTTCGGGGGTTTTTTGTTTGGTGTGTTTTTGGTTTTTTTTTTTGTTGTTGTTGTTTTTTGGTTTTGTTTTTCCTTCTTTGGTTTAATAGGAGTGGGGTGAGGACATAGGGACCAACCGGGACCAAATGCCCAGGGGGCAGAGGAGGGTCAGGTTGTGCTGCACCAGGCCTCCATATGAGCGTGTGGCTGGGACTGCGCTGGGTGGCTGGAAGTCACAGGGCAGGGTTGGGGGTCTGTGCTCAGCTGATAACTGCCATGCACTGTACTGCACATGTCCCTAGAGCCTACCAGGGACCGATTGCTTTTCAGGGCATTTCCTCCAGCCAGGGGCTGTCTCCCACCTGCCTGGTTGAGTCTCCTCCTAGGAATCCCATGAGGACGGAGATCAGGGAGGGCGTGAACCTCCACCTGGGGGCCCCTCCCAGTCTGATCCCTTGCCCTCCAAGGTCTGGAGGAGGCTGAGTTCCCTACTTCTCCTTCCAGGTCCCATTCTTTCCCTTTCCTACCCGTCTGGGGTTGCTGCCCTGAGTGAACGAACCGCGTGTGGGGCCGGCACATCCTAGCAGGCAGCCATTGGCGCCTGCTGCCTCAGGGATGCTCCAACCACCCTCGTTCTCCTCAGCAGCCCAGGCTCCCTGCCTCCCACAACCCATCCTGCCAGGGGCCCATTGGCCTGGTCCCACCCCACAAGAACCCAAAGTCTTACTGTATATAACTCCACGTGATGTTTCTATATTTATAGCAGTGTTGAAAATCCACGTTTTACACAGAACCACCTTATCCAACCCCTGTCCCTTCCTCACCCCAACAAAAGGTTTTCAAACCCTTGTGGTTTCCTGGGGCAGCGGAATTGACTCATGGATTGTGTTGGCTGCAGTGACGATTCCAGCAAGCAGCTACTGTGGGGAATACACGGTTTTCATTTGTATTTTTTGTTTTGTTTTGTTTTTTTAATCATTTAAGAAAGATTTACCAAACAATTACTTAGGATGTTTGTGATTTGCCAGCCTTGCTGTAGATGCCATGTTACCAGTGATTTCCTGTGGTGGGGGCTTGGCATTGTTTACTCCTTAGTTACCACCTTCTGGCCTCGGCATGACAGTGGGCACCTTCCCCCAGCACTGCTGGGCCCAGCGCCTGTGTTCTGTTTGAAAGGTTTTTATATTATATATATATATAAGTAATTACACATATATATATATAAACACATGTGATTTGGGGGCCCTGTTCCTTGCACATCTTACAGTTACCTCATTTTTCCCATGTATGTATTTGAGAAAATGCTAATATATAGAGAAAATGGTTCTTAAAGCTTAAATGTGTGGTTTTTCCATCCCACTGGATTCACATTGGTTTGTAGCATTTAACATAACTAGTATGTTGTATTATATATGTGTATACGGATTGAAATTTTTAACAGATTTGTACTTTTTTTAAAATGAAAGTTGCTAGTTCTGCTTGACCAAGTAGTGCAATCATTATTTTTTTTAATATTGTTGCTGATTTAAGAGGGATATTCACTAATAAATGTATGATGTATACAAGTGTTGCCCAAGCCGCCTCTGGCCGCTCGTGTGTTTTTCCCATGAGAGGTAAAAAGTGAGGAGTACTGCGGGGGTGGGGGATGCTGCCGAGGTGGTCACAGAGCACGTGGTCCCTGCTCTGGAACCATGAAGTTAGTCAACACTGTTGTTAAGTTACAAGAATCCATCGAACTAGCACGAGGAGATATCCATCCCTTAGTTGTCCTAGCTTGTAGATTCTTCCTGGCCTTCTGAGGTGAGCTCATGTATCCCATGCTTGCCTCAGATTTGCTGTGAAGTGTAGCATGGTTTCTAAATGGTTTTAATAATAAATTCCTGGAGTCCATTTATTTGGGGTGAAAGCTGAAAGATCAGAGAAGCAGAGCCGCTGGTGGTGTGTGTGTGTGTTGCAACAGGGTTTCTTTGTAGCTTTGGAGCCTGTCCTGGAACTAGCTCTTGTAGACCAGGCTGGCCTCAAATTTACAGAGATCCTCCTGCCTCTGCCTCCCGGGTGCTGGGATTAAAGACATGCACCACCGCCCAGCTGAACCACTGTTTCTTACCTCTACAAAATCCTCAGACTGGATGGGGTGCATGTGTGTTGAGGGGTATCCTTTCTCTGCAAGTCCTCAGACAGAATGCCTTCCCTGTGAAACTTCAGACTGAATCTTTTGAGCTTCTGTCCCCTCCTGTTTTATATTCCTCTCTCCACCCAACCATATCACTCCTATCTCCACCTCCCTGGTACTGGGATTAAGGGCCTGTGGTCCCAAGTGCTGGGGTCAAACGTGATCCACCACTGCCTGTTTCTCTTTTAGACTGAGTTAGTTTTGTGTACCCCAGGGTGACCTTGAACTCACAGAGATCCATTTGCCTCCTAAGTGCTGGGATTAAAGGTGTGTGCCACCACTGCCTGGCCTCCTATGGCTAACTAGTGGCTAGCTCCACACTCTGATCTTCAGGCAAGCTTTATTTGTTAGATTACAAACAAAATATCACACATGGCTTCAGTGGGCATTGTGCCTACATGAACTGTAAAATCTCCAAGAGTTGATTCTTAGGGTGGCATGTCCTGTATTTACTTTGGCTCCAACCACATAGCATGCAGCACTCAGGGACAGGGTAGATCACACATTGGCAGCAGCTGTGTCCCCATAGCCCTAGAGCCGTGAGAACTGAAAGTGGAAGTTTGTAAACTCTGCGGGGCTGCAGAGAGCCCAAAGAAAATCACATTGTATCAAAAACAATTCACCTCTCATGAACAAAAACAAAAAAGCTCAACTAGTCATAAGAAACGTCAGCAAAAGGCTCAGCTAAATCCTACTTAACAAAAGCCAGGGTGCTTCAAGAATCTATCACACTAGCCGGGCAGTGGTGGTGCACGCCTTTAATCCCAGCACTTGGGAGGCAGAGGCAGGCGGATCTCTTGTGAGTTCAAGACCAGCCTGGTCTACAAGAGCTAGTTCCAGGACAGGCTCCAAAACCACAGAGAAACCCTGTCTCGAAAAAAAAAAAAAAAAAAAAAAACAAAACAAATCTATCACACTACTAAACAGCAACCCAGGGAATTGGACAAGAAAGGGGGACATCATCCTGGACTTGTAGCCCAGCTAATGAAAAAACAGTGAAGAAAACCCATGCTGAGAAACGAGGTCAGCACAACTGGAAGCCGAGTGGTGCTCTGTGCCTGGAGTTAAAGCCACTCTGGGGACTGACAATGATCCCTTGAGCCAGCAGTTAGGGGACAGACTGGGCAAGATTAGGATATATAACCAAAAAGAGGAAGGAAAAGAAGAGGGGGGAAGGGCTGGAGAGATGGCTCAGTGGTTAAGAGCATTGCCTGCTCTTCCAAAGGTCCTGAGTTCAATTCCCAGCAACCACATGGTGGCTCACAACCATCTGTAAAGAGGTCTGGCGCCCTCTTCTGGCCTTCAGGCATACACACAGACTATTGTATACATAATAAATCAATAAATATTTAAAAAAAAAAAAAAGAAGAGGGGGGGAAAAGTGTTTCTAGAAGCTAACAAATACATGAAAGAAAAAAAAAAACATATATCATAGGCCAGCCTCCAGCTTGCTAGATGTTGAGCTTAAACTTTTAATCCTCCTGCTTCCGGAGGGCCAGGACTAAAGGCATGTGCCAACACATGTCATCTGTGTAGTGCTTCGATTATGCTGGGCACTCAACTGAGACAACCCGCCCAACCTGGACACATGAGAATATAATGGGAAATACCACTTCTAACCAGTCAAAAATGTGGGCCTGTAAAGATGACTCAGCAGTTGAGAGTGTTCCTCTGATTCCCACGCAAGGGGCTCAAAACTGCCTGTCACTCTAGCCTCGAAGGACCCGTGCCTCTGGCCTCCACAAGCATCCATACACACAAAATTTATTTATTTATTGTTTTTTTGTTTGTTTGTTTTTTTGTTTTTTTCGAGACAGGGTTTCTCTGTAGCTTTGGTGCCTGTCCTGGAACTAGCTCTTGTAGACCAGGCTGGCCTCGAACTCCCAGAGATCCGCCTGCCTCTGCCTCCCAAGTGCTGGGATTAAAGGCGTGCGCCACTACCGCCCAAAATTTATTTATTTTTTTAATATTTATTTATTATGTATACAGTATACAATATTCTGTGTGTATGCCTGCAGACCAGAAGAGGGCAGCAGACCTCATTCCAGATGGTTGTGAGCCACCATGTGGTTGCCGGGAACCGAACTCATGACCTTTGGAAGAGCAGGCAATGCTCCCAACCACTGAGCCATCTCTCCAGCCCCTATACACACAAAATTTTTTTTAAGATTTCTTTATTTATTATATATACGGTGTTCTGTCTGTGTGCTTGCTGGCCAGAAGAGGGCACCAGATCTCATTACAGATGGCTGTGAGCCACCATGTGGTTGCTGGGAATTGAACTCAGGACCTCTGGAAGAGCAGCCAGTGCTCTTAACCTCTGAGCCATCTCTCCAGCCCTATACACACAAAATTTAAAGGAAAATCTAAGACTTATATGTTGGAAACCATAAAAACTGATAAAAACATAGCTGCATATACACAAATCACACCCAAATAAATGAGAAGTATTCTTGGAATCCAACAGTCGGCTTCATACAATGTTGCGCTCCTCAAATCGATCCGTTTAGTGCAACTTAACCAAAATTTCAGGAAATTTTTTGGCCTTTCCTGAAATAGGAAAATAACAAAGGACCTAGAAAACAGCAGAAACAACTTTGCAGAACGAAAGTGGGTAGAGTCTGCCCGACACACCACTCCATGCCAGGCTGCATCCACCAGGACCATGTAATTGGTCCTGCAAGATGGCCCCTCAAGTGAAGCCTGGTGACCTACGCTTGATCCTCAGGACTCAAAGTGGAAAGAGAGAACTCTTAAGTTGTCCTCTGACCTCCACATTGTGCCATGTTACACATCATATCACACATACATGTAAAAAAAGCAACATTATTACAGATTATACAACAAAAGGATCCAGAAGCTGGGGCTGGAGTGATGGCTCTGTCTTCTAGAGTACAGGCTGCTCTTACAAAGGGCACAGGTTTGATTACCAGCACCCATATGGTGAGACTGAAACACCAGTCCCATTAGGGATAGAGCACCTTCTTCTGGCCTCTGCAGGTACCAGATGTGCACATCATGGCAGACAGACATAACCACAGTCAAAACCAAACACTTTTGCTTGTTTTTAGGCTGTCCCATTGTGTTGCCCTGGCTGTCCTGTTACCATGTAGCCCGGGCTGGCCTCGAGTTCACAGAGGTCCACTTGTTTCTGCCTCTGGACTGCGGGGTTTAAATGCTTGCGCCACCAAATTAGCTTAAAATTAAAGCAAAAAGCCACCCAGAAGCCGGTCTACACAACTACAGTTGGCTTTACTAACAACGACGTTCCTCGGTTTGTACAGCAGTAACACAGAGCAGATCATACATCTCAAGGGGAAACCAAAAAGCTAGAAAACTTTTAGCCCTCGATCTAGGGCTAAACAAAGTAGTTTTGGCTGTTACATCAAAATCAGTTATTAATATAAGACAGTAATTGGATAGCATCAAAATGGAAAAAAAAAAACAAAAAACAACTTGCAAACTATATATCTGACAAAAGGACTCATTTCTCATATATAAAAGCAAAAGTTTGCCGGGCGATGGTGGCGCACGCCTTTAATCCCAGCACTCGGGAGGCAGAGGCAGGCAGATCTCTGGGAGTTCGAGACCAGCCTGGTCTACAGAGCTAGTTCCAGGACAGGCTCCAAAGCCACAGAGAATTCTACCCTGTCTCGAAAAAATAAACAAATAAATAAATAAAAGCAAAAGTTTGCCAGGCGGTGGTGACTCATGCCTTTAATCCCAGTACTTGGGAGGCAGAGGCAGGCACATCTCTGAGTTCAAGGCCAGCCTGGTTTACAGAGTGAGTTCCAGGACAGCCAGGGCTACACAGAGAAACCCTGAAAAAGAGAGAAACCAAGTTAGTGGACTTATCAAAGGGTATTTTATATGCATATGAAAAAATGTTCAATCCCATCAGCCATTACGGAAATTCAAATTAAAACATTACACTTACAAAAACAATGAAAACTAAAGGTTTCTGTCTCAGGTCAACCCCCAGAACTTCACCAGACGCTGCAACAGGAAAACTCAACAGAAATTTGTGGCCACTCTGGAAACCTGAAAGCTGTAACACACTAATAGTTAACTCCCGGTGCTACCCAGAGTTCAGATCTGTTCTGTTTGAGTTACTCCCTTGTGCAGACCAGCTTTTCCTGTTTACAGGTGTTTATCCAGTTTAAGGTCAGTAACCCCAGTTAATAAGGTGCCCTACTTGTACTTTCTTGTCTGCCAACTTCGTTCTTGGAGAGAGCCAAACAAGAACCTGGGTGAAGACAGGAGAATGGCCTTCACTGACTACTGAAGCCAATCACAAGGGTTACAAGATTGATTCTGTTTATCTAGTATTACAAAACAGAGATAGCATCGGAGAAACAGCAAACAAATTAGTACAGTGTGGGGTTCAGAGTAGGAAAGAGCAGCATGTGGAAGGCCTTCATGGTGGCAGAATGGTTCTGTGTCTCTGTGTGGATCTACGTGGTAAAGGGGAAAGAGTCACGAGGATGTGCATGTGTGCTGTGCACAGGGGCTCATATAAAATCTTTGACACTGGACGGTGGTGGCGCACGCCTTTAATCCCAGCACTCGGGAGGCAGAGGCAGGTGGATCTCTGTGAGTTTAAGACCAGCCTGATCTACAAGAGCTAGTTCCAGGACAGGCTGCAAAACCACAGAGAAACCCTGTCTCGAAAAACCAAAAAAAAAAAAAAAAAAAAACAAACAAAACAAACAAAAAACCTTTGAAAACTGCTGGCGCATGCCTTTATTCTCAGCACTCGGGAGGCAGAGGCAGGCAATTCTCTGCAAGTTCCAGACCAGTCTAGTATGCAGAGTGAGTCCCAAGACAACCAGGGCTAGACAGAGAAACCCTGTTTTGAAAAACCAAAAACACTGGTACTCAAACATAAGCTTCTTGCATTTTAACGCTTCCCCAGCAGGCTGCAGAGCATCCCTGGCCACTCAGCCTGCCAGGTTCCATCAGAGAGGAGCTAGGCACACATCAGATACTTTTGAAATAGTTGTGCAATCCCTAGAACCCTGAAGTTATTTTGAAATAAGAAGCTGAGGACAGCTGAGCATGGTGGTCCAGTCTCAACAGTCACCCATTTGGAAAGGTAACCCGGGAAGACTGCAGTGGGTTTGAGGCCAGGCTGGGCAGCATGAGTTCGGTCTCAAAGCCAAACAGCCTGTGAGAAACTATAAAGGCCCAGGGCAACAGGGCAAACTGGAATTACCACTTTAAGGTATGACATGGGCTTTTGGTTGCTACCTCTCAGAAGCTCTGCCTGCTTAGCAACTCCAGTTGTATCTGGCCCATGGTGAGAGCATTGTTTGTCCTGTGCGCTCATCCTGTACCTTGGCAGGAAGAACATTCGGAGTTCTTAGGTCATAAGGATCATATAAAGGCCCAGGCATTCTCTAGGGGAACTTTGATTACCCTAACTCCTGGGGGAGTCTACTGAGCGCTTGGCATATCATTTGTGTCAAATAAATGTATCCAAAAAAACTAGATGACTTATGCTTCAAGCCAACCGAGGCACAAAATCCTTACCTCTAGAAGCCAGGTTCTGAAGCAGAGGTTAAAATATACAGGCAGCCGGGTGTTGGCAGCACCACACCTTAATCCCAGCACTCGGGAGGCAGACGCAGGTGGATCTCTGTGAGTTCGAGGCCAGCCTGGTCTACAGAGTGAGTTCCAGGATAGCCAGGGCTACACAAAAACAACCCTGCCTGGGAAAACTAAAGCGCACGCACCCTTTCCCAAGTCCTGTTCCAATGGCCTCTCCCTCCGCGTCTACTGGCTCTCACAGCACACCTGCAGAGGGCTGTCCTGTCACCTTGGCTCCTGCTGACAAGTGCCTGCCTTAGACCTAGAGCCATCACAGGCACCATAATCTCAGACCCCTAGCAAATGGGTCCAAAAAGGACAGTGTAGACACTTTCAGAACACATGGATTGAATAAACAAGCATTTTAAACGAGCCAACTACTGACCTGGGTGGTGGCAACACATGCCTTTAATCCCAGCACTCCGGAGGCAGAGATAGGTAGGTGGATCTCTGTGAGTTCGAGGCCAACCTGGTCTACAAGAGCTAGTTCCAGGTCAGGCTCCAAAGGTACAGAGAAACCCTGTACAAAAAAAAAAACAAAAAACAACCAAAACCGAGTGAACTGACCTGGTCAGTTCCGGGGCCCCAGGGCCTTGGCCTCCTCTGTGGCTCAGGTGAAATGAGCAGTTACTTACCCATGACAATTATTACTGTTGTTTATTTGGGGTGTGATAATGTGGCAACCTGAGATAAATCTCTGATTGGCTGTTTCTATCCCAGATAAGAGCTCTGGTAGCAAAGTGCATTCTGGGACAGACCCTCAAAAGAAGCCAGCTCATTCCTGGGTGCTCATTCTGCACAACGACAGCACCCACATGCAGCTTACTGTATGTTGCCACATTGGCTGAACAAGAACACTTATTTTTGCACATGTATAAATGCTTTCTGTGATATTTAATCACGGCATATTCGCAGGAAAAAAAAACTGAATGTAGGGATGTAACTCAGAGAGCTTCCTGGTAGTAGAGTCTTGAGTTCAATTCACATACAATGTTAAAAAAAAAAAAAAAGGCGGACAGCACACACCTTGTCCTAATAAGACCAGCCTGGGATATGCTCAGAGCTGACTGTGGAAACGGGACATTAGAGAGGGAGTCTATGGGAAGTTTGAAAAGCAAGGCTGAAGCATTGTGAGGGAGAAAACAACAGTCCTTTATAGAAAGAAGAGAGTCAGTTGGTTTAGAATGTCAGCTTCACATGTCCTGGAGATGTCTGGGAAGAGGGAATCTTGGCTGAAAACTTTCCTCCGTCAGCACCCTGTGACCATATCCGTGAGAGATTTGTCTTGACAGTTGCTGTGAGAGGACCCAGCCCACTGTGGTCAGCACTACCGCTGGGCAGGTGAACCGAAACAGTATAAAAAAAGCAGCTGGAGCCAGGCAGTAGTGGTGCGAGCTCTGAGTTCAAGGCCAGCTTGGTCTACAGAGTGAGTTCCAGTACAGCCAGGGCTACACAAAGTAACCCTGTCTCGGAACCCCCCCAATTTAGCTAATACAGTTATTATATTGTCATTTCCATAGAAGTAGTTTTGGAGCAAGAGCCCACAGAAAACCAAGTCCTGAAAGTTCTTCTCTGCCTTTTGTGTGTACACTTTGGCACAAGCATGTACACACACACACACACACACACACACACACACACACACAACAATAGAAATAAATGGTGGGGCTGGGCTCAGAGGTTAAGAGCACTGGCTGCTCTTCCAGAGGAGCCAGCTCAATTCCCAGCAACCACATAGTGGCTCCCAACCCCATGTAGCTGCAGGCCCAGGGCAGCTGACCCCCTCTTCTGACCTCCACAGGCACCAGACACACGTGCAGGCAAAACACTCATGGGCTTAAAATAATAAATCTTTAAAAACTTAAAAGAATAAATGCAGTAAGAAATGTTTTGTTTCATTGTGTAGCACTGGCTGTCCTGGAACTAGAAATACTTTTTAAAGTCCTGGTTTTCTATGTATGCTTTTGGTACTGGGATGGAACCCTGGCCCTTGTGCACGCCACTACTGAGCACTCTGCCACTCAGCTATAGCCTCAGCCTAAAAAAAGATTTTATGAGCAGTAAACAATTCACACAAATTATCCTCTGAGCTCCACCCACATAGTGTGGCATGATCCTCTCCATAAACAAAGTAAATTAATAAAATGTAATAAAATTGACTAGAATATTAACAGCAGGCATCTCTAGTGAGTATGGGCATGGTATTATTTATTTTTATTTTATGTGTATTGGTATTTTGCCTGCAAGCAGAGTGTGGATGTTTCATTTGTTTGGATTTTTGAGACAGGGTTTCTCTGTACAGACTTGGCTGTACTGGAACTCACTCTGTGAAACAGGTTGGCCTCGAACTCAGAGATAACCTGCCTCTGCCTCCTGAGTGCTGGGATTAAAGGCATGCGCCACCACCTCCCAGCTGCAAACCTCCATTTAAAGAAAAGAAACTTGGAGCCGGGCGATGGTGGCGCACGCCTTTAATCCCAGCACTCGGGAGGCAGAGGCAGGCGGATCTCTGTGAGTTCGAGACCAGCCTGGTATACAGAGCTAGTTCCAGGACAGGCTCCAAAGCCACAGAGAAACCCTGTCTCGAAAAACTAAAAAAAAAAAAAAAAAAAAAAAGGAAAAAGAAAAGAAACTTGGGGGTTGTGGAGTGTTACCCCAAGTTAGCAAAAAGGGACATAAAGTAAGTATTCGGGTTGTGAAGGTCCATCAGGCATGGCAGCTGAGCTTCTAGGTGTGGAAGGGGCTTCGGCAGGGCCAGGGACCTGGCTCAGCAGGTACAGGTGCTTGCTGCCAGCCCTGACATCAGTCGACTCCTTCCTTCTGCCCCTTGACCACTTTATTCCCAAAATAAATGAAAATCTAACTTGTCTTTGTTTTTTTAAGCACACAGGAGTTTCAAAGGTGCTGCAAAGGAGCTATGTCAGAACCAGGCACTACCTGCCAACAAGCAAAGTCCCACTTTGCCCCAACCCCTTATTCATACTTGGTTGAGTTTCTGTCTCTAGGAAGAAACCTCAGACCTCCATGCTCACAGTGCCATTGTCTGCTACTGAGCTGTACTCCAGCCCACCCCAGAAAACTTTCACTGAGCAAACTACACATGCAGAAAACATTAGGGCTCTTAGCAAACACCTTCTGTACAGTATGTAGAAACTCAGTCAAGCTAAAATGCTACTGCCAGGTCAGGCAGTCGTGGTGCCTTTAATACCTTTACTTGTTGATCTGAGTTCAAGGTCAGGGTTCCAGGTCAGCCAGGTGGTACACAGGGAGACCCTGTCTCAAGAAACAAAGTGCCGCCGGGCGGTGGTGGCGCACGCCTTTAATCCCAGCACTCGGGAGGCAGAGGCAGGCGGATCTCTGTGAGTTCGAGGCCAGCCTGGTCTACAAGAGCTAGTTCCAGAACAGGCACCAAAAGCTACAGAGAAACCCTGTCTCGAAAAAAACCAAAAAAAAAAAAAAAAAAAAAAAACCAAAAAAAAACAAAAAACAAAAAAAAAAAAAAACAAAGTGCTACAGCCAGTCCACTTCATAGCTGCTGAAACCTCGGCCTAAAGAACTGAGATCATATGACCAGAATTATATCCAAAGCCAGGACTTTAAACCACTTATGTCTGGCATCAGAGTTTAAATAGTCTGTTTCTGTTATTGCCACAATTTTTATAGGCAAACTTTCAATAAATTGTGAAATGTCCATTTTTTAGTATCTTCTGGCCTTAGGTGAATAAAGTCTTGCCGTCTTAGTCTGGGCACAGGTTAAATTTATACTTACCGGGCCTTGGGAGATGGCTCAGTGGTTAAGAGCATTGCCTGCTCTTCCAAAGGTCATGAGTTCAATTCCCAGCAACCACATGGTGGCTCACAACCATCTGTAATGAGGTCTGGTGCCCTCTTCTGGCCTGCAGACATACATTCAGACAGAATATTGTATACATAATAAATAAATATTTTAAAAAAAATTTATACTTACCATGTACTTTAAAAAGATGGAGCTGTACACACATGTGATGCAGATATAAATACAGGTAAAACACCCATACACATAAAAATTTTAAAAGGCTAGAGAAATAACCAACCCATCTTTGGAGACAGAAAAGTGACAAGGATCCTGGAATTCTCGGATGAGTTCCCTGCTCCAGGAAAGGGCAAGGAAGAGAAAGGCTGAGGCTTCAATGACAGCAGAAGCAAAAGCTGCCCCTGGAGGGGATTCTTTGCTAGACATTTCTGTGAGCACAGCTCTGCTGGACAGAACAGATAGCTACTCTTGCATGACAAAGCCCCTTCAAAATCCATTCCTGTGGGACAGGGGAGCAAATACTTTTCACTTACTCTTCAAACTTCTCCCAAGGCACGAGTCGTTAGTTTGTTACAACTGGGGAAACTAAAGCTGCCTTTAGTACCAGAGTCGGTAGGGAACAGCTGCAGTATTCACTGTTCTTCACAGGGATACAGTGTATCCGTGTAAGGTCTCCCTTGATTCTTTTCCACATCGCCTTTCCCCCTTCCCTTCACACGGGAAAGTTTCTAGACAGAAAGACCCACAGCTGGTTACATATTTTTTTTTGTTATAAAACCTTTAATGTTAACCTACAATACAATGTAAACCTTTATGAAAAAAATTTGAAGTACACTAGATTTCTTCAGGAAACTACTGTTAACTACGCAGGTGCAGTACAGGACGGGGCACTGCATCTTTTGTGGACAGATTTTCTGTTGCTGTGTTCTCAAGTCAAACCCTCCCCCAGTCAAATAGAAAACCCACCTAGCTGTAAGGTGGAAGTTCCCTGTTCAGCACCAGGCGACACCCTCTGATTTTGTGTTCTGGGGGCTACTTCTCAGTTTCTGAAACTCCTTTGTTGGCCTTGGCACCATTAGCAATATTCATAATAGCTGATAAGTTGGAAATTCTATACTTTTTTTTTTTACATTGCAAATAATTTTTTTTTTTTTTTTAGGGAGACTTTTAGTTCACATATACTTTTTTTATAGACAAGAGTTCTCCTGCCATCTCTTTCTCTACTATCTTTTGGTGGAAGCAAGGAGAAAAAACAAAAACAACCCTATTTGCTGCAGACAACTCTTCAGAAGACCAGATTGGACCCACTGGGACTGCAGAATTTCAGCTCACTCAGGCATCGCTGCTTGGTCATTCAGCTGAGGCTACTTCCGTGGGGAGTAAGGGACAGAACAAGTGCTTCTATCATCCATAACTTGCCCAGAAGCAATTTAAACAAAAACAAAAGCTTGCCAGTCTCTTCAAGCTCACAGGTCTTAGGGAGTCAAAGATTCTATAGCCATGAGGGACAAAAGTCAAATTCATATTTCTTGTAGAAAGGCGGGAAATGGCACCCAGACAGAACTAGGAGCAGCAAGAAAATAAACCGTCTTACAGATACCATAGAGCCACAGACCCGGGGTGGTGGTACTCACCCACTGTTTGAGAGCAGGAAGCAGGAAGGGCCCTTGCTTTAGTACTCTGGCACCTAGTTATCATTTTGCAGTTTTCAAAAGGCAAGAAGCATAGAATATATACATTACAGAATTAAGGGGGAAAATCGGAGCATCCTCAAGCAGGTGTGAGCAAGAGACTTCCACAGAACAGCTGCCTGCGTGCCAGGCAGACAGCGACTACAAACTGAGAGGGAGGCTGCTCCAGGTGAAAAAGTCCCTCTGCATAGCTGTCACCAAGACAGACTTCATCTGAGGGCCATCCAGTCCCATCACTGCAGTTCTGGCATCAGGGGCGGTTTCTCACCTGCTATGGCAGTCAGCAAGCGGAGCTAATGTTTCCTAATGTAGAATGTAGAGCACTGTGCTAAGGCCACAGGACATTCTGGGGTTTTCCAGGGACTCCGCGAGCCATCCTCACCACGCCTACTCTAACACTGGAAGCCACGGAGGGCTGTGGCTCTAGTTAGGAGGGGCTTCTGGAGGTGACAACACAAGCCATGCTTTCCCTTGACTGGAATGCCTTGTCTCGTAGTATATAACGACCACGGGGACTCCACAGGGCTGCAGTGTGTCAGTCTGTTACCAGTGTAGCTAGCCCGCACTTAGGAATCCTTGTCAGTGCACACTGGTATGTGTTAATGCACAGCTTCACTATGTACCCACTACCATAAAGTAAACCACAGATGAGATGTTTAGAAGAAGGGGGAAAAAGCTCCTGTTGCTTCACCATGGCAAAGGAGGAAGGCTAGGAGCTGCCTCTGGTAAGCAGCCTCATCAGAAAGTGAATGTGCCCTTCTTCCCAAGGCTCACACAGACTGGGAAGTCCCATTTCCCCTGTGGAGACAGGGTTTCACTTTGTAGCTCTGGCTGGCTTGAAACTTAAGAGATCCGCCTGCCGCTGCCTCCCAGAGCTGCAGTGTTTAAAACATCACTATCACACCTGCACTGAACAGGGCGGGTGGATGCGGGTGAATGGTGGCCCAAGGATGGGTCCCACTAGTCCTTTGGAAAGGCACCAAGCTTGGTGAGTTAGGAAAACTGGGAAAGAGCAGCATGTGCCAAGGGAACCAGACCCCTCACCACCACCTGGTACAGACGCCAAAGAAGAGCTGCAGTTCTGTGTAAAGGTGAGTACACACCCCACACACAGGTGTAAACTGTACACACACAGCCTCTGTGGGTCACAAACCCAGAATTCCTCTCATTGTTCGAAACAGGACACACAAGTGGCAGAACTATACCAAACAAATGACCTCTCTGGGAACATGAGAGGAGCAATGGCAGAAGTAAGTGCAAGGTAGCCCAGGGCACCTTTATTACACTACCTTGGGCTAAGGAACCCAGGGCATTGGCTCTTTACCAAATAAATTCAAGGAAAAAAAATACACCTAAGTCAGCCTCATTCCTTTGGTCATTATCATTACAAAACAAACAGAAACAGAGTTATTCGTAAACTGTGGGCAGTCTGTTCCATCCTCGCTTCCCCTCGTCCTCAGGAGATGCTGCTGTAGCTGGTTGGTGGAGGTTTCCATCTGTGTTTTCTATAAAAGCAAGAATGAATGAGAGACTGTGGGAATGTCTCCTTCCCCACTCGGGACAGTGGATGGGTTGAGGGAGAAGTCTCTTCTCTGGAAGGTGTGTGGTGAGGCTGCAGGAAGGCGAGTCTGCCAAGCAGGTATGTTCACTGCTGACCTTGCACACGCACACAGGTTGTGACTTTTGCAGGCAGCATGGTTTCTGATCCTTCCTTAGGATGCAGCAGTTTTCTTAAAAAAAATATTGTATTATAATAATAATATTATGAATTTATCTCTTGTTCTCTTTGTTTTTCCATTTCTTTTAGGGATTGGGGTGGGAGGGAGGAGGCATAAAAGTGTCATTCGTCTGTCAGGTCCTGAACAAAGAGAACTTCTGTGTGGCCAAGTCCTGCCTCCTGCAGTGTGGGAGGGGTGGGCCATTCCTCTGAAGGGACACATGGCAGGACCCGTCTTGGGAAATTGGCTTCAATCTGAAACTTCTCAGGGCTTTCCTTCAAGGAGAATAAGAAGTCATGGATGACCTGCAGATGCCACACAGGAAACAAGGCAGTGAGAAGACACAGTGTCAAGTCACATGTCCCCAACCTTCCCCAGATGACCCAGCCCACAGCACCGTCAAGTCACAGGTCCCCCACCTTCCCAGGATGACCCAGCACACAGCAGTCATATCACAATGGGATTCTACTGCAAGTGGGTTTAGTTCCCTGGAAAAATATGTGATAGCTCTTTTTAAGAATTCACCAGGCCAGGTGGTGGTGGCGCACACCTTTAATCCCAGCACTCCAGAGACAGAGGCGGGCGGATCTCTGTGAGTTTGTAGCTAGCCTGGTCTACAAGAGCTAGTTCCAGGACAGTTAGAGAAAACCTGTCTTGAAAAACCAAAAAGAGAGGGAGAGAGAGAGAGTGAGAGAAAGAGGAAGAGAGAAAGGCAAAATTCATCCAGTAATTCTATATATAGATGGCTGTATCCATAAACACTGCATTGTTATTATTTTATTATTATCTAGATGTTTATTTAATTTTATATCCATATTATTATATAATATTATATTTTGTATTATATATTTATATCATGTTGTTTATTTATTTTACTTATATATTAATTACTATTATTTTATTCATTGTCTTATTATGTCATTATTTGGGCCCCACTCAAACTGGTTTTGTTTTTCTAGTTAAACTGGTCTATGGTAGAATTGTATTGCATATTTCAGTCTTGTCCCTTGAGTCTCCTTTAGCCTGGAAGCAACTCTGTTACTCTGTGGAGTTCAGAGTCAGGCATCTCTGCAGAACGTCAAGCAGATAAAGGGCATCACTCAGGGCACCCATTTGGGCGGGGCAACCTTCCCTTTGTTCTACTGTTTATGACGCTCACTCTGATCATGTGATTCAGGAGGTGCCTGCCTGGTACTCCCTCTGTAGGCATTCTCTAGCTGGTAGTGCTTCACAGGGAAGTACTCTGAAAATGCCAAGGCATGTGGTTTTTCAGTCTTTTAAATGTGTTTATACTAATACAGGTTCCTCACTTCATATTTTAGCAAAAAAAAAAAAAAAAAAAAAAAAAACAGTGAGAATAGGCTGAGTAGCAGCTGGGTCTCCATGTTTGAAAGGGAGTCAAATGCTTTTGTTTTTTTAATTTATTTTTTTTTATTTATTTTTTTTTTTACTGTGCATTGGTGTTTGACCTGCATGTCTGTGTGAGAGAAATCATATCCACTGGAACTTGTGTTATAGACAGTTGTGAGCCGCCTTGTGAGTGCTGCGAATTGAACCCAGGTCCTCTGGAAGAGCAGTCAGTGCTCTAATTGCTGAGCCCTTTCTCCAGAACCCAGTTAACTGCTTTAAAAAAATCAAAATATGGGGGCTGGAGAGATGGCTCAGAGGTTAAGAGCACTGCCTGCTCTTCCAAAGGTCCTGAGTTCAATTCCCAGCAACCACATGGTGGCTCACAACCATCTGTAATGGGGTCTGGTGCCCTCTTCTGGCCTGCATGCATACATGGAAGGAATGCTGTATACATAATAAATAAATAAATATTAAAAAAAATCTATTTTAAAATGATGTGTACCTATGTTGTCAGGGGGAGGGGTGGGAATACTGGATGGCTATATGCACATGAGAGCAAGGCCATGGAGGTCAAGCGCTTGAGTCACAGGTGGTTGTGAACCACCTCAAGTGGGGGCTGAGAACCAAACTCAGGTCCTCTGGATGAGAAACAAGTGCTTATAATAACTGAGCAGCCTCAGCTGCTTTGTGACCACCCATAGGATCTAGGGATGACTTTCCCCTGTGGTTAGCCTTTTTATTTCTTTATGATAGGGTCTCATTGTGTTGGGACTGGCCTAGAATTCACCACATAGACCAAGTAGATCTCAAACTCATAGAGATCAGCCTGCTTCTGGGAGGCACATTTATGTTACCTAATTAAAAATTCTAGGGCTGGAGAGATGACTTAGTGGTTAAAAGAACTGGCTGCTTCTGAGGTCTTGAGTTCAATTCCCAGCACCCACATGCTCACAACTATCTATGACTGTAGTCTCATGTAATTCTCATGGAATCTGATGTCCTCTTCTGATGTGTAGATGTACATGCAGATAAAACATACATTAATCCCAGCACTGGGAAAGCAGAGACAGGCTGATCTCTGAGTTCAAGGCCAGTCTAGTCAATAAAGTGAGTTCAAAGACAGCCAAGCCTACAGAGAAACCCTGTTTCGAAAAAAACAAAACAAACACACATATACATAAAATACATTAATCTTATTTTGGAGATTAAGGGCTGGAGTTGTAGCTCAATGTTGGAATGCCTACTAGCATATGGGAGACCCTTAACTCCATCCCCAACACTGAAAAAACAACCCACCCCCAAAACGCTCTCCTCTCAATATAAATAAACACATAAATTGAGCTATTTCTTCTCTTCCAAGCCACCACCTCATTTTCATTCTGTTCTAGTCCTTTGGGTCTTGTTTTCTGTACTAACCACTTGTGTGTCTAGTTCCAAACACAATGTATGTTCAGTTTAAAGTTAAAGGGGTGGGGAGGCACCGTATCTAAGAGCTCAGCAGGTAAAGGTCCTTTTTCCCAAGCCAGAAGATTCCAACCCAAGAACCTACAGAGAGGAAGGGGATTGGATTCCCATAATATGTCATTTGATCTTCACCTGCACACCATAGCACACATGCAACAAACACACATCTACAGCCTAAAACTGCATATATCATCTGGCTTAGGTGATCCTTACTGTTAGAGACTGTGAAAAATGGAACCGTCTCTCTACTCTGGTATCATTGGGTAACTTGAAAATGATCTTGACACTTTCAGGGTCATCTGGGGATGGCTCAGGAGGCAGGCATTCCAACTTTCTTTCCTTTTCCTCCTGTAAGTTCTAGAGAAACACAAAACAAAGGTAAGGCTATGGCTTAAGTAGGGAAACAAGAAACCAGGAATACAATGGCTATGTAGGTTTACTGCGCATAAGAAGAAAATCTAATGAACAATAAATGTAGGGAACTCTCCCGGGGGCTGGCAGGAGAGCTCAGCAGATAAAGGTGTGTGGGCCCTGAAGGTAGGAGCCTAAAAAGATAGACCAAGTTCCATCCTCAGAAACTGTGTTATGGGTGGAAGGAGAGAATGACTCTCCAAAGTTGTCTTTTGACCTTCACAGAAGCACTGTGGCACTGTGTGCCAGAAATCACACATCACATATACACACCTAGACAAAAATCTCATTGATTGACTGACTGACTGAAGCAGGTTCTCATGTAGCCTTGTCTGGCTTCAAACTGACAAAGATCCATCTGCTTCTGATTTCCAAGTGACGGAATTGAAGGAGTGTACCCACTACACCTGTGGATAAAAATCATAAAAACAACCACTCCCCCTCCCCACAAAACCAACTTGGCAAGAAATGTGGAACAACGTTACTGTCTCCCTGTATTGCTGACTGTGTCTATGCATTTCAGTATTTGGAGGGAAAAGGATCCTGGCTGTAAGCAAATGACAATACACACTAAAAACACTGTGAACGAAATGCCAGTCTGCTAACACTGATATTGAGAACAAGTATGGGAAACAATTACCCATAATGCCAACTCAACTCTGCCTTCACACACAAAGCCATGGGTGACAAAGTCTGGGCATGCTGGAAATGACAAGAACAGAGACATGGTTCACCTGCCGCCTCCTCTCCTCTGCCAGCTTCTGCTGCTGCACCTCCTCCTCCTTTCGGCGTTTCCTCTCTCGTTCCTCTCTCTTTTTCCTTTCTTTCTCCTGGTCTGCCCTGAGAGAAGCCAGGTAGGCTTCATCTTGTTGTTGTCTCAGCACTTGGGTCTGGTTCCTTTCTTCCCTATGGACAGATCAAAAACACCAAACACAACCCTTATTTGACAACTATTTTCGTAACACGTCTTCCTCCTCCCTCACTCCTGTTTCCCTAGGCAAGTATAGTTCTTGACTGTGTTCCTCCCACCCCCGTCTTGAAGGCTAGCCACTAGCTTGAGAGCCTCCTGCTTCAACTTTTCAAGTACTGAGATTAGAGACATGCCCACATGTTTTTATTTAATTAAAAAAAAAAATTTTTTTTTCTGAGACAGTGTCCTGGTTGCTACTACTTATTTACCTTTATTTACCTGTCAATTTGACTCAAGCTGAAGTTACCTGAGAAGAGGAAAACACAACTGAGAGAATGCCTGGCTTATAGGAACTCAGGAGGCAGAGGCAGGAAGATCTCTGTGAGTCTGAAGCCAGCCTGGTCTACAGAGCAAGTGCTAGGACTTCACAAAGAAACCCTGTCTCAAAAAAAAAAAAAAAAAAAAGTAGGTGTGTGTGTGTGTGTGTGTGTGAGAGAGAGAGAGAGAGAAAGGAGAACACACAGGTGCCCTTGAAGGTGTTTGATCTCCTAGAGCTGCAGTCCAGTCATGAGCTGACTGGACTTAAGAGCTGGAAATTGAAACGAGGTCCTCTGTGAAACAAGTACATGTTCTTAACCACTGAGCCATCTCTTAGCCCCTACCTTATTTCTTCTTCTTTTTCTTTCTTTCTTTTTTTTGTTTGTTTTTCAAGACAGGGTTTCTCTGTGTAGCCACGGCTATGCGGTAACTTGCTCTGTAGACCAGGCTGGCCTTGAACTCACAAAGACCTGCCTGCCTCTGCCCCTCGAGGGCTGGGATTTTTTTTTTTAATATTTATTTATTTATACAATATTCTGTCTGTGTGTATGTCTGCAGGCCAGAAGAGGGCACCAGACCTCATTACAGATGGATGTGAGCCACCATGTGGTTGCTGGGAATTGAACTCAAGACCTTTGGAAAAGAAGGCAGTGCTCTTAACCACTGAGCCATCTCTGGGCTGGGATTATTTTATGTCTTTATCATGCTCCTGGGATGAAATCTGCACTAGATCCTGAAAGGTCACAATTTAAACAATCTCTCTAGAGTTCAAACAAGTGAAGCTGAGTGCTTCCCTGGGTTTGCTGAACTGCACGAGTAAATGAATCAACATGCAAGCTGTGGGAGCCTTGAGAGACGGCTCTTAAAATACACGCGAAAGAAGGCAGGAGTCGCAATTGGAGTCTAAAGTGAAAAGGGGACAGACAGCCTTGGAGCTTGCACTCTCAACAAGCGGGTCAGAATTGAATTGATTAGGCAGACACCTAACTGTAGGTAGCTGCTGCAGAATTAAGTGCTAGTCTGGCGTGTGGGCGAAACCACTTACACATTGGGTACCAGAAGTGATCTGTTTTGAGGATGGCCAGATAAGCAGACCCTTTGTTTGTTTTCTATTATAAGGCAGACAGAGGTGTGGACAGGTGTCTACAAAATTAAAAGTACTCTAGAACTATGACTGTTTTCAATTTCCTTGACTTCCCCATTACAAATTTTCTATAATTACTGTACAAAATTCAAGCAATGGGGGAGAAGCTATAACCAGTCCACCTTTTCACATTAAATCCTTTCTATAATGTTCAGCCTTCTAAACTATTCATCAACATGAAGCAAAAGCTTAAAGTATGTAAAACAAGGGAAAGAAGTTTGTGGAGCTCAGGTCAGTCCTTCAAACACAACATCTGTCTCCTTTTAGAAAGGAACTCCCTGGTACCTTTCTAGGCGTTCTGACACCAGATAAGTCTGGTTTGCATCCATTATGAATGTCAGCTGGTTGATGAGGTCATCAGGTTGAATGAGGCCTTCTAGCCGTCCCACCACAGTCATACGGCGATCTTTCAACATAATCATAGCCAGGAAAGGGTAGGTATTCTCTCGTAAAGCCTGTGAAACTGACAAAAAGACCCAAGGGTGAGACGTGGGGATGAAACAGATCAACCACAGACTTTGCACACTGACAGAATGCCTTAATCTTGGCTGGAGTAAAAGGTGGGTGTCATTTCTTCTCTGCCTAATTTTTTTCCTACTGGTTTCTTCTTAAAATTTTTGTAACTGCTAAAAAACACTTAAAGATTTATTTCTATTTTATGTAAAGCAGTGTTTTGTCTCCATGGATTAAAGGTGTACACCACCATCACCCAGCTATTGGTCAGGATTTCTGCACACACATATGCTGTCTTTTGTCCTCATCTAATTTCTTGCTTACCTCATTTTTCTAATCTTTTTTCTCCCCTTAACAAGGCTAGTTTTTCTACTCCAATGGAATAAGAAGGTTGGTCTGTAAAGAACCAAGGATGTACTATAATGCAGCTGCACCTCTGTCCTAATGTTAGAAAGAAGACATTTTATAACTTTCTACAACAAGTATCCTTTGTGCCATCTATCTACGAGTCCCACAGAGCTAGAGTAGAACGGCAAAACACAAGCTGCAGAACATGCCAGATGTTCACAGAACATTTAGGAGTAAAGATTTAGAATCAAGATGCAAGACCAGGTGGTGATGGCACAAAAGTCCAGCACTTGGGAAGCAGAGGCAGGTGGATCTCTGAGTTCAAAGTCAGCCTGGTTTACAGAGTGAATTTCAGAACTGTTATCCAGAGAAACTCTGTCTCAAAAAAACCAACAAACAAACAAACAAATAGAAGAAGGGGAAAAGCACTAAGATGCAGGAGAAGCAGCTGCAGCATATTTGAACACTAGTCACAATCCTAAGGAAAAAGGTTACAGCCAGGCGGTGGTGGCGCACGCCTTTAATTCCAGCACTCGGGAGGCAGAGGCAGGCGGATCTCTGGGAGTTCGAGTCCAGCCTGGTCTACAAGAGCTAGTTCCGGGACAGGCACCAAAGCTACAGAGAAACCCTGTCTCGAAAAACCAAAAAAAAAAAAAAAAGTTATAAAAGGACTGAGCTCTTTGTCTCTTCTGATGATTTCTATTTGGTTTTGTTTGTTTGTTTTTCGAGACAAGGTTTCTCTGTGTAACAATCCTGACTGTCTTGGATCAAATTCACAGAGATCCTGTCTGTCTCTGCCTCTTGAGCGCTGGTATTAAAAGCGTGCACCAAAAGCCAGGCAGTGGCGGCGCACGCCTTTAATCCCAGCACTCGGGAGGCAGAGGCAGGTGGATCTCTGTGAGTTCGAGGTCAGTCTGGTCTATAAGAGCTAGTTCCAGGACAGGCTCCAAACAAACAAACAAAAAAGCGTGCACCACCACAGCTGGCTGGCTTTCTTCTGACAGTTTTTAAGAAATATTTATCTATATTAAGAATTACTGTCAGAAAGAGCTGAACTGCCTGCATCCATGGTCAGCACTCCAGCACTCAAACAAGACTCAAGAGTCTGCTGAAACCACAAAGAAGACAAATGTGCAGTAAAAGGACCGCTAGGATTAGAGGTGAGCTGCTGGGCAGGACTGATTTAAAATGAAAGTGTCTGGTCTGGTGATGGTTAACTGTAAAGAATGGGCCTTAAAGTCTGTTAAATCCTGATCATGCTTCAGAATGTGCTAACTGTATATTCTTGGAACTATCTTATGTTAGTCTCTGAAACTGTTTCATAAAATCAAAGAAACAATACAACCTTCATCTCTTAGGACTACTGACAAAATTAAGATATAAATAAGAACTACAACCAGCATTGTGTCTACCACAGAACAAACATCCAAGAAATGGCATGGCCCATTTTTCCAGACTTCCCCCAGGGTATTCTGATACTGTCAATGAGGCAAAAAACACCACTTACCCCTGTACCCCTCAGGTTTGTTTGTAGAACAAGCCCAAAAAAGCATCCTGCTGTTTATTAGTGAGACCACTTCAGGTGCACAGAGCGTGTTGCTATGGAACAGGATGAAAACAACATAAGAACATCACACCAACTAGAAAGTGTCAGAAAAAAAGAAGGCAGAAAAGAAAGAAAATAACTCATCTACTTACCGGCAGAACTCATCGGAGTCCTGGTGATCATCTCCATGAAGATAAACCAAAAGAAACCGAAGTTCCCGCTTGGCATCGTTAAGTGCCTGCGACAGACAGAAGATCACCACTCACTATTAAGATCCTGACTTTTATTTAGGTTAAAGGTCCAAATGGATATAACTATGTATTAATCAACAATGGCGACCAGAAAGCTGGGGAGGGAAATGGGGGGAAAGAAAAGCAAGAGACTGAGTACTTCTCAGGCTTCTACCTTTACACCCACCCCTGGCATTTTCTCCCTATGAAAAGTCCAAGCCAACAAATTTTACTGAAAAAGGTTTTAGTGTTGTTAGATTTGCAGTGCACCAGGCACAAGAGAGCAGACAAGGCAACACAGACAAGTCAGAGAAAGTCAGCTGTTTTAGGCTTAAAGATAAAAACAGGACACTGTGGCTATAAAGTTCTTGTTAATAATAATAAAAAAAAAAGCTGCAAAAATCATTTGGATTCAACAGGAATACAAGCAAGAATGAAGGACCAGGGCACCAAAGGCATTCGAGAGAGTGCAGGGTGTAGAAGATCTAAGACAAAGCCAGTGTTCACAAATCTTGTGCCATACATGGTATACGCTTGAGTCCTTCCATTCCAATCTCCATTTTCTGAAGGGCTGATGGTAGTCTACCTCAAGATGATATAAAGAAGCACTTCTCCCCCTCATCCCTAAGCCCTAAGCCTGTACAGCAGGTATGTAATGTTTACTGAGTGGGACAGCAGCAGCCACCAAGAATACGAACTGTGAGAAAAAGCAGAAGCAGGGGAAAAAAAGCAGAAACAAAGTGAACCCCTTATCCTGGTAAGAATCAGAAATCCTGGACACTACTGAATAGTGTGAACTTTGAACTATGTCCATGGTGTTGATTATTTTTCTCTGACAAATTATATACACCTATCACCCAGTTTTCCTCCCTGAAAGGTTTCTGTGGCTTAGTTTGAATGAAATGAGCCACTTTAAGCCTATGGTCTAAATTCTATTCAATTCTATAAAGGATCGAAACAAATTCAGGTTTTTTCCTTCAAGCTGCATACTGTCTAATAACAGCAAAGACGTGAACACAAACCACTATAAGGAGGAATGTAAAGGTGCTGCAAATTTCAAAGTAGAGGGATAGAAAACAAAGGGAAGGTCAGTACTTTAGAAAGCAAGGTAGGGCAAGACAGGGACAATGGAATGGTTAAGGAGAGGAAGGGCTGGTCTGAAGTGGGCAGGACCCATTAGTCATGGTGTTAGAAGGACACTCCAGGTGACAGGAACAATGTGCGAGGCACTGAGGCAGGGAAGTGTTCAGGGAAGGGTGTGGTTGGAACCCAGGGTGTGGGGAAACAAGTTATGCAAAAAGACATCAAAGAAGATTGGGATTAGATCAAGGAGGGTCTAGATAAAAGGTTTGGTCCTGTCCTTTTAAAAAAATTTCTCCTATAACCAATGAAGAGTTATGTAAGTCTTTTGATATCAGAGCGACATGATCAGAGCTACACTACACTTTCCTTTGAGAACAGAATCATAGTGTTAGGTTGGCATCTATTTGGTTTGTGGCACTGACCTGGCTGTACGTTCCCTGGTAGAAGACAGGGTGTGCCCTCCCATATTTCTCTTCAAAAGAGTGCATAAATGAAACAATGTCCCCAACAGGGTCAGTGACCCGGCTGCGAGGGTCAGGCCGTATAAAACGAAGAGCAAACCTGGGGAGGAAGGAATAAATATCACATGAATTGGCTTCCTGCAGTACATATGGAGTGGGCCAGTTTGAACAGATGTTTATCACAGAGCCAGAGCCATGGTAGCAAAGGGACGTGAATGGTCAGTGAGTGGGCCATCAGACCTTAGGGTAGACCTGGCTCACAGCCACAAAGCTGCCAAGTGTTCCACTAACTGCTCAAGAAGAATGCACACACTAGGACTATAACATTCCAACACTGGCCTAACCCACTGTGAGTGTTTTCTGCAGAAGGGCTGGGGAAGGAAGATCACAACCCTTGATACTGTCTAACATAGCAGCCACTAACTATTTATTTATGGCTATTATATATTTAAATACATTAAATTAAATATAGGTAAACTCAGTGCCTCAGTTACACCTCCATGTTTCAAGTGCTCAACAGACATATGTGGTTAGTCATTTCCATACTCAACAACAGAGACAGATAATTTGTCTTAGTCAAAAAAAGTGCACGGGACAAACATTGCTCTAAAGTAGACGCCTCTTTCTGCATCTTCCTACTTGCAGCTTCCTCTCCTTTATGTTCTTCTGGGATTCTGATTTTCTTAACTTGAACACTCAAGTTATCAACAGGGACTTCAAATCTAAACTCAGTCAGAACTTATTTGTTCTTCAAAGGAGCAGGTAAATTTGTTTCATGTATCTGCACTAATGGCATCCATGGAAGGAGTCCTAAAACTGATACACATGTGGCTACTTTAGATTCAGGGATGCACAGCCTAATGGGCCTATACATCTATTCCTAAAAAGCCTAAGCTATCATACTGTACCTTACCCTTTCTTTATGCTTTGGGTTCCCACAGAAGGTAGTAGGGTGGAGGATGAAGTGGAACATTTCACATTAAGTTGCCTGAATGACACCATTGCATTAAAATTAGTAAAAACATGCCATGCATATTTTTCTAAGGAAAGCAAACAATATTCATTTACTTAAATTTTTAGCGAGAAAAAGATGACTACACTTTTTGCCTATTCTTAATAATTTAACAAATTCTCCATAATTTTTCCTGAGTCATCAAACCAAATTCATCAATATAAACATTCCAAGAAAATTAAAGACATAAAATGTAATTACTTCTATACATAAGGAAAAGTTACCAGTGCTTCAGAAGGCTGGTAGCTTGACTTTTTCTGGAAAGATTATTTTGGGTTATCTCTTTTTAAGTATCCAAATTCTAGGAAGGGTAAAGGCTTTAAGTCTACTGTTTCTCAGCCAGGCGGTGGTGGTGCACGCCTTTAATCCCAGCACTCGGGAGGCAGAGACAGGTGGATCTTTTTGAGTTCGAGGCCTGCCTGGTCTACAAGAGCTAGTTCCAGGACAGGTTCCAAAGCTACAGAGAAGTCCTATCTCAAAAAAACAAAAGAAAGGAAGAAATATTATCCCGAGAAAGTCTACTGTTTCTCAATACAATGTATTTCCACAGCTAATGTATTTAAGGCATATGTGTCAACTCAGTTTTCATTGTGATTTTATCATTCCATATGCCCATTCCTGAATAAAACAGAGATGAGAAAACTACAAAGCAGGCAGCCACG
This sequence comes from Microtus obscurus, assembly GCA_963919715.1. Lineage (NCBI taxonomy): Eukaryota > Metazoa > Chordata > Mammalia > Rodentia > Cricetidae > Microtus > Microtus obscurus. The sequence continues at coordinate 31,923,178 of CAWTZC010000010.1, read as the reverse complement.
AAGTTTGCATCAGCCGGGTGGTGGCACAAGTCTTTAATCCCAGCACTCGGGAGGCAGAGGCATGTGGGTCTTTGAGTTCAAAGCTAGCTGGTCTATAGGGAGAGTTCCAGGATGGAGCTACACAGAAGGGCCAAAAAAATAAAAACAAGAAAAAAAAAAAAAAAACCCACCTTTGCTATAGAAAGGATCTCATTAAATGAGAGACCAAGGGGAAACTATTATTCATTCCCTGAACATCTGCAGTGGCTAGGTCCTTATTTCTAGCCTCTGCTACTCAAAACAGAGCAAAGCCACTGAATTTGGAAAAAGGCACTTTGTATATTCTATTGTATTGTATTATATTGTATTTCTAGCTCCATTTGTGGGCCTACATATCATGCTCATTCATTCATACTCTCCCCATCCCTTCCCAAACTCAAAATCCTCTTGCCTCATTTCAACAGGAGTATAGGTACGTGCTACCACGCCCAGCCTCCAGTGAACATTTGGTCTCTCACAAAGTCTGGGCATAGCTCTAGACCATGTTCTGTGCTAAGCTTGATCTGCCAGAAGTCAGGTCACACTCAACATTTCCTAGCTCTGAACACACTATAGCTTCCCATGCTAAGTCCTTTGTATGGTACACAGAGAAAACTTGCTAGTGAAGGTATGAAACAAACTGGGTGTATACACGAAAGGGTGCCAGTGTTAACAACCTAAGCATTGCCAAAAGGGCAGAGGGAAATGTACAATACACTGCCTAGAAAGACGCCAACAACCTATAGCAAAGTGGGTAGTCTCAGAGTAAGAAAATCTTCTGGGGCTGTGAACAGTCAGTCAGGTGGAGGAGAGGTGGTTTAGGGTAAAAGTTCCTGAGTATGAAGTTAGGAGATAGATAATGGTGGTTAAAAAGGAAAGGGCATGGTGATTAACTCAGGAATGTAATGGTGACAAACATGGTGGGGGAGGGAATAGACCAACAAACACAGGCAGATTGATTTGATTCTTACAAACAATAGCCAGGACTAATTTAAAGTGATTTATAATACCTTCCACTATGCAACAATTTAAAACATTTTTTTTACTATAGAAAAAGAGTGTAGGAAGAATATTTAATCTGATAACAAACTGGCTAGTCAAAAATGATTGAGCATCAAGCTTACTCTAGTCTAAGTGGGCCTTAGACTAGACTTCAAAGCCTAGACTGTGGCTAGTAGCATATAAACACAGAGGTACATACCTAAATATATCAAGTATCGTGTAATAGGTAAACCGGAATGGAAGCATTATCAAGTAATAACCCCATCCAAGCAGCCCCTGAAATTCCAAAAACAAAGTTAGAGACCCCATTCTCTTAATGTCCAATACTTCAGAAAATGGCTAGTTCATATTTCCATGCCCCTCTCCCCACTATGGTGACCCTCTCTCAATAACACAGTGTCCTCTTCCTGGCAATCTCATCCTTAAATACTACTGCTTTTGGTATTATTTCACCTAAGACTTGTTTTTTCCACAGAATTTCTGTTTTTAATCTCCATAACATTCTCCAGCAACTACTTACTTATACTTAACTGTCAACTTCAAGTTTCTCCCCACACAACAAAATTCTTTCTTTCCATCTTATATTTAAACATTGATATATGACACACAAAAATATCAAGAGAGATAATTACTTTGGACATTTGTATACAACAATAAGTCTATTACCACAAGGGCAAATCCTTATAGCTACTAATCTTTGTAATAACACTAGTTAATCTTATCTTATTGCTGTTATACACAGGCAGGGCTTACTGTCAGACTGTGTTAACATGTCCTGTGTAATCATCGGAGTGAGATATAAACTGAACAAGGATCAGGGTCTCAATCATGAGGTGGGGCCAGTTCATGCTGAGGAAACATGGGGTATATAGAGAACTACTCCTTGAGTTATGTATTGTTCTAGGAAATCTGGAAGGGTTTTTGTTGTTGTTGTTGTTTTGGGTTTTTTGTTTGTTTGTTTTGGGACAGGGTGTCTCTATGTAGTCCTGGCTATCCCAGAACTCACTATGTAGTCCAGGCTGGCCTGCTTCAGGCAGTTGAATGCTGGTATTTCAAGCGGGTATCTTTACCTAGGAGGTCTGAGGGCTCATCTAATTTAGTCTTCCCTTTATCTATGGCTTTGTTTTCTGTAGTTTCAGTTACCCTTAGACAACCGGGGTCTGAAAATATTAAAGGAAAATTAAAAAACTAAATACTTTGTAAGTTTTAAACTACAAATTGAGCAGTGTGGTAACAGTGTGCCACGCTGTCCAGTCCCCTCAGGAAGTCTCTTCATCGTGATCTACACATGACACCTGCCTATCAGTCTCTTAGGAGCCACTCTGGTTAGATGTGTCAGGGTGTACTTGTGTTCAAGTAATCTTTATTTTACTTAAAAAGTGGCCTCTGCTAGGCATGGTGGTGCACACTTTAAAGGCCTGCACTGGAGAGGCAGAGGCAGAGGCAGAGGCAGAGGCAGAGGCAGAGGCAGAGGCAGAGGCAGAGGCAGAGGCAGAGGCAGGTGGATCTTTGGTGTACACAGCAAGGGCAGGTAGGGCTATATAGCGAGATCCTGCCTCAAAATGACAACAAAATGGCCCCAAAGTGATGATGCTGGAACTGATATAGCAAAGGGAGCCATGAAGTGATCGGCTTCAGTGAAAAGGTGAGACTGAAGCCACGGAATCATATGATGCAGTTGCTAAGATCTACAATAACAACCAATCTTTAATTCATAAAACTGTGAAAGAAGGGCTGGAGAGATGGCTCAGAGGTTAAGAGCACTGGCTGCTTTTCCAGAGGTCTTGAGTTCAATTCCCAGCAACCACATGGTGGCTCACAACCATCTGTACTGAGATCTGGCGCCCTCCTCTGGCGTGCGGGCATACATGGAGGCAGAATGTTGTATACATAATAAATAAATAAATCTAAAAAAAAATAAAATAAAAAAATAAAACTGAAAGAAGAGAAGTCTTTGGTGGCTTTGCTGCTGCACCTTGAACAGCAAAAGTGACAGTAAATGCTTGACGAAGATGGAAAAAGCATGAAATAATCAGGCTCAGAAGTACTGGGAATTTGGGGGATCTACTGAAGACATTGCAAGGGTATCCTCTATGGAAAAGTATAAATTAAACTTCACATTTATCTGGAAACATAGTTGTACTACATTGCTCAGGCTGGCCTCAAAGCTTGTGATCTTCCTGCCTCAGTAATCTTTTTTTGTGTGCCAGGGACTTGTAGAGGCTGGAAGAGGGCACTGGATACCCTAGAACTGGAGCTACAGACAGTTGTGAGTTACCACGTGGGTGAAGGAATCCAAGCCAAGTCCTCTGGAAGAGCAGCCAACTGCTCTTGACTGCTGAGCCATCTCAGTAGTGCAGTATTTTTTCCCTCTGAGACAATGACTCATAAATAGAGCTAGGCAGTCCTTGAACTAGAGATCCTCCTACCTCAGCCTCCCAAGGGCTAGGATTACAGGCATGCAGCACCATCTAAAGTAATTTTTGAAACATTAAGTACTCCATACACACACATACAAAAGTATAATAATGGAGTAATAGTAATTGCTCTAAAATTGAAGTGTTTAAAAAGGTTTATTATTTTTGTTTTGTTCTTTTTTTTTTTAATTCTAAATGCATGTTCAAGGGGGTGAGTGTCATCACTGCAGGATAAGAAGGATAAGCTCCAGAAAGTTCTCTGGAGTTCATGATCAGTTATGTATCTAATTCCCTTAACAGACCATGAGAAATTGAACTGTAAATAGGAAAGCTAAGATGAAAGGATTCAGAGTTTGATGATAACCTGGACTACATAGTGAGATTCTGCCTCAAGACAAGACAAAACAAAAAAAATACCAAAAAGGAAGGGAGGGAGGGAGGGAGGGAGGGAGGAAAGGAGGGAGGGAGGAAAGGAGGGAGGGAGGAAAGGAGGAAGGGAGGGAGGGAGGGAGGAAGGGAGGAAGGGAGGAAGGGAGGAAGGGAGGAAGGAAGGAAGGAAGGAAGGAAGGAAGGAAGGAAGGAAGGAAGGAAGGAAGGAAGGATGGATCAACAGGCAGAGGTACCTGCTCCCAAGCCTGACGACCCAAGTTGGATCTTTGTGATCCACAGTGGAAGGAGAGAACTGACTTTGCAAGCTGTCCTCTGACCTTCACGTACACAAAATAAATAAAATGCTATAAAACAATGTTTATTAAAAAAGAAAAAAAGGAAAGGGCGGGGAGGCACAGGCAGTGAAGGAAAGGAAGGCAGGGAGGGAATGAATGGAAAGGGACCTGCTGTGGGATGTCTTGCCCTATGCTGTGAATGTGTGTTGCTCTCATTGGTTGATAAATAAAGCTGCTTTGGCCTATGTCAAAGCAGGACAGAGCCAGGCAGAAAATCCAAGCAGAGATAGAGGAGATGCCAGTCAGCCGCCAAGGAAGAAAGACATATAGAAAATGAGGTAATGCCACATTCACGTGGCAATACTTAGATTAATAGAAATGGGTTAATTTAAATGTAAGAACTAGCTAGTAATAAACCTGAGCCATTGGCCAAATATTTATAATTATTATTAAGCCTCTGGGTGAGTATTTGGAAATGGCTGTTGGATGGGGCAGGACAAAGAAAAACCTCTAGTACAGAGGAAAGGAGGAACTGAATAGTAAATGAGTTCTTTCTTAACCTCTACACATCTTAGTGGCAGTCAACTGGAGTATTTTGAAACGCCCAAGAAACCTAAATGAACTAACTCTTTGCTACCAGTCCTTCAGGATCATTTTCAAAACAATGACACAGAATTACCAAGGATTCTAAGCAGTTCCTTAAAAGTAGCTGAAGTCAAGTAAACTCAAGTCACAAGTTATCAGATTTTAATTTAATGGTGGGAAGTTGCCAGCTATGGTAGGTTGTTGATGCAACAATTCCAGAACGCAAAGGAAGGCCAAGGCAGGAAGAATGTCCAAGGTTTGTGGCAGCCTCTCCTACACAGTGAGTTCCAATTCAGCCTGGGCTACAGTGAGCTGCCAATCAGTCTGGGTTATTTAATGAGCTCCTGTCCACATGAGGCTATATAATTAATGATTTCTAGTCCAGCCTGGGCTATACTGAGTCAACAGTCTGAGCCACAGAGTAAAATCATGTCTCCAAACAAAACACACACACACACACACACATACACAGAGAAAGAAAAAGATGGAGAGAGGGAGGGAGGGAGGGAAGGAGGGAGAGAGGGAGGGGGGAGAGAGAGAGAGAGAGGGAGAGGGAGAGGGAGGGAGAGGGGGAGGGAGAAAGCGGGACTGAAGACATGACTCAGTAGTCAAGAGCACTTACTGCTCTTACAAAGGACCCAGGTTTGGTTCCCAACACCCACATGGTGGCTCACAACAGCCCATCTCCAGTTCCCAGGAATGCAGAGCCTCTTCAGGCTTCCATGGGCTCCTGTAGGCATGTGGGCACAGACACAGGCTCAGAAGCAGCTCTATTCAGGCTGCAGCAAACATTTCAAAAGGAAGCTACTCAAAACAAGTAAAGAACAGAAAAATAGTTCCTATAAAAAAATCCAGAGAGCCGGGCGGTGGTGGCGCACGCCTTTAATCCCAGCACTTGGGAGGCAGAGGCAGGCGGATCTCTGTGAGTTCGAGACCAGCCAGGTCTACAAGAGCTAGTTCCAGGACAGGCTCCAAAACCACAGAGAAACCCTGTCTCGAAAAACCAAAAAATAAATAAATAAATAAATCCAGAGAAACTGATGAACCCAGTAAGTCTGCCAAGGGCCCATAGCTAACAAGTTTAGACTGTCAACATTTCTTTTGCTCTATCATACAAAGATAACAAAACCAAATGGGTGAAATCATTTAAAAAAAAAAAAAAGAGGGGGGGATATTCTAGCTACAAAACTTGCCCTTGGTTGTGGTCTTGAGACAACATAGCTGTAGATCCTGTGATCAGCTGTATTAACCTGTAGGGGTCGGGATGGAGGTGGATTGAAAACACTCGGTACACCCTCTTGCTCATTCAGTCTGTCCTGGACTGCAGCCTGAGACGGAAAACAGAAAAGAATACAGAATGTCAGTAATGCTCAAATCCGCCCAAGAGGAAACTACTGCTTGGTGACTCAAAAAAAGGGTGAACATTACATGAATACATGCCAAGGGACCTTTATCCTGCTATGCTACAGGACAATAAGAATTCTCACATGGTGTTACAGGCAACTTGTCTTGAAGCCACATTTACATAGCAAGCACATTATTACTATTAATATGTGTTATTCAGAAGGGCTGAACTATAATGTGTTTTACCTACTATCCCAGGAAAAGCAGTACACAGAATACAGTGTGGACAGTACCTCCAGAGCTGTGCAGTGGGCAGTACTGATTGTTAGTATCTGATAGTACTGGCAAAGAATATATAGTCTGCAGCTCCACAGCCCAGAGACTAACTTACACGCTTTAGATGTTTTCTTTTAAATTCATCTATTTATTTCACATCCTGGCTGCAGTCTCCCCTCCCCATCCAGATCTCCACCATGACCACATTCCCTCCTCTTTGGTCTCCATCCAGGAAAGGTCGGGTCTTCCATGAATATCAATAAACATAAGCTTTAGATTCTTTATGTGCAAAACTGAAGGAAACTTAATGCTTGGGATTTTTATTAAGAAAAGGATGCTTAAAAAAAAGTATGAAAGTCTCCAAAATGGGAGGAATTTGAAAGGAGGGTCAGCTTAATCCGAAAATCTGAATATTTAGGGCTTGGGATGGAGCCCAGCTGACTGTTTGCTTACATGTATGAGGCAGAAACTATTGCTTTAATTCCAGAACTCAGGAGGTGGAGAAGGGGGATCAAAAGTTTGTGGTCAACTTGGGCTATGTAAGGAGAATGAGTCTAGCTGTGGCTAGAGACTCTGTCTCAAAAACAGAAGAAAACAAAATCACCAAGGAAAAAAATCTGAATATTTAGGCTTTTTTAAAAACAAAACAAACTTTCATTCTCTAAATTCTGTCTCTGAAAACAGTTTTCTGTCCCAGTTTTGTAACAAATTAGCCACACACAGAGATATCTGGTTCCTCTCTCAATGCTCTACTCAGACTGATGGGAGCACCCCCTTCCTTACTATCAGTGGGCTGGCTCCACCTAACAGACTGATGGGAGCACCCCCTTCCTTACTATCAGTGGGCTGGCTCCACCTAACAGTCTTAGGGGAAAATGTGACAATGCCACAGACCAGCTGTGTGACTTAGGGTTGGTACTTTGGATAACTGGGTGTTTGTCAACTTGGAGGCTGCATTCGACCATATGGGCAGCCAATCAAATCAATTATGTCTAGATTAAAAAAAAAAAAAAAACCAAAAACCAAAACCAAAGCCAAAAATAAACCCCCAAAGTAGGGTGGCTATGGCACACGCCTTTAATCCCAGCACTCTGGAGACAGAGAGGCAAGCAGATCTCTGTGAGTTCGAGGCCAGTCTGGTCTACAAGAGCTAGTTTGGACCCGGACAGGTTCCAAAGCTAGAGATGCCCTGTCTCAAAAAACAAAAAGAAACCAAAACAAAAAACCGACAAATCAAAAAACAAAAAAACAAAAAACTCAACAAAACCACAAGAAAAAAACCCTAAAAAACCAAAACCCAATCTGGACACTTCGCTAAGGCATGTATGTGCCTCACACAATCGCCCATATGTACAAGGAAGGTGTGCATTTCTGATTTCACAGAAGATGGATACACACATTTCTTATGTGGAAAACCTTTGAGACCCTATTCCAAGTCTCTTAGCTAGTATCTTATCAGAAACTATTATGAGGAGTATGGAACCTTTCCAGTGTGTCTCTAGTGAACATTAAGCCTGAAGGTCACTGTAAAATGCCTTTGAACTCACAGCTAGTGTTGAAGAAAGTGTCTTTGGGAGGGCTGTGCTGTCTTCTAAACTTGAGACCTGGATTTAACCTTTTGTTTGATTAATTCCAGGCAGTCAAATCACACTCAGTGGGGAAAAATAACCTTTCCAGTCTGGCAAAGTTGGCTCAGTGAGATTCTTAATTAACTTTTTATCAACTTGATTCAAGCTAGGGTCATCTGTGAAGAGGGAACCTCTATTGAGAAAACGCCTCCATGAGACAAGTCTGAGGTGCATTTTCTTGATTAATGATTGATGTGGGTGGGCCCAACTCACTCACCCCTGGGTAGGTGGTCCTGGATAATATAGGAAAGCAGGCAGAGCAAGTAATGAGGAGCAAGCCAGTGAGCAGCACTCCTTCACAGCCTCTACCTCAGTTCAGCCTTGAGTTCTCGGTCAACTTCCCTCAGTGATAGACTGTGATGTGGCACTGTAGAGCGAAGTGATTTTTTTTCTTTCAAATTGCTTTGCTGATGGTATTTTTATCACAGCAACAGAAACTCTAACTAAGCCAGTAAGTAAAAGAGCTTGCTGCCAAGCTTCACTTTTCTGGGTTTGATCACCAGGACTCATGTGGGAGAAGGTAAAACAGAGTTACCTACAGAAGAAAGTCTGGAAGGACACACACTAAAGCACTGTGCTTTTTCTAGAAAGCATAAGAATTTTGTATTTAAACTTTTATAGACATATTTTATTTCTGTAATTGGAAAAAGACAGAGTACCATTAGGAAGTAAATCTTTCCAGCCACATTTAAGCTATACAAAGTAATCTCACCAAATAAGCAGGAATAAAAAAAAAGGGGGTGTAAATCTTTAGCTCACAAAATATTCACTCTTTGGAGAGCACATACCTGTCAACAGCGGTTACCCCTAGGAAAGAAGGAAATAGGGAACAAGATAGGACATGCAAGCAACTCACAAACTGTTTTATTCACATCTGAGGAGCAGAAATTTGAAGCTGTATTACAGAATACTTCAGGGTTAAGAGTTGGATGGGAGGTCCAGGACTGCCCTATTTTCTTCCTCCTACCCTCCCTCCCTCTGAGACAAACAGGGCTTGAACTGATCTTCCTGCCTTAGACTCCCCAGCGTTGGTATCCATGCCTAGTTTATCCCTCCCCCAAGTATATTTATTTTTCTTCAAGATTTATTTATTTAGTTTACAGTATTCTGTCTGCATGTATGCCTACAGGCCAGAAGAGGGCACCAGATTTCCTTACAGATGGTTGTGAGCCACCATGTGGTTGCTGGGAATTAAACCCAGAACCTCTGGAAGAACAATCAGTGCTCTTAACCTCTGAGCCATCTCTCCAGCCCTTAAAGTATCTTTATTGTTAAGATGTCAGCAGAAAATTATTAAAAAGACCCAGATACCTAAATGACTAATATGAAAAGGATAAACAAAATTATGCCAAAGAAAAAAATAAAACTTTTAATTGTGTGTGTACATGCTCGTGTGCATGCTGAAGTCAGCGATGACCTCCATGTCATCCTGCAGTGCTTTCCATTCTGTTTGAGAGGATCTCTTTTAGCCAGTATATATAAGCTGCTAATATGCTAGAAGTAGTAAGCAGATATCTATTTCTTACGAATCTACTTCTTTATTTTGAGACAGGGTTTCTCTGTGTAGTCCTGGCCATCCTGGAATTTGCTTGGTGGACCAGGCTGGTCTCAAACTCAGATCCACTGACCTCTGCCTCCCAATTGCTGGGATCAAAGGTGTGCGCCACCACAGCCTAGCATTAAGAATATAAAGGTGGGGGTGGGGTGGCGCATGCCTTTAACACCCCCCCACACCCCCACACACACTCAGGAAGCTAAGGCAGGAGGATACCTGTGAGTTCAAGGCCAGCCTGGTCTACAGAGTGAGTTCTAGGACAGGCTCTAAAGCTACAGAAAAACCCTGTCTTGAAGAAAAACAAACCAAAACAAACGACCCTGTCTTCAAAAAAGTATAATGAATCTCAGGCATGGTGGAGAGAGCACTTGCTGCCAGGATGACATAAGGAGAGGCAATACATGAATGGAATTATTTTCATGTTTCTATGTGTGTATTTTAAATACAAAGAAGCTATACTTCTAATATCAAAATAAACACCAGCAGACCCTCCTATGGGAAGAAGGGCGCTGTAACAGTGGGACTGTTTTGAGGGAGTGGGTGCCCATACCTCCATATTCCAGTTATGCTGCTCCAAAGCAAGGCGACACTGCTCCATGGACTCTATGCCAGTCAGATCCTGAAGGGAAGGTGAAACACAGGTTACTATGGGGCTGAGTAGAGTGCTTGTCTAGTTTAGCATGAAGAAACCAGGTATGGCAGCACACGCATGTACTAGCATCTGGAAGGTGCAGGAAGAAGGGTCACTGTTGGCCACAAGGGATGCTGCTGAGATAGACCATTTAGTAACATGTTTGCCCCGCACATACAAGGACGTGAGCCTATGCACCCGTGGACCGCGGAGCACCAGAAAGTGCCTCTGTACAGGGAGCATACCTGGCTTTCTAGGTTCCTTTCTCACTACTTCCCTTCAGGGATCCAATACGCAGCAGTTCATATGCACATCACAAGCCTGAAAATCCCACAGTGGTAAACGCTTCAACACGCTACATACAGAAGCCACATTCCCCCACTTCGTAGACCTTTCTTTCAGTCAACAGATGCTTTACTTCAGAGGACCATAAAGATGAGGTAAGGTAGAATTCCTAATTAATGCAAGCACAGAGACAGTGATTTATCTCAACCAGAATGATAAGTCAAAACAAAGTTTCTTGCCTTGACTGTGTACTCTGTACCCAAGAACAAAATGTTTAATTCTAGAATTTAGTTTCCTTTATGTACAATGTTTAATCTGGATTAGATATCCTTTCCAGACTTTTGTGTGTTTGAGTGTTCTGCCTGCATTTTGTGCAATACATGTACAACTGTGCCCTTGGAGGCTGGAAACAGTGGAGCCATCATGTGGTGCTGGGAATCTAACTTGGCTCCTCTGGGAAAGCAGGCAGTGCTTCTAACTCGTCACCTCTCCAGTTCCCTTTCCAAATGTAACAAACGAAACTCCAAAACTTTGTTCATCCCTTTTACCTTTATTTTTTAAGACAAGTCTCAATGACCTTGAAGTGCACAGGTTGCGAGGCTCCCCCAGCACTGCAGTTGCAGGGGTTACATTAAAAGCCACCCTCTGGGTTTTACTATGGAGTTCGGGATCTGAACTCAGATTCTCATGCTTGTGCAGCAGGCATTATAGCCACCTGAGCCATCTCATCACAACCATCTGAAATACCGTATAATAGCTTCACTGGCCTAGGAAGTTATGTCTGAGGACCGCCTGGGCTATCTAACAAGTCTCCCCGCCTCCACACACACACACATCTTAAAATACAGACATTTTACCCACAGGCAGAAGCAATGGCTAAATGGTTAAGAAGCATTTACTGCTCTTGCAGAGAACCTCAGTTCAGCTCCCAGCACCCATAAAGGTGGCAATCACCTGTAACTCCAGCCAGCTTCAGGGAGATTCAATGCCTCTGCCCTCCATGGATACTTACACTCACATGCATCTACACATTATCAAAAACAATCTTTAAAAACTATATATACAAGCCAGGCACAGTAGTGCACACCTTTAATCTCTGCCTCTGGGGGCAGAGGCAAGTAAATTCCTGTGAGTTCAAGGCCAGCCTGGTCTACAAAGTGAAACATGTTTCTAATAATAATATTTGTGTGCACACAAATGAAATCTTATTTTTTCTTTTTGAGACAAGGTTTCTTTGTGTAGTCCTGATTGTCCTAAACTCACTCTGCCAACCAGGCTGTCCTCGAACTCAGAGATCCACCTATCTCTGCCTCCCAAGTGCTGGGATTAAAGGTATGCACCACCACACCATGTTCAAATTAAATCATTTAAATATGTCATTATAGTTAACTGTGATAAATATACCACATTAAGACTGTTAAACAGTAAACACTGTGTGTAGGGAACATGGGAATTTTATGTATTATCAGTGTAATTTTGTATAAATCTAAGTGCATTTAAAGGTAAAAGGGCTGGCAATGTAGGTCAGTGGTAGAGCACCGCCTCAGTAAGCTCAAGACCCTGGGATCACCCTAGGAAGCGCTTGCAAATTGGCAAACAAAGCAGGCATAGCAGGGTCATCTAAGGGCAGTTTTCTCAGTCTTACCCACCTTTAAGAAGCATTTTTTGTGTTATGCTGGGGAAAAAACTCAAGAGACAAGGCTGTACCGCTAGACCACATTCCCAAAACTCAAGAGACTTGTTAAACCTACAGATGCCTAGACCTCCCACTCCAGGCAGTTTAATCAAAGTCTCTGAAGGTGAGGCATAGGCAAAGGCTTCATTCATTCATTTATTTATGAGGTGGGTCCAGCTGTCCTAGAACTCACACTGTAGACCAGCCTAGCCTCAAACTCAGAGATCCATCTGTCTCTGCCTCCTGAGTGCTGGGGTTAAAGATGTGTGAGACCACTGCCAGGCTGCTTATTTATTTACTTACATGCATTTATTTATTCATTCATTTATTTATTTATGGGCAGTCTTTGTAGTCTTGTCTGACCTGTAGCTCACTTTGTAGACCAAGATGGCCTTGAACTCCCATAGCGCCTTCCTCTGGTTGTTTTACTGTAGAGGTGGGGAGTTTCCACTAGATTCTACTGCAAAACTACTGAGAATCACTAACTCCAAAGCTTTCAATTCTGAATGCTGAGCTGGGCATAGTGAAACATGCCTTTAATCCCAGCACCCAGGAGGCAGAGGCAGGTGGATCTCTGAGTTCAAGGCCAGCCTGGTCCATTGTTCCAGGACAGCTAGGGCTACGTAGTTAGACCCTGTCTCAAAACAAAACAAAACAAACAAACAAAAAACAAAAAGCAACCCCCCTTCATCTAAATGCTGTGGGTATGACGATTATATGTGCCTATGTACACCATTTAAAATTATTCTGGGGCTGGGCATGCAGCTCAGTAGAGTGCCTGCCTCGTACAAAATATAAAAACCAGGTGGCACATGCTTTTAATCCCAGCATTGGGGAGGCAGAAACAGGTGGAACTCTATGAGTTCAAAGGAAAGGTAGCTCTTGTCTACAGAGTGAATTCCAGTACAGTCAGGGTTACACAGAGAAACCTGTCTGAGGAGGGGGGTAACCAACCCAACCCAAACAAACAAAACAGTACTCAAATCTGGGCATAGTGATTTAAGATTGCAAATTTAGGGCCAGATTAGGCCACTGGGTGAATTCTAGGACAACTTTAGCTACACTGTGAGACCCGATCACAAACATTTTGATCATCAGCTCTCACCCTGTGGGTCAAGAACCCCTTTGGGGAGAGGGGTGTGTCAAATGATCCTTTCACAGGGGTCGCCTAAGACCATCAGAAAACACAGATATTTACATTACAATTCATAACAGCAGCAAAATTACAGTTATGAAGTAGCAACAAAAATAATTTTATAGGGGGGCTGGAGAGATGGCTCAGTGGTTAAGAGCATTGCCTCGTCTTCCAAAGGGCCTGAGTTCAATTTCCAGCAACCATATGGTGGCTCACAACCATCTGTAATGAGGTCTGGTGCCCTCTTCTGGCCTATAGGCATACATGCAGACAGAATATTGTATACATAATGAATAAACAAATAAATATTAAAAAATAATAATAATTTTATAGTTGGGGGTCACCATAACATGAAGAACTATTATCAAAGTGTTGCAGCATTAAGAAGGTTGAGAACCCCTGACCTTGACAAGCTTTCTGCTTTTTTTCCCCTTTAGGAATATGCACATTCTAAAACCTTGAGGGATATTTCCAAAGCCAATATGAAGTCTTCATAAAAACTATTTCAGTTTACACGGTAAAGCTGGTTTCCAGGGCAAATCAAAAGTTACCTTATTCCCATTCACTGTCAACAAGTATTTTCCAATGCCAGAGGGGAGGAGAGTTTTCCCGGAAGAGACCCCTTGGTTTTGATACCACATGTGCTGTCTTGGCAGAAACAAGCTCAGCTATCATGCATGTTGTGGCCCACAGTTTGATGGTGCAGTCCATCATGGCAGGGACGTGGAGAGAACAGTGTCGAGCAGCTACTTGTCACATGGCAAGCACTACCAGGAAGCAGAGAGGAAGATGAACTCTCCTGCTCACCGGTCTTTCTCCTTATCCAGCCAGGACTCCAGCCCACAGAATGGTGCTGGTCACTAGTAGGGCGGGCCTTCCCATGATAATTAACCCAATCTAGATAAACCCTCACATACAAGCCCAGAAATCTGGTTCCATGGTGACTCTAAAGCTCATCAAGATGACAGTCAAGAAAACCATCACAGAAGTGAAACAGAAATAAGTAATGCTAGACTTAATAGCTTCAGAGATTTCCCGTTCTTTTCAAAGTAAATTTATTTAAAACAAGATTATAATTTAATCTTCTAAAAAGATTTATTTTTGTTTATGTGCATGTGTCTATAGACTCCATTTGTGTGATGGACAGAAGAGGGTGTCAGATTCCCCTGGAAGGAAGTGACAAACAGCTAGGAACTAATCTTAGGTCTTCTAGAAGAGAAGCAAGTGCCCTTAACCACTGAACCATTTCTCCAGCCCAACCTATCATTTTTGTTTTTTAAAGCAATTTTTTTTTTAGTGTTGGGGGTTGAATCCAGGACCTCACACAGGCTCACTATACCTCAGCCCTGCTTGCAGTGTAAAGTCATTCCTTAGAAAATGAATGACTCAACCTTGTAGTAGCAGCGGAGGCAGCAGCAGCATTCATACCTTTAATCCCAACACTCACAAGATAGAGGCAGGTGGATCTCTGAGTTTAAGGTCAGTCTATGATGGAGGTGGGTCTTGTATCTTATCTGTTGATTTCATTGGTTAAAATAAAGAAACTGCCTGAGCCCATTGATAGGCCAACCCTTAGGTGGGTGGAGTAGACAGAAGAGGATTCTGGGAGAGAGAAGCTGAGTCGAGGAGTCGCCATGATGTTCCCGGTCCCTGCAGACACAGGCTAGAATCTCCCCGGTAAGCACACCTTGGGGTGCTACACAGATTATCAGAAATGGGCTAGTCCAGGTGCAAGAGCTAGCCAATAAGAAGCTGGAACTAATGGGCCAGGCAGTGATTAAATGAAGACAGTTTGTGTGTTGTTATTTTGGGGCTTAAGCTAAAGCCATGCGGGCGGCCAGGTGCGGGGAACACAGCCTGGCCGCTCCTCTTACTACAGATTGGCGCGCCAACGTGCTAATGAACTCCACGTAAAACCTGAGAGGGCTTAAAAAGGATATAGAAAAAATTTAAGACAGCTTTTTGCTGTTTATGGGTTGCGTGCCACAAAGAAATTGTCCTGACTCAGCAGCAGGAAAAAAACTGGCTGTTTTAAAATGCCGGCTTTCTGGGCTGTGCCGCCATTACGATTTCTGTCTGGCTCCTGTGGGAGACAGAGCTTTTGAATGGAGCATTTGGAATAAAGTGCTATGGCTTGCTTGATGGCAATGTGGACTGCTGTGTGCCTGGAATTGTGCTCAGCTCAGGGGCACCCAATGGCTCTGAGGCAGGAGCAGCTCAGCTCCGCCATGCTGAACTGAGCTGGTCTCAAGCAGGAACTACCGTAATTACCTTAATGACAGCGCACTTAAGGTTTCTACTGGGCAGAATGCAGACGGTACCGTATTAACTGTATAAAAAGCAACTTAAGTTTTTAAGAACTGCTTAACATTTTAAGAAATGCTCCTGGATACTAAAAAAAAAAATTACAGATTCACAATAAAACAGATTCAGACAGACCACTAAATGAGTCACAATGTTGGATAAATGTACGTGGGCTTGAGAGAGAAAAATATATATATAGAGAGAGAGAATAAAGTTAATGCCTTTAAAATTAAAAAGATAAAGTATTTAAAGAGACAGAGTACAGATAGTTAAGAGAGTAAAAGAAATAAAGAAAATAAGCCACGTAAAAATGAAAAATCCACAAAGAGTCTGGATTATGTACATTGTGTTTTCTTTAAGATTTTTGACTATGAAGGAGCTAACTACAGAGAGTCATTTCATTATATGGGCTGCCAAGCAGAACCAGAATGGATATCATGAGGATATGACTTCAGAATTTGGGTCTAAGGATATGATGCTTCGGAAAGGGTCTTCTTTTGTTTTCACAGAGGACCAGACCCTGTGGATTGCATCTATTCCGATATGGTATGATAGACCACGCCCTCCTGAAAGGTTGCTGTGAACACCCTCAGAAAATTGCTTCGCTCAACTGCCAACTGAGATGAAACTATCACAGGTTATACCGTGAAAGACCTAATTAACGACGCCCCCATTCAGCAGGAAGCAGTTTGGAGAGAAAACTGCGCCCATGTTCCCAAATAGGGTTTATAAACTTTTTTTATATTTAAAGGGGGATATGATATAGATATAAATAATTTGCATTGGTGTGGATTTTAATGTCAATTTTGTTACATGTATATGTATTTCTGATCTTGATCTAGGTATTGTGATTGTGTAGTTCATTTTTAAAATGTAATGTATAATTAGAAAATATAGGTTGTTGATGTATAATCATAAATAATAGTCAAACTTGTAGTCATGTTAGTTAGATTTTCTAGATATATAGAGATACATTTCAGTTAGACATTCTTCATATCTTTCAAAGACTGCAGAATATGGCATTTAAATATTTTAATAACTTAGGGTTTTTCATGACAATGAGACACGTCTGCTCCTGGCAGCACCAATCTACTTCAAGAGGAAGATGGGCATCGAAGAGGATCCTTATGGAGTTTGATAGCCATTTGGGCAAGAGACTGCTCTTGCCTGGACTGATGCATAAACTGGACACAAAGAACCCGCAGAGAGAGGACTGCTAAACTTGCCTAAAGGTGAGATGGTCTTTCGGGGTTCCTGATTCATAAAAGAGTCTACGAGACATTCTGCAGGACACAGCAGAAAGTGACTGAACTGTCTTTGGAATTTCCTGCTTCATGGAACTGTCTGCTGGATACTATGGGCCTGAAGGCCAAAGATGGATGCCCCAACGGTACAGAGGAACTTTGGGTGACTGTCCAGGCAGCGAGTTGTCTCTGTCATTTCTAGAATTTTGGACTTCTTGTTTACTGTAGTTTTATATCCTTCTGGAGTCTTTGATGGAGTTGAAGAATGGTTAGTTATAGTTATAGTTTTTCTTAGTTATGATAAAAGATAAAGTAGATATAAATATTGTAACTGTATTTCTTACTTGATAACTGTTTTGTTATATGTAATTTTACTATGTTGAAGTTAAAGCCTTTCTTTTTTGTTTAAACAGAAAAAGGGGAAATGATGGAGGTGGGTCTTGTATCTTATCTGTTGATTTCATTGGTTAAAATAAAGAAACTGCCTGAGCCCATTGATAGGCCAACCCTTAGGTGGGTGGAGTAGACAGAAGAGGATTCTGGGAGAGAGAAGCTGAGTCGAGGAGTCGCCATGATGTTCCCGGTCCCTGCAGACACAGGCTAGAATCTCCCCGGTAAGCACACCTTGGGGTGCTACACAGATTATCAGAAATGGGCTAGTCCAGGTGCAAGAGCTAGCCAATAAGAAGCTGGAACTAATGGGCCAGGCAGTGATTAAATGAAGACAGTTTGTGTGTTGTTATTTTGGGGCTTAAGCTAAAGCCATGCGGGCGGCCAGGTGCGGGGAACACAGCCTGGCCGCTCCTCTTACTACAAGTCTAGTCTACAGAATGAGTTCCAGGACAGCCAGGGCTACACAGAGAAACCCTGTCTCAAAAAGCAAAAATCAAACAAAAAGGCCAGGCAATGGTTGGTGCACATCTTTAATCCCAGCACTGGGGAAGCAAAAGCAGATGGATCGCTGTAAATTCAAGGCCAACCTGCTCTACAGAGCAAATTCCAGGACAGCCAGGATTACAAAGAGAAATCTTGTCTCGAAAAACAAAACAAAACAAAAAACAAAAATAAAACAAAACAAAATAATTTAAAAAAGGAAATAAAATTAATGACTTTTATACTACCCTGACAGCTTTCATTTATTTTTTCCCTATTCTCATTCTCTCTTTCTCTCTGCTCATATATAGGTGTGTGTGTGTCCGTGGGGGGGCCCCCCCCGCGGGGCGCAGGACGAACCTAGGTATTTTCCTCAGTAGTCACTCACTTTATTTATTTGGTTGTTTTTTTGAAACAGGATGCTAGAATTAAAGGCACGTGCCACCACCGCAAGGCTTCCTCGTTTCTTATACATCATTCTTAATAGTTTTGTTTCTACTGTGTCAGAAACTATTTTGGCTATCTTCACTATATTGAATAATTCTATGAGAAAAATAATACCATCATGCCATGGCCACCATGAGTTAAAAGATCTGCATATGGAGTCAGTGAACAATAGAAGCAAAATCTGCAAGTTCCTAACAGGTCTGCTCCTCAGAGTGAACCTGGCTAACATTCAGATGCACTGACATCCATGTGACTTGAGACAACACTGGAAGGAACAGGTGCAATTGGAACAAAGGCTAATTTACATTTTTTGTTTGTGTGTCTAGCATTTAATGGCTGAGTCACCTCTCCAGCCCACAAAGGCTAACTTTATCACTATGGTTCCTTCTCCCACTAATCTCTTGCCATAAGGCGAATGTTAGCAATTGTTGCCACACCCCTTCAGGCAGGCCCATCAGAGTTTGTCTTACTCCCCTACTTCTCAGACGCAATACTCTTCCATGAAGTGACCTCCCAATGATTTAGGAGAGGCATTCAGATAGAGTAAATTTACACAAAAGTGTAACCGATGACAGCATTAGTGAGAGATGGGTAATATTTATTGTTGGGAACCCTCCTGCATTCCAATCACAAGTACTGTGTAGAGGGACATTAGAAGAGTGTGAACTTCTTTCCTCCACCCAACCCTATGCTAACTTCTATCTAGTCAAAAGTTAAAGGGATGCTGATCTCTTGGAAAACAAATACTTATGATTGCTAATCTAGCTCTTAGAGTATAATTCAAGGAGGAAATCACAACAGGCTGAGCATGTAACAATTTAACCAGGTGTCTTAATGAACTATTTAGATTGGATTGAGAAATCAACTGCCCTTCCTGTTTCGCTTTCCACATCGCAAGTGTTGGTAATAACACACTCAGCATCTAAGTGCTCTATGTTCCAACTAGCTTGCTAAAGCTTATATTTTAAGCTATTCCGAGAGTAAAATTTGGCAAACAAAATAAAACAAACTACTACAACAACAACCAAAACCAGGTAACCTTGGTTTTCTCCTTCCCACCAGACAAGGCCGGTTTGCTTACTTGTAATTTAAAGTGATGGCTACTAGGCTGAGCTGTAACTAAAGCTCCTAAGAGATCTATTGCCTACATTTAATTCTCATCTCCTAAATTAAACAGCAGCAATCACCATTTACTAAGCACGAACATTAGGTGATAAGTAAGCACTGTGTACGTGAAAGCCCACATTTTTAGCAATGAGAAAGCCAAGTATCCAAAGGTCACTGACTGGTCAACAGTCCTTGATAGCAGTGAAAGCTAGAACCAACTTCCAATGTTCAGGTTCTCTTATGCAACAGTGTCTCCTAGTATTAGATTCTCATGCTTGAAAATAAGTTCGCGATTCTTCTTCTTCTTTTTTTTTTGTTAAATTATTTATTTATTTATTTATTATGTATACAATGTTCTGTCTGTGTGTATGTCTGCCGGCCAGAAGAGGGCACCAGACCTCATTCCAGATGGTTGTGAGCCACCATGTGGTTGCTGGGAATTGAACTCAGGACCTTTGGAAGAGTGGGCAATGCTCTTAACCGCTGAGCCATCTCTCCAGCCCCCAAGTTCGCGATTCTTAATTCAAAAAATTTAAGTGGCCGGGTGGTGGTGGTGCACGCCTTTAATCCCAGCACTTGAGAGGCAGAGGCAGGCAGATCTCTGGGAGTTCGAGGCCAGCCTGGTCTACAAGAGCTAGTTCCAGGACAGGCACCAAAAACCACAGAGAAACCCTGTCTCGAAAATCAAAAAAAAAAAAAAATGTTAATTGAAAATAAAATTTGGCTGAGTGGTGGTGGGGAAAGCCTTTAATCTCAGCAAAGGCAGAGACAGGTAGATCTCTGAGTTCAAGGCCAGCCTGTTCTACAGAACAAGTTCTAGGGCAGTTAGCACTGTAACACAGAGAAACCCTGTCTCAAAAACAAAACAAAACCAACAATAACAACAAAAAAGTGTTCTTAACTGCTGAGCCACTTAACTGCCTCTGCCTCCTGAGTGCTGGGACTAAACCACTGCCTGACTAAAAAACCTTTTTTAAAAAGAACACTCTTAGCCAGTCACGACGGCACACACCTTTAATCCCAGAACTCAGAAGACAGAGGCAGGCAGATCTTGAATTCTAGGCCAGCCATAGTAATACAGTGAGATTGTGCCTCAAAAAAATAAAAAAAAACAAATCAACAAAAACAAAAACATCAACAAAAAAAACACCATTAACATCCCTTTAACTTTTTTTTTTTTTAGAATCAGATTGGAAATCACCAGTTAGTCCTTTAGATGTTAAGCCAAGTGCCAAATGTCAATCAAGAAACAATTGTATGTATTCATAGTGGCTTCTTAAATATATGAGCCCCAGTGGCAGCAGACACAGGTGGATCTCAATGAGTTCAAGGCCAGCTGGGTCTGCAAAGCAAGTTCCAGGACAGCCAAGGACTGTTACACAGAGAAACCCCATCTCGAAAAACAAACCAAACCAAAAACAACAACAACAAAAATGAAGAGGCTGGGAAAATAGCTCAGCAAATGAGAGCACTATCTGCTCTCAATTCTAGAGGACCCGAGTTCAATTCCCAACACTCACACAGTGGCTCACACCTGTCTGTCCAGTTCCAGGGCTTCTGGCACCCTCATACAGACATACATGCAGGCAAAACACCAATGAGATCAAATAAAAACAATTTTTAAAAAATACTACGTGAATACTGGGAGTATTTTGCTCAGTGTTCACTTAGCATGTATATTTCTCTCTCTCACACACACACATGCATGCACGTACATTTCCAGAAATAAATCCACACCACTCTTAATACTAGGCAGAATAAGTGGTTGAACTTGTTTAGAAAGTCTGAGGACACTGGAGTCCTCAACACTTCCAACCATTTCATAGATTGGTAATTGTAGCCATCTTTTTTTATTTTTTAAAAAATATTTATTTATTACGTATACAATATTCTGTCAGTGTGTATGCCTGCCGGCCAGAAGAGGGCACCAGACCTCATTACAGATGGTTGTGAGCCACCATGTGGTTGTCAGGAATTGAACTCAGGACCTTTGGAAGAGCAGGCAATGCTCTTAACCGCTGAGCCATCTCTCCAGCCCCTGTAGCCATCTTTTTTTAGGTTCAGCTTCCTCACTGGCAACACATCAACAAAAAGAGACTCATCTCTGGGCTCAGAGTGTAGATCAACTCAGCAGTTTGAGATGGCAAAGATGTAGCATAAAGGCATTGTAAGTGTGGGGAGAGGGGCCTGGACTTGCTTAGGATGCAAGTGCTGCAGACCATTTTGGGGAAAGTCAAAATTATCTTTCGCTTAATTCCTACTCTAGTATCCTTTCATTTTAGGTATTTTACCAAAATGAAAAGCAAAAGCACAGTGATCTTGGCCCAATTCCTCTAAATATGGGTCTTCCGCTCAGAATCAAAAGTAACCCCAGAGCCTAGCCTTCCCTACTTTCAACCTCTGCTTCTGCGAAAATATGCTTCTATGTGTTTCAAAATAAGCTTTTAAAATTAAAGTGAAAAAACTTTTTAACCTTTAAGTATACAGGTGTTTTGACTGCATGCCTGTCTGTGCACCATGTCTATGCAAGGGCTATAAGGTCTCAAATCCCTAGGGACAGATGGCTGTGAACTACCTTATGGGTGCTGGGAATTAAACCCAGGTCTTCTGGAAGGCATCAGTGTTCTTACCATCTCTCCTGATCCAAAACATTAATATTTAATAATGAATACTTTTAATCCTAAAACTGGGTTTAATTCTATACATGCAACAAGTATCAGCTACACCTTTGTGTTA
Organism: Microtus obscurus; assembly: GCA_963919715.1. Taxonomy (NCBI): domain Eukaryota; kingdom Metazoa; phylum Chordata; class Mammalia; order Rodentia; family Cricetidae; genus Microtus; species Microtus obscurus. The sequence goes on along the minus strand of CAWTZC010000010.1, from coordinate 31,901,251 downwards.
CCTTCTTGTTGCTGTGACCAAACACCAGACAAAAAAACAAGGGAGTTTAATGTGTCTCATGGTTTGAGGGGACACAGCCCATCACGGCAAAGAAGTCACATTGCATTGGTAGTCAGGAGAGACAAACTGATGCGCAGTTGGCTTCCTCTCTCTCTTTTCATTCAGCCTGGGGCCCGTGCTATGACCCTTTCCTTCTCAGTTAAACCTCCCTGGAAATGCCTCAAGGACAAACTTTGGAGGTGTGTTTCCTAGGTGATCCCAAATATAGAAACTGATCATAAACAATAAGAATCACAAGTCCATCTTTTGTCAACTTGACAGTCAAACACATCCCTTTAAATAATAATAACACTCTACTTCAGTCCCTACAGTTCATGCTTGCCTCTAATGCAAAATGCGCTTAAGAGGCTGGGAGGACGGCTCAACAGTTAAAAGCCCTCACTGTTCTCGCAGAGGACCTGAGCTCCATTACCCACAAACACATGGCAGCTCTCAATCCTGTAACTCCAGTTTTCAGAGGATCCAATGCCCTCTTCTGACCTCCATGGGCACCATGTTATGCCATAGGATGACACAATGTACAGGCTCCAGGTAGTACAGGTCTTACAAACTTGGACTTCTCAACCCTTAGGACTGTAAGAAACAAATCTTTGTTCCTTATAAGCAACCCATCTTGAGTATTCTGTTGTAGAACAAAATGTACTGATGCATGGTACAGTCTCAGCCTCTCTAGGGTAGCAACATCCTCTTTTATCCTTGACTTGTCTGAATATTTTCTTCACCTTCCTGGTCTAACTAAACTTTCCTTATCCAAGGACACTCGTTCCTTGGAGCCTTTCTCCCACATTTTCTCTACCCTGTGGACGTGGAAATGAGACAACGGTGTTCTTTGTTATTCTCTTCTCCTCTCTTTATAAGTCTAACTTCAGGAACTTCACGTGTAGGATTAGAACTCTGCTGTATTTTCTGTCTTTAAACTGCCACACAGGGGTAGGGTAGCTCAGCGATGGAGCACTTGCCTGGAATATTTAAGCCCCTGCTTCTCTATTCAGCCTTGGAAGGAAAAGAACACCACCCAAAACACCAAAACCCAATTTGCCACATAGCTATTTCTAACAGCACTACTTGCCCGCAGTTTAAAACAAATAAATAGGAGCCAGAAAAGCGGTGCCAGTGACGAGTGAGCAGGATCAGAGCTAGACTCCAGGTCAAACCTCAATTACAGTTGGCTAAGTCATCTATGGAGCCTGGTCAACTAACCAACAACAGAACTTACCTCATTTGTTTAACTGGAACCTTGGTCAAAGTAAATTTAATAATGTTCAAGCAACATCATATTATACTTTTAAATCTCAAGATGTAATCAGAACATTAGTCAATTCCCTTCCATAAACTGTTGTTTACTCCAAATCATTGTCTCTAATTCTCCAAAATTTTAGATCACAGATCTCTATCACTATCTCCAACTCTATTGCTGTAATGGGATTTTTACTATTTACATAATTATTCTAATATAGTCTGTATTCTATATCCACAAGTTCAATTAGATCAAAACATTTAGGAGCCAAATATAATGGCATGTGCCTATAATCCCAGCAATCCGTGCCTGGGAAGCAGAAGCAGAAATTCTGCCAGCTAGAAGCCACCCTAGGCTACAAAGCAAGACCTTGTTACAGGAGTGAGGTGTTGCAGAATATTTGTTTAACTAAATAAAGATGTAGCCGGGCGGTGGTGGCGCACGCCTTTAATCCCAGCACTCGGGAGGCAGAGGCAGGCGGATCTCTGGGAGTTCGAGGCCAGCCTGGTCTACAAGAGTTAGTGCCAGGACAGGCACCAAAGCTAACAGAGAAACCCTGTCTCGAAAAACCAAAAAAAAAAACCAAAAAAAAAAAAAACCTAAATAAAGATGTGTTGCCATTTTACATTGCCTGCCTAAGACATCTGATTGGTCTAATAAAAAGCTGAATGGCCAATAGTGAGAGAGGAAGTGAAGGCAGAACTTCTGGGCAGGGAGAGTAAGCAGGAAAAGAAATTTAGGCTCCAAGGAAGAAAGAAAAGAGACATCAGGAGCAGCCAGATAGAGGAAGCAGGAAAGTAGGACACACAGAATGAGAGGTAAAAAGCCCCAAGGCCAAACACAGATGAACAGAAACAGGTTAAGTTAAGCTATAAGCACTAGTGGGACAGGACGAAGCTAAGGCCAAGCATTCACAATTGATACTAAGTCTGTCTTCACGTGGGAGCTGGTTGGCAATCCAAAGAAAATACCAACTTCAGCGAGGGGCTGAGGATGTGAGGCCCTGGGCTGACCCCCAACACTGCACCTACCCCAAAAAGAAAAAAACCAAACATGTGCATGTAAACATTTTTGGCTCGTTATTTCTTAAACAATACAACTATCTCTGTAACATTTATATTATAGAGTATATAAGGTGTGTTTAGATTATATACCAACACTACCGTTTTATATAAGGAACTTGAGCAACCTTAGAATTTGGGGCCAGTGGGAACTCTTGACAGCAGCCCACCTCAGGCACTAACAGATACCTGCCTATAAGGCCTCCACCGACCTCTGGGTAGCGATCAGCTAAATTCATTTCGGGCAAGTCACACTCCTCAGCATACAATAGCCGCAAAGCTCTTCACAGTCTAGGGACTTTTACCCAAGTGAAAAATTCCCTTAAGTGAATTTTCCCTCCAAGTTCCCAAATTTCTCCATTGTGCTAAACACCTAACATTCCTCATATTTCATTTGCTGACTCCAGCAGTCTCTTCTGGGAGGGAGGAGGGAGGATGGGGTGCCAGCAGGACTAGCAATGTGCTGACTGTGCTACTGTATCCAGTGCCTGTGACTATGGCTGTGTGCACAAGGATACATTGCAGCATTACTTGTGGTAACGGGGTGTGCGTGTGTGTGTGTGTGTGTGTGTGTGTGTGTGTGTGTGTGATAGAGACATGACTGTCCATGTCATGTGGCACACGCAGCACTGGGTGGTAGCAGGTGGCTCTCTCTAAGTCCAGGCCAGTATAGTATATACAGCCAAGTTCCAGGTCAGCCAGCTACTCTATAACATGTCGAGAGCTTGTCTCAAATTGATTAATAAATTAAAAATAATGCTTAACATTCAGGTACTTAATATTTGCCAATACTTCAGCTATATTAACATTTAAATATTAAAGCAACCCTGTGAGGTGGATATATTAGTCCACAAAGAAACTATGCCACAGAGACAAATTTAAATGATAACTTGCCCAGAGCTGAAGGTTAGTAACTGGAGAAGGTAGAACTTGAATCCAGGCAGCCTTATTCCAGAATCAGTCCTCAAAAGAATCATTTACACACTGCTGTCACAGTACACACATGTCCCTGTAAGAGAAAGACACTCTTTCGCCCAATGAGAATGGGAACTATAACCAGTCAGTTAACTGCAAGCCTACTGAACGAATCAAACATCCCATACATTGTTGTACTTCATCTTAACAAGCACACACACCCAGGCAGCAATCTTCTGATCAACAGAACAAGCGCACTGGCATTCTTGGACTTTTCTAGCAAAAGCATACTGTATTTATTTTAAGAAGAATGCAACTTTAAACATCTGGCAAACAATCAGTGTATAATCCCTTATCTCAGTCACTTCCCTCATGTCATTTAGTTATTTTGTCTAAAACTAACTGAATAACAATTTTTACCTGGTAACTTGTCCCCGTAAACTTTAAAAAAGAGGGGTGTATTTTTAAAAACTATACTTGAACTGGGGAGACAGTGCCACAGTTAAAGCACTGTCATGCAAATGAGGACTGGAGTTTGGATCCCCAGAAACCTACATAAATGCCAGGTGGACACAGAGGTCACTTGTAGTTCTAGCCCCATAGACAAGGACTCCCAGAGCAAGCAGCATAGCAAGACCAGCCTTATCATTGAGCTGTGAGTTTCACTAAGAGACCCTGCAACAAGGAGTTAGGTATAACAGCAACTGATAATGATTTCCAGGATCAATCAATCTCAGACCTCCACACGCAGGCACCACACACACACACAGGAAAAGAAAAGTGTGCAATTACATGTACACATAATTAGAGAGAAAAACAAACTGGGCTGGAGCGGTGCCTTACCTACTAAGAGCACTTGTTCTCGCAGAGGACCTGGTGTGGATTTGCAGCATCCACAATTATCTATCACTCCAGTTCCAAAATACAAGAATGAAACACGCATGTGAGCAAAACACTCATACACATAAAGTAAAATTTAAAAAGATCTAAAGAACATTTTTTAAAAAATAGATAAGAACTAGACCTCAGAAAAGAGGCTATCTCTCACACTCAGTGAAGAGTAAGGTAAGATCGTTTCTAAATTAAGTATTTGTAAATATAAAAGGAAAAGGGACATAAAGATATACAACAATCCCCAACGTTTTATTTGATGACATGCCTACTGTCTAGGATATTCCATACATTGCTTGGTAGGTTTGTTTTTGTTTTTGTTTTTTTTTTTTAAGTAAAAGTAAATCAAGTTTGGAAGGCAGAGGCAGACAGATGGCTCCAAGTTCAAGGCCAGCTTGGTGCCAGACAGGGTCTCATAGTGAGACCCAGACTCAAAAATAAAACAAAACAAGCCAGGTGGTGGTGGTGCACACCTTTAATCCCAGCACTCAGGGAGGCAGAGACAGGTGGATCTCTGTGAGTTTGAGGGCAGATTGGTCTACAAAGTTGAGTTCCAGGACAGCCACAACTACACAGAGAAACCATCTCAAAAAACCAAAACAAAACAAAAAAACAGAAGTCCATATAACAAGTTAAATGTGGTGGTGCACGCCTATAATCCCAGCTCACTGTAGGCAGAGGCAGGATGAGTTCAAAGATGATCTGGACTATATTGTGAGACCTATCCCAAAAAGAAAATGGGGAGGTAAGGGTGGAATGGAGGAGGGCTAAACAAAACTAAGGATTTATTAAGCAAACTAAAAAAATAAAATTAAAGGGGGAGAAGAGATAGTTTCACAATTAAGATCATATACACTGCTCTTGCAGAGATCCAAAATTCAGTTCCCAGTAGCCACATCAGGCTGCTCACAACCAAGGAACTAGAGCTACAGGCAGTTGTTTTTTGTTGCCCACCAAAACTAGATAGCAAGATCCTATTGCCCAAAACACAACACACTTTGATTACAGGACAGAAAAATGAAACTGGATTGTGGTCAGAAAACGTCCTCCTTACTGCCTATCCCCGGTGCCAGAAGATGCTATGTAGGTCACTGGGGGTGGAGTGGAGTGGTCTTAACTCAGTGCTGAACTTTGTGTGCTACAATGCTAACTTACCAGGCAGGCAAGGTATGACCACTGATGCAATAGAGGCACGACTGCTTGATGGTATCCAACTACTTCCTAATTGGGTCTGAGACCTACCCCACAGAAGGAAGGCCATCCCTGGTACTGCAAATCTACCCAAAGCCCGCTTCAGATCACTCGCTCGAGCAGGGACCCTACTACTGTCGTTCCACTAAATGGCATGCTGTCCAACTGCCTTTAAATGTCTGTTTATATCTATAGATTGGTGCAGCTCTCAGCCCTGGCCAGGGAAGCTTCTTTCTGAAATGGGCAGCAGTTCATACAGAGACCTGTAACCGTCAAAGGGTCGAGAATAATTGACTATTAAGTGCTCAGCTCTAAATAGGACATTCATATCAACTCCCCCACAGGGCTCAGGGAACACTGCAGAAGGAGCTTCCAGAAGGAATGTTAAGAGCTGAAGAGTGGGGGCTGGAGAGATGGCTCAGAGGTTAAGAGCACCGGCTGCTCTTCCAGAGGTTCTGAGTTCAATTCCCAGCAACCACATGGTGGCTCACAACCATCAGTACTGAAATCTGGTGCCCTCCTCTGGCGTGCGAGCATACATTGAGGCAGAATGTTGTATACATAATAAATAAATCTAAAAAAAAAAAAAGAGCTGAAGAGTGGTGTCGTCTGGATATGACGTGGCCTTTGCACTCATAAGCTCACTTCACCTATGACTACCAGCACAAAATCAAGCTCAGCTATGTCGCTATTACAGCCGGCAGTGATAACTGAGCTTAGTGGGTTCTCACCACCAAGAAAGGGCATCAAGGTGGGAAGGGAATGTGTTTGGAGATATCTGGTTGAGATACACCGTATAGGCTAGGCAAGGTGGTACACACGTTTAATACCAGCACTCAGGAGGCAGAGGCCCAGGATATCTGAGTTTGAGACCAGACTGTTCTACACAGTACCAGAACAACCAGTGCTACATAGAGAACTTGGCTTTAAAAAAACATATTGTATACATGTATAAAATTGTCAAAGGTTTTTTAAAAAATATTTATTATGTATACAATATTCTGTCTGTATGTCTGCAGGCCAGAAGAGAGTACCAGACTTCATTACAGAAGGTTATGAGCCACCATGTGGTTGCCAGGAATTGAAGTCAGGACCTTTGGAAGAGCAGGCAATGCTCTTAACCACTGAGCCATCTCTCCAGCCCCCTCAAAGATTTAAAAAAAAAAAATGGATACTGTACATCAGATAATATAGGGTTCCCATTCTCCAAACACACACACTCAATGTGAGAACGTAGATGAAGGGAGAAATCACAAAAATAGATGACTATTACTTTTTGTTAAGTGGACGAACTAAAATTATCACGTACTCACCACAACCCCAATTTCCAAATGGAAATTCCTAAAAATGACCTATAAATTTGTTTCTACAGCTCAGAGTCCAGGCTTTGATCTAAATAACTTAAAGAGAATGTGAGTTATGTCCTGCTATCCACTTAGTTTTTTTTTTTTTTTTTTTTCTGCCAGGTGTGGTGGACACCTGTCATCTCTATCCCCAAGTGGCAGCTGAGGTAAGCCTGGGCTACATAGGATACCCAGAGAAACCCTCTCTGAGAAACAAACAGGACTGAAGAGATGGCTCCGTGAGTAAACGCATTGTCTGACAAGCCTGATGACCTGGGGTCAATCCTTGGAACCCAGATGGCAAAAGGTTCAAACTGCCTCTCCCAAACTGTCTTTAGACTTCCACGTGTGTGTCATGGTATGTGTAGCTCCACACTCACACAATTTAAATAAATAAAACATAACGAGTTCTTTAATTAAACAAAAAAGGGAGAAATGTTACATTCCTGTGCAAACAGAAAGGGATCACTTCCTCCTATAGGAAATGGTACATCTCCGCCTTTCCTTCTGACCAGGCCATTCTTGCCTCAGTGCTAAAACACCAGCCCAGAGGCAGTAAACTAAAGCACTGGAGAAGTCTGCACATTTGGAAATTTGGGGACACTGACTTCAATAAAAGTTATTTTCAACATACCTGCATTTGCTCTTTAAGTTTATACACCTATCATTTTCCAATAGAAATAACAGATGCCCACAGTATTTACTAAGCTGCCTCCAAAATAAACCAGAGCCATGAGAATTATACATACATACAAAACAAAACTTAAAAAAGATCAAAGGGACTGAGAAATACGATAAAATAGCCATAGAAAATTCTAATCCGATCATATGTCATACACACACAAAACCAAACATAAGAAATCTCAGATTTCCTGAAATGTTTTATTTTTACTAATTCATTTAGGCTTTTTAAGACCTCACCTGTAGGATAACCTGAAACTCACTATGTAGCCCAGGCTGGCCCTGAACCTATAGCAATCCTCTTTTTTTTTTGGGAGGGAAGGGAGTGTTCAAGATAGGGTTTCTCTGTGTATCCCTGACTGTACTATAGAATTCGCTCTGTAGACCAGGCTGGCCTTCAACTCAAGATCCACTTGCCTCTGCCTCTTAGTGCTGGGACTAAAGTGTGTGCCACCACTGCCCAGCCTATAGCAATCCTCCTAACTTCTCAAGTGCTGGCACTGGGATTACAGGTGTGAACCACCACGCCTGGCACAACTGTAATATGTGAAATGTGAGCAAACGCTGAGAACTAGCTGTCAGCAGTGCCAACCTGTTCTACTCTGATGCCTGTGGAGACTCTAAGCACACGACCTATATTGCTAGAGAAGCAAACCCAAACCTGTGCTGTCTCCCTGTTTGCAGAACTGAGCACAGTATTGATGGGTCTCCAAACTGGCTCTAGTTTACCTTTCATTCTGGAGTCTATGTATTACAACAGACACAGCCATGCTTTCCCAAATCCACGTGAGCAGCCCATTTCCTCAGCTGTGAACTTTCTCCTGCCCACTAGCTGCTGGAATTCTATTCAAAGCTGCAAGGCACTGTGCTAAGAGCTCGCCCTGTCAGTCGAGAGCTAGACCCACCAGAGTTCCACTAACGACTTCAGTCTTGAGCAAGTAATCAACAAATCTGTCTCTACCAGATACGACAGACACACCACCATTTGTATCTATGCTCTAACTGTGTGGATTAAACTTAACGGTTAATAGTAGGTAATGGCACAGTAGGAAACAAATCTTTCCTTCAACATCAATAAGTTAACTCTTCCCTAAACTCCAATAACAAAGACACAGACAGACAGACACAGACATAGCTCAGAGAGCTTTCTGGGCACTCCCATTATTCATGCTATGTATCTTGGCCGCAAGAATAGGATACAAACATGATACTTATGAATGAGAATTTTTTAACATATGCAAGGCATTATTTGTGAAAATTACCTGGCCTCTCACATCTATTTTCTTCAGTAATAAAAGAGCAGGAGTTAACCCCTTACAGTCCTCTGAAGAAGTTTAAAGCTATGTCTGACATGTACAAATGTCAAGCAATAGTTAAGAGCATTTGAAATGATAAATCTGATCCAGGCTTGCTTTTGGAAATACACAAAATACAAAATTTATTTTCTGAATAAATTCAACTTCATAAACCTTGACATAAACTTAATCTTACAACAATATTATTAACCTGCTAGCCACCTCTTCTGACGATGTCCACTGCAGACCAGGAGCTCCTTAAGCATTTCATCTCACAAACACTGCCATATACTCACACACGTACTGTATAACTCACACCCCACTTCACGTGGGGCTCACCCCTAAGGTGTGAAGTGTAATCTGCCCGAGTCTTAAAAAAAACTCAAAGGAGTGAAAGCTGGCTCTTCATTCTTTAATCTGCTGTCATCAATCTCTCTATTATAAGCTCCAGTCAAATGTCAACGATGCCTATGATAGTATTTTACCATTTATACACGCCCAACACACAAGATAAACACAGCAGTTAGAGCCCACTGCACACTCTAACGCAGGCTGTACAGCAGAGACTTCAAAAGCCCACGAAAGGCTCAGAAAGCCCGTGCTTCTGTGACACCACCATTTATTAGCTGTGTGGCCTAGGGATGCTGTTTCCTTTTGTTTGGGAAATGGCTGGCCTCAAACTAGAATCCTCCTGTTCCCACCTCCTGTCTCGGGCCACATCCTGGTGCTACTTCTTACAATCCATACCCATGCTACGATACAGGGACTGCCACAGCACGAACACCATATGCTGCGTGTTAGACAAGGTGACATGCTAAGTCCCACAGCATCATATTTAGGTGGGCAGTATTCTAACTAGCCGTGTCTGGCACTAAGATTTTTCATTAAAAAAAAAAAACTGCTCAAAATAAATTTTTGGCACATATCCTATTAGAAAACAAGTTCTATAAACTTCAGTTCTACCTGAAGTTAAATGTTGATTAATAGCAACTGTTCAGGCGCATTTTACTGTTTACAGAATCCTTTTAATACCTTGTAACATCCATACACTCCAGTTTACCTCCAAAACAGCCTCGAGGGAACAGACATTCTGAAGTCTGTTTAAGAACTCAGGCAACTGGCCAATAGTACCATGGTTACCACTACGGTGGTCTCCTTCGACCAGACAGACCCTCCACCTCGGTTAAGGGTTTAGTGCCTTTTTTTTTTTTTTTTAAACATAACATCCACTAATTGGAAGCCGAGTCCTGCAAGTTGCCACCCTCCTCAAGCATAGTCAGCAGTTCAGGAGAAAGTCGAAGGTAACAAATCCAGTCAGCAGCCATCGATGAGACTCAATGTTGCCGTGTTTTCCGCATGTGGCGTCCTCCCACATTCTAGGGCAGGTGCCAGGTCTGTGTGTAGGAGCTTCCTTCCCTATCACAGCCCTCAACACAAGATCTAGCAACCAAGAGACCCTCGGCAAACGTCTGTGAATAGCACCGGACGGTGGTGGGCGGTCCAGACCCGCGAGCCGACGCCGACTCTGCGCTGGGGATTTAGGATCTCGATGGGCGGAGAGGGTCTGGCGGGTGAGCCAGGCTGGCCAAGGGCTGCGGACCCGCGCCGCTAAGGGAAACTACGGCAGCTGACCCACCGCGGGCGAGCCTGGCTGGCAGCGGTGGCTGGAAGGCTGGGTACCGACAGAGCTCGGGGGCCGGGGAAATCCGGGCAGTTGGCGTCTGGGGGGAGGGGGCCGCCCGCCGCTCTGAAAATGGGCCCAACCCCAACCTGAGGGTGATTGTGCGCTCCTCTAGGGCCCCACTCCCCATCCCGCGGCGGCCTTTGCTGCACCGAGAACTCGCTGCTACCTGAAACTGCAGCAGCTTCTCGGTCTGCTCCTGAGTTAGATCCTGCTCCTCAGGCGCCGCCATTTTGCCGCCGCCTCTACGCTCCTGACCCGTCCGCACCGTCACCCGCCGGAAGTGATCTTAGGTGCAACCACTTCCGGTCCGAACGGTCGCCGGTACTCAACTGCGTCTGCGCGCGCTGGCTCCCATGCCCCTTCCCAATTCTGCCGCCAGAGGGCGACATTCTCGAGGCTATGCCGAACGATTCCGGAAACTGCCGAGGTAGTGAATCTAGCAAAGATCTGAGATCGCTGAAAAGATGTCAGAGCCCGAAGGGTCCCAATGTATCTCCAGTATCTCCGAAAAGTCCGGCAGTCTAGCTGCTTCTTAAACGGTTTCCAACCATTTCGGATATTCTTGAAGATTTCTCACAAAACTATCTCTCCGATTAAATAAAAAGGTTTGATGCTTAATCCTCTTCTAAATCTGGCTGCGTTAGCAGGGAAAACTGGGGAGGTTGTGGGGCCACTTGCTAGGAGTACTTGTGACGGGGCTAATGGTCCTCCCAGACCCTCGGGTGGGAGCTTTGGCCTCAACCGCAGGGCCTAGGCCACTCGCCCTTCATCTCTTTGACAGACCAAAGATAGATACTTGGAGTATGTCCCGGAGACTTGACTTTAAGTGTTTTTGACACCTTTGCAAATGACATCCTGGAGCAACCTACCTGGAACTCCGTGTTACTTTTTGTTGAATGTGATTAATTTACAGCCCCATTATGCCTCCTGTGCCTTTTCCAGGGCCAAACAGACACACTCTCATAACTCCAGCACTTGAGAGGCTAAGGCAGAAGGATCTCGAATTCAAGGCCAACCTGGCTACATAATGAGATCCTGTATTAAAACAACAATAACCATGGACTGGAGAGGATGGTTCAGAGGTTAAGAGCACTGACTGTTCTTACAGAGGTCTCGAGTTCAATTCCCAGCAACTACATGGTGGCTCACAACCATCTATAATGAGATCTGATGCCAGCACTATATACATAATAAATAAATAAAACAACCAAACGAACAATACCCAATCTCTGCTTCCATTTTTTCTAACCTTTAGAGCCTTCTAGAGTAATATACTGTCCAATAAAAAAATACGTGGACCACACATGCATTTTAAAACAGTAATCATTGGTGGTGCACGCCTTTAATCCCAGCACTTGGGAGGCAGAGGCAGGCAGATCTTTGTGAGTTCGAGACCAGCCTGGTCTACAAGAGCTAGTTCCAGGACAGGCTCCAAAACCACAGAGAAACCCTGTCTCGAAAAAACCAAAAAATAAAATAAAACAGTGATCACCCTAGGGAGAAGTGAAATCCTGCTGATGGGAACATAAATTATTAATCCATTCACTATGGAAATCTGTTGAAAGATTCCGCTCAAAATTAAAACTAGAAGTATCACATAATCCAGCCACACTAGTTCTGGTATATATCTGCAAGAATCCAAGTTAGCTTACTATAGAAATGCCCATATTCTCTGGGCAGTGGTGGTGCACACCTTTAATCCCAGCAGAGACAGGCAGATCTGTGAGTTCAAGGCCAGCCTGGTCTATAAGAGCTAGTTCCAGAACAGGCTCCAAAGCTACAGAGAAACCCTGTCTCGAAAAACCAAAAAAAGAAAAAAAAAAGAAATGCCCATATTCCCATATTTACTGATGCACAATAAATTATGAATCAGCCGGGCGGTGGTGGCGCACGCCTTTAATCCCAGCACTCGGGAGGCAGAGGCAGGCGGATCTCTGGGAGTTCGAGACCAGCCTGGTCTACAGAGCTAGTTCAGGACAGGCTCCAAAACCATAGAGAAACCCTGTCTCGAAAAACCAAAAAAAAAAAAAAAAAAAAAATTATGAATCAGCCATTCATCTATCTACCAATATCAATTCATCTCAATATTCATCTATTGGTGGATAGATGAGTGAATAAAGCAAATTCTGTATATAGCTGGGCACGGTGGTTAACACTTTTAATCCCAGTACTTGGTTGGCAGAGGCAGGTGGCCCTGAGTTCTGGGCCAACCTGATCTACAGAGCAAGTTTCAGAACAGTCAGGGCTACACAGAGAAACACTGTCTCAAAAAAAAAATCTGTTTATATGTGTAAAATGGAATTTTATTCAGCTGTAAAGAAGAAGGCACTTAAGTTGTCTGCAGGAAGAAGTGAAGGAGGCCATTTTCACAAAGTATCCTATGTTTTCTGTCATTTGTAGAACCTAAAGCCGAAAGGAAAAGGAAGATTAGCAGGGACGAGGCCAGAATGTGGGGGAGGCAGAGGCAGTGATCTCTGTGAGTCTGCAGCCAGTATGATCTACAGAGTGAGTTCCAGGACATTCAGGGCTACACAGAGAAACCTTGCCAGATAAAGGAGGAGGGGGATGAAGAAGGAAAAAGAAAGAAAGAAAGAAAGAAAGAAAGAAAGAAAGAAAGAAAGAAAGAAAGAAAGGAGAGAGGGAGGGAGGGAAAAAGAAGGGAAGGAAGGAGGGAGAGAGGGAGGGAGAGAGAGAGGGAGGGAGGGAGGGAGGGAGGAAGGAAGGAAGAAAGGAAGGAAGGAAGGAAGGAAGAGTACAGGCCCCACAGTGTTGGCCTGTAATACCAGCACTGAAAGGCAGAGACAGGCAGATCCCTGGAACTCATTGACCAATCAGCCTAGCCAAATTGTCTCAAATCTGGGACATAGCCCTGTCAGCCTGTCCCAAAAAAGTAAGGTAGAAGAGCTGAAGAATATGCTGCACATGCGTTCATGCAGGCAAAACACCCACACAGATAAAATAAATAAGGAAAAAATCGATAGCACAAGATTAAGACATAAAAATTAAAATGGGAGGCTGAAGAGCTGGCTCAGCAGTTAAGAGCCTTGCTGCTCTTGCAGAGGACCAGTGTTTGGTTCCCAGCACCTACATCAGACAACTCATGAACTCTGTAACTCCGGTTTCAGGGGATCTGATGCCCTCTGGCCTGCTGCTTGGGATTACACTTCCCTTCCATGATGGACTCTTGTCCCACAGGAACCACAAGTCAAATACACTTCTTCCTTCTGTGTGTTGCCTTGGGCATGGTATTTTATCACAGCAATGAGAACCTAACCAACATACATTTGTTAACCATGTTATTCTATAGATATTAGGAACTCATTCAAGAAATCAAGAAATAACTAGTGTTTGCTTTGAGGACAGACGTCATCAAAGGTAAATGGTGCATAGCTATTATCCTCTAAAAACACACAGATAAATAGGAAATTAAATGGATTTCATCAACTCTCTAGAACTATTTGTGGGGGGGGGGTGGAAAGAGAGAGACACAAGTGTCATTATATCCTTGGTTCCAGTCCTGCCTATGCCATACAAAGTCTTGTGAATTTTGTTTGTATTTGTTTGTCTAGTAACAAGGTTTGCCAATGCCTTGCAACTTTGCTTAGTTAGTCAGTTTTGTGTGTATGGGTGTTCTGCTTGCATGTGTGCGCTGCACCACTTTCATACCTGGTGCCCTCAGAGACCAGAAGAGGATATCACACACGCTGCAGTTCAATCGCAGAAGGCTATGTGCCCATACTGGGGTGCTGGGACTCAAACCAAGGTCCTCTGGAAGACCAGCCAGTACTCTTAACTGCCGAGCCATCTCTCCAGCCTCCCATTTTAATTTTTATGTCTTAATCTTGTGCTATCGATTTTTTCCTTATTTATTTTATCTGTGTGGGTGTTTTGCCTGCATGAACGCATGTGCAGCATATTCATGCCTGGTGCTTGGGAGATCAGAAGAGGACATCGGATTCTCTGGAGTGATGGGCGGTTACGAGTCACCACGTGGGTGCTGAGAATTGAAGCTAGATCCTCTGCAAGAGCAATGCTTGTTCTTTTTTATTTTTATTTTGTTAATCAAGACAGGGTTTCTCTGTGGGGCAGTCCGGGAACTTATTGAGAGCCAGCCATCTGCCTCTAGCTCCCAAGTGCTGGGATTAAAGGTGTTCACCACCATGCCTGGCACAATAACACATGTTCTTAAATGCTGAGCCCACCTCTCCAATCTTACTATTTGGTTCCTGATGAAGAACAAATTCTGTCCCATATAGACATGGAAATCCTAAGATAAGTCCTCATTTTTTGAGTAGCTAGAACATATAATATTTTGTATTAGGTGAGAATACAGCACTTTGACTGTTGAATACAACACATGGTGAAACGTGTGTTGTGAATAACTGTGCTCCACATAGACTCAAGGAGAATGGCACCATTAGGAGGTGTGGCTGGAGGAAGTGTGACACCATGGGGGTGGGCTTTGAGGTCTCAGGAGCGCAAGTCGATCTTTTCCCTGCTACCTGCAGACCAAGATGTAGACCGCTCAGCTCCTTCTCCAGCACTGAGTCAGCCTGCACTCCATGGTGATAATGGACTAAACCTCTGAACTGTAAGACAGCCCAAATTAAATGTTTTTCTTTGTAAGAGGTGCCATGTTCATGGTATCTCTTCACAGAACTAGAAACCCTAACTAAGACACCATGTCAGCAATAGTTTTAATTGGCTGTATGTTGAAGATCCTTAGGCTTCTGAGAAGGCTATCAGGATTGATAGAACAAATAAGGCTTGGAGGCTGAGTTCTGCTTTATGGAAGTCACAAAATCTATCTCATGATCTTCAAGAAGATCTGAGTACAAATATTGATGTCAGTCAGGTGTGGTAGCGCATACCTTTAATCCCAGGACTCTGGAGGCAGAGGCGAGAGGATCTCTGTGAGTCTGAAGCCAGCCTGATCTACACGATGAGTTCCAGGACAAACAGGGCTATGTGGAGATACTCTATCTTAACCCCACCCACACCCACACACAGATGTCATCATTGCTTGACAGTGTGACTACAGCCAGGTAGCCAATTCCTCTAAGCCTCGGTTTTCTCACCTTCATCTATAAGTACACTGATATTATACCTGTCACGCAAGTCTGTGACAATGCTTAATTGGGAAGGCATCTGAAATGGCATTGGTGAGTGGGCGGGCAGATACCATACCATGCTGCTGTCACTACACATGCCACCTTTGCAGGGGTTGGCTCTGTGCCACACCAGGGAGAGGCATTGTCAAAAGGCCTTCATTACAACACCTCAGTTGCAGAAGCTGTTTCTATGGTGACCGAGGTAGGGCAGATGATGGATCCACCTTTGCAATCCTTCACTTACAGGCAGGAATTTGCTGTTCTAGCGTTTGCTCTATCCATGCCTGAGACCAAAATCTACTGAAACCATTTGCTCAGGTTGTTTCTGCTATAGCTGCCGGCTCTAAGCTTCAGGTGACTTCTAACATAATGGGAACAGGAGTGATGGGCATCAATTGTTCAGCCTGCTTGCTCTACACGAAAGGAAAGTCCTTGAGCCTGTTGTCTCAACCCCGCAGGAGAGTCTTCATCAAGTTATATGGAGAATGGGGACTTGGACAAGGTAGGGCATAAAAATCCTCTGTCCGAGGGATCCCCAAGAATACCTGTAGCTCCTTTATATTTACAGACATAGACTTTTGTAGAACATTTTCATTTATGATACCAACATGGTTGGGTGTCATGCATTTCTTACCAGACCATAATACTTTGGAGAACTTTGCAGCTATGCCTGCCTTTTCTCCACATTCCCTTAGTGCATCAGTAGCTTTTAGAAGCTTTTCTAACCCATGAAATAGATGTTAACATTGCCATCTATGTAATGAAATCTTGTTGTAGAAGTGAACAGGAAAACATAGTCCTGAGCCAGCATCCATGGCAAACAGAGGGACCATGACGGTGGTGACTTCCTAATGAACGCAGACTGGTCCTGGGATCCGGGAGCTAAGCAAATACTAAGTGATTCAATGGTTAAAAGCACTTGTTGCTCTTGCAGAGAACTTGAATTTTGTTCCTGGCACCTGCATAGTGGCTCACAATCATCTGGAATTCCACTGCCAGGTGATTCAGTACCCTCTTCTAGTCTCTGTGGGCACCAGTCACGCATGTGGTGCACATACATACTTGTGAGCAAATAATCATATATCTAAAACATAATAAATAAAATCTATTAATAAAAAAAAAATAGCCCAGGCAGGGGTGACACACGCCTTTAATCCCAGCACTGAGGAGGCAGAGGCAGGCAGATCGCTGAGTTTGAGGCCAGCCTGGTCTATAAAGTTAGGTCTAGGACAGCCAGAGCTACACAGAGAAACCCTGTCTCAAAAAACCAAAATAATAACAATAATATAAGGGAAGCCAGGCGGTGGTGGCACATGCCTTTAATTCCAGCACTCGTGAGGCAGAGGCAGAAGGATCTCTATGAGTTTGAGGTCAGTCTGGTCTACCAGAGCTAGTTCTAGGATAGGCTTCAAAGCTACAGCAAACCCCTGTCTTGAAAAACCAAAATAATAATAATAATAATAATAATAATGGGAATATCAATAAGGCACCAGGAAGTTCTACTCCAGCTTAGAAAGACCTGGGCCCACGAGTTGTTTGTGTCAAATGAGCAAGGTTGGGCGCAGTGCAATGGGGAGGACAACACTTGACGCTGCCTTGTCAGCTCTCTGTACTCCACAGCCATTCTCTAGGTTTGGGCTGCGAGAATAATCTCCAACTTTGCTGACGCCTTGGTGGTGTCTGTTGCTCTGTCACAGCCCCCAGGCACTGTACTGTGTGAGGCGCTCAGGAGACCAAGGTGAGACGACAGCCTCAAGTTCCCGGCCATTTTGCCTATTTTATGCTCTACTATTCAGTGACATTCGGCAAACTGATATCCAGCTGTCTCTACTGACCTACTTAGTTTCCACTGTCAATTTGACACAACCTTCAGTCGCTTGAAAAGGGAGTCTCAGCTCTCAGGGACAGCCCAGATCAGTTGGCCTGTGGGTATGGCCAGTGGAAACTGTCTCTATAGTTAATTGATAAGGAGGGCCCAGCGCACTGTGGTTAGCCCTGAGCAGTATAAGAAAGCCAGCCAGGCGGTGGTGGCGCACACCTTTAATCCCAGCACTTGGGAGGCAGAGGCTGGTGGATCTCAGTGAATTCAAGGCCAGCCTGGTCTACAAGAGCTAGTCAGGTCCCAAAGCTACAGAGAAACCCTGTCTTGAAGGGGGGAAAATCCTACTGTCTGGTCATCCCGAATGTAAGCCTTTTTTTTACAAGTTATTCACCATTTCCTGCTTCCTTAGTCATCAGGAAACATTAACTGACACTCTGTCTCTGTGAATCTGCCTATCCTGGATACTTGATATAGGTGGAATAATGCAATATGCTGGCTTTGTGCATTGCTTCTTTTACTTAACAAAATGCTTTCAAAGTTCAACTATATTGATGCATTTGTCATAGCTTTTACGACTGAACAGTATTGTACTGTTTGGTGGGGTCACCGTTTTCACCCATTAATCAGTTAATGGAATCTTAACTGATTTTCATATTTAAATTACTTTGTTGTGTTTTGTTTTCTTCTTCTCTGACACAGGGGTCTTTATTGTGATAAACCAGTCTATCTTCAAACTCCTGATCCTTTAAACTCAGACCTCGGCATGCCGGCTGCACGGGTGCATGCCACCATGCCTGGCTCACGGGTGCATGTCACCATGCCTGGCTCACTCTTGTCTATCATTAATAGCCCTGCTGCGGATATTTGGATTTAACTTTGTTTGGAATAGTTGTTTCGATTCTTGTGCAGATTTGCCCAGGACTGAAGTTGCTGGGTCATCTGGTAATTCTATTTTTAACGTTTTAACATTTTTACATTCTACAGCCTGTAGTGGATCCAAGCTTTTGGTGTCCTTGTTAACACTTTTCCCTTAAAAAACAAAATATGTGTTATCAGAAGAGTGTGAAGTGGGATCTAATTGGGGTTTTGATTTGCATTTTCTGTAATGACTAATGATGCCGGGTTTCTCTTCAGGTGACTGCTGGCCATTTGCACATTTTCCTTGTTTTGATTTTAAGACAAGGTCACACCATGTGGTCCAGGCTGATCTTCAGTTTGTTCCCACACTGTCTTTGTTCCTGGTGCGATTATAGCTACAAACTTCTATGCCAACCTCATTTGTATATATCTTTTGAGAGAAAAGATGAAATCTTTTAAAATTTAATTTAAAAAATATTTAAAATCTTTTTTTTTTTGTGGAGGAGAAGCAGGGGAGTGGTGGTGTACGCCTTTAATGCCAGCACTTGGGAGGCAGAGACAGGTGGATCTCTGTGAGTTAAAGGCTTGTCTGGTCTATAGAGCAAGTTCCAGGACAGCAAGACTACAGAGAAAAGCCATGTCTTGAGAAACTAAAAATAAGTAAGTAAGTAAGTAAGTAAGTAAGTAAATAAATAAATAAATAAATAAATCTTTTCTTTTGGTGGGGATGACAGAATCTTGATATGTTAGCTGGTTTGGACCTCCCACAATCAAACAATCCTCCTACTTAGACTTTTGTGTAGCTGGCACTTTAGGCTCAGTCATTTCACTTAGATGCCTACTAGTTCTTTTTTTTTTTTTTCTTCTTCTTTTTTTTTTTTTTTTTTTTTTGGTTTTTTCAAGACAGGGTTTCTCTGTGGTTTTGGAGCCTGTCCTGGAACTAGCTCTTGTAGACCAGGCTGGTCTCGAACTCACAGAGATCCGCCTGCCTCTGCCTCCCGAGTGCTGGGATTAAAGGCGTGCGCCACCACCGCCCGGCCGCCTACTAGTTCTTATTTTGGTGATACTGTGAACCAAATTCAGGGCCTTGGACAAACCATGCAAGTGTCAAACTCTCTTAGGGTTTCTATTACTGTGAATAGTAACAGCAACCCTTATAAAGGAAAACTTTTAATTGGGTGGCTAACAGTTTCAGAATTTAGTACATAATCATTGTGGTGTGATATGGTGGTGTGCAGGCAGACATGGTGCTGGAGAAGGAGCTGGAAGTGGAGAAGGAACTACATCTTGATCCCACAGACAACAGGAAGTGATCTGAACTAGGTGTAACTTGAGCATAGGAGACCTCAAAGTGTTCTGCTTGCATGTATGCCTGCATACCAGAAGAGGGCACCAGATCTCATTATAGATGGTTGTGAGTCATCATGTAATTGCTGGAAATTACACGCCCCCATAGTGATACACTTCCTCCAACAAGGGCACACCTACTTTAATAAGGCCACACCTCCCAATAGTACCACTCCCTATGAGCTTACTGTGTGTGTATGTGTGGGAGGTGACAATTACATTCAAATACCCACCAACACTGAACTGCACCCCCAGCCTTTGCCTCAAACATCTGAAGATATTGAAGAGTAGAGAAAGTTCCCTGCTTAACTCCCTCATGTGTTCAGCAACCAAATATATAACAACAAAATAATAAAATTCTTGAGTCCAGCATGGTGTTACACATCTTTAACTCCAGCACTTGGGAAGCAGAGGCAGGCAGATCCCTGTGAATTTAAGGACAGTCAGAGCTACCTAGTAAGGCCTTGTTTCAATCAACTAGTGAGTTCAATAGGAAATAAAATCATTTTAAATTAGAAAATAAAACCCTAGACCAATATCCCTTATTAAAAATCAACGCAAGCTGGGCATAGTGGCATATGCCTTTAATCCTGGCACTCAGGAAGGCAGATCTGTATGAGTTCAAAGCCAGCTTGGTTTACATAATAAGTTCTAGGCCAACTAAGACTATGTAGTGAGATCTCGTCTCAAAACACAAAAATAATGAATAAAATCAACACAAAAAAAATTCTCCACAAAAACTCCATTTAACCAAGTTTAGCAGAACAACAAAAGGATTATACACCAGAAACAGGTGGGGGCTGTTCCTGGAATTCAAAGATGGCCCAACACATAAAAATCAACCAAGAAGTCAGGCAGAGTGGTGCACACTGGGAACCCTAGTGCTCAGAAGCCTGAAGCAGGACAGCCATGAGTTCAAATCAGACAGGACCTCACGGTGAACACTGATGTGGGAGTGTCATATATCAATCTGTTGATTTCATTGGTTAAAATAAAGAAACTGCTTGGCCGGCCCTAATAGGTTAAAACATAGGTGGGAGGAGTAAACAGAATAGTATGTTGACAGGAAGAGGAAGTGAGCTCAGACCGCACACAGCTCCACTCAGAGAAGCCAGCCTCCTCTCTCGCGGGCCGGAGGGGATCGCTCGGCTCTCTGAGGCATGCTCGTGATGAAGCTCCGACCGACCCAAGATGGACGTAGGCTAGAATCTTCCCGGTAAGCGCACCTTGGGGTGCTAACACAGAATATTAGAAATGGGTTAGACCAGGTGCGAGAGTTAGCACGTAAGAGGCTAGAGCTAGTGGGCCAAGCAGTGTTTAAATGAATACAGTTTGTGTGTTGTTATTTCGGGGGTAAGCTAGCCAGGCGACCGGGGTGTTGGGGACGCAACCTCGCCGCCTCAATTTCAACAGATGGGTTATTGGTTGGAGGGGCGGAAAGACCTCCTGCAACACCGCACCAGACTGGTCTGGACAGAAAAGGTAAGTAATGCGAATGGGTGTCTTGTCCTGACCAGAATGCTCCTCTCTGTTCCTCTGCCCCCTGCCCACCATGAAGTGACCTTTGCCACACACTCTCTGCCATGATGGTGATGTTCTATCTCATGGGCAGAGGCTCAAAAGCAATGGAGTCATGACTGAAACCATGATGGTAGTAGTTTTCTGAGTATATTATCACAGTGGCAGGAAGGAATCAAGAGAGCAGTGAAAACTTGTGCGGTGACAACCAAAAGTGATCAAGAGAGAGCTGGAGAGTTGCGCGGTGACAACCAAAAATCACTGTTGATGGGAATCTCTGTTCTGATGTGGGAGTGATTTCTTATTAATAAAGAAACTGCCTGAGTTCATTGATAGGCCAACCCTTACGTGGGTGGAGTAAACAGAACAGGATTCTGGGGAAGAGAAGCTGAGTGTGAGTCGCCATGATGTTCCCACTCCAGAAAGACGCAGGCTAGAATCTCCCCGGTAAGCACACCTTGGGGTGCTACACAGATTATCAGAAATGGGCTAGTCCAGGTGCAAGAGCTAGCCAATGATGGGCCAGGCAGTGTTTAAAAGAATACAGTTTCCGTGTAATTATTTCGGGGCATAAGCTAAACCATGTGGGCGGCGGGGTGCCGGGAACACAGCCCAGCCGCTCCTCTTTCAATACTGTTCAGTGAGAGACCCTGCTTCAAAGGAGTAGACAGAGGGCACATATGAAAACACACACACACACGAGTGAATGCATACACATGAACGTGCACACATGCAAATAAATAATGGTTCTTTTCCCAATGGTTTTTCAAGACAGGGTTTCTCTGTATAGCCTGTTCTGGAACTCGCTCTGTAGACCAGAGATCCATATGTCTCTGCCTCGCAAGTGCTGGCATTAAAGGCATACACCACTACTGCCCAGCTAAATAATGCTGTTTAAAATTTTTTTTTTCAAGATAGTATTTCTCAGTGTAGCCTTGGCTGTTCTGGAACTCACTCTGTAGACGAGGCTGGCTTTAAACTCACAGAGATCCACCTTCCTCTGCTTCCTGAGTGCTGGGATTAAAGACGTGTGTCACCACCACACTGCTGTTTAAAACCTTTTTTGTAGATGCTGGAGAGATGGCTCAGAGTTTAAGTGCACTGGCTGCTCTTCCAGAGGACCTAAATTCAATTTCCAGCAATTACATGCTGGCTCATGACCATCTACAATAAGATCTGGTGCCCTCTTCTGGTATGCAGAAATACATGCAGGCAGAACACTGTATACAGAACAAATAAATAAATCCGTTTCTTTGTTTTGTGGATTTTTTTTTTTTTGAGATAGGGTTTCTCTGTGTAGCTTTGGACCCTGTCCTGGAACTCACTTCATAGACCAGGCTGGCCTGGAACTCACAGAGATCCACCTGCCTTTGCCTCCCAAGTGCTGGGATTAAAGGTGTGAGCCACCATTATCAGGCAGCACATGCTGCTCTCGCAGGAGACCTGAGTTCAGCTCTTAGCACCCACATCTGACAGTTCCCATCCTCTTGTAACTCCAGCTCCTATGTATCTGGAGCTTATACGTCTGGCTTCTGCAGGTAACCTCCACACACACATGTGCACACACACAAAACTTAAAAAGTAATTTAAAAAAGAATTCAGGAGGCAGAAGCAGGCGGGTTTCTGTGAGTTTGAGGTAGTCTGGCCTACATACCAGGCTCAAGGCCAGTCAGGGCTGCCTAGTGAGACCCTGACTCAAAGAAAAAAGAAGGAGGAGGAGGAGAAGGAGAAAGGAACAAAGGAAGGAAGAGAAATAGTCTCGCTGGTACAATAATGGCATGAAGGCTATCAGGGTAACCAATCGCTTTTGGGTTGGATTTGAGGCCTGTCCGCAGGACAGAATTCATACCTGGTAGTGTAAACTGGTCAAGTGTCCCATGGTTCAAGAGGTCACAGGCTCTAGAGGGAATATGCTACTATTGTCCAACTGACTTTTAAACATTTATGTTTATAACCATAAATTAGTGTTGCTCTCAATTTTAGCCAGATAATCTTTTCTCTGCAGTAGTCAGCCGTGCATGCAGACTCATAACTAGTCAAAGTGCTGAGAATAGGTGACTGCTGGATGTCCAGCCCTATATGGGACATTTCTATAACACCACCCATCGGGGCCAGGGACCACTGCAGCAGAGGAGGCAGAAGGAACGCACCCACCAGGGGCCAGGGAATGCTGCAGCAGAGGAGGCAGAAGGAACGCACCCACCAGGGGCCAGGGACCACTGCAGCAGAGGAGGCAGAAGGAACGCACCCACCAGGGGCCAGGGACCACTGCAGCAGAGGAGGCAGAAGGAACACACCCTCCAGGGGCCAGGGACCGCTGCAGCAGAGGAGGCAGAAGGAACACACCCACCAGGGGCCAGGGACCGCTGCAGCAGAGGAGGCAGAAGGAACACACCCTCCAGGGGCCAGGGACCGCTGCAGCAGAGGAGGCAGAGAGAAGGCAAGAATCAGAGGATGAGGATGAATGCTGTTTTGGAGCTGACACTGACCATGAACTCACTGCAGCTATGATCACCTGCCCAAGATCAATAAGATCAATTAACATTCCATAAGACAGCATTAATTGAACTCAGTGGGCTATTAACACAGAAAGGAGAGGATATAAAGGGGGAGGGAGATGTATTGGGGGTACCTGGGAGGAGTGAGATATATGAGAGGGGTGCAAATGACCATGATGCATTATTTACATTATGAAATTATCAAAGAATAAAAAGATAGTCTATTAAAAAAAAAGTCCCAGCCTGGGGCATGATGTGTGCAACATCTGGGAGGAAGAGGCAGGAGACCAGTCTCAGCTACATAAGAGTTTGAGGTCAGCCTATGGCTATATTTAAAAAAAAAGATTGAGGGGCTGGAGAGATGGCTCAGTGGTTAAGAGCATTGCCTGCTCTTCCAAAGGTCCTGAGTTTGATTCCCAGCAACCACATGGTGGCTGACAACCATCTGTAATGATGTCTGGTGCCCTCCTCTGGCCTGCACACACACACACAGACAGAATATTGTATACATAATAAACAAATAAATATTTAAAAAAAAGATTGAGGTGGGACTTTGAGGCATGACATAGAATCTGCACAGTCTCAATACATATGTTAACTACCAAGGAAAATAGCAATTTTACTATGGAGAAAGCAGGCTCCACCTTAACAGAGTAATCAACGTGAACCTAATCAATAACGGGACAAATTGGCATTCTACGCCACGAACTCGGGGTCACTATAAATCTGAATAACGATAAAGAAATGTAAGAGCTCAAATCCAGAGACAAAACAACTGGCCCACTTCATGAACACCAGTGTCACCAGACACAGAGGAAGAGGAACCATCCTGATTTCAGGGGACCGTCGCGCAGATACGGGATGCGGCCAGGTGGGGCGGCAGGACGTCACAGACAGTCCTGGGCCAAGTGAAGGCTCCGCTGCACGGACTGGCACGCAAGCCTTTCCGAGCCTCAGTTCCCTCCTCTCACGCAGGAAGAGGACGGTCATGTTCCAGAAGAAACTTTTGGTGAATGGACCCGGAGTGGCCTCCGCGCAGCATCATGCCCTGGAGCAGGGGAGGCGGGGGGGCGAGGAGGGGAGGGGGAGGCCGGGAAGGCTGCCGGGGCCTGCGGGCGGGGCGACCACCGAGCCTCGCCGGCCCCGCCCTCGGACGCTGACGTCACCACATTCCCGCGGCGGCTCCTCCCGCCGCCCCGCCGCTCCCGCCGCAGTGACAGGCGAGCCGGGCGGGTGACGGGAAGTGAGGGCCGCGGGCGCGGGCGGGAGGTGACAGCAGCCACGCGGGGAAGATGGCTGAGGACTTCGGCTTCTTCTCGTCGTCGGAGAGCGGGGCCCCCGAGGCCGCCGAGGAGGACCCGGCGGCCGCCTTTCTGGCCCAGCAGGAGAGCGAGATTGCTGGCATCGAGAATGACCCCGGTTTCGGGGCACCTGCCGGCAGCCAGGTGGCCTCTGCGCAGCCGGGACTCGCGAGCGGGGGTGAGTCAGCGCAGCGGCCTGGAACCGGGGGCTGAGGCCAGCACCCGGGGCAGGAGGCCCAGGCTCGGTCAGACCCGGCCTGGGTTCCTGCAGTAGTCTGGAGCCTGGCTATCTGGGCTGATCAGAGGCACCCCGGGGGTTGTTGTGTCGGTGGGGCCTAGAAAAGCAGGGAGGAGCCGGGGAAATGAGTTGGAGTCTGGGCTGAGACTGGATCCGCTGACTCTGGGGACAAGAATTTAGTCGTGACATTTTATCCCCAGGCCAGCTCCTCCACTCTCTGGCTTTGGAATCCTCCCCCTGCTCCGTTCTGAGAGTCATTCTCAGTCCCAGTGTTCTAGCTAAGTGGTACAGGTGTGGGACGAACGCAATCCTCCTGATCCAGGGCTTAGCATTCATTCTGCCGGGAAGCAGGGGACTCTCCAGGAAGTCGCGGCTCTTCCTTGGGGACCAACCACCTGCCGACCACCTGCTGTCCTGCAGCAGTGGAGGAGACATGTTAATTACATTTAATAATTTCACACGTTACTGAACCCATTTCAGAACAGGCAACTGGGAGCCTCGAAAGGTACACTATTGAAACAGCTAGGAAATAGCAATCAGGAATTAAGACTCCTTCTGTCTTGACCACACAGTCTTCCGTGTCGGGCTTTAAGTCTGGACAGGAGCACAAAGGGCCACGAGTCCTACCCTTCCTGTCTATAACTGTCTGGTTAGTGGATTTACAAAGGTGGCCCAGGACCTTTGTGGATGGCTTCAGACTTAAGGGTTCAGGACCTGTTTCCTACAATGTTATGTTTACCATTAATACTTCTGCCTTAAGGAGCGATTTCTTATAAATATTTAGTTAAAAAAAGAACCTTACTCCTAATAGACCCTGTTTCTTATTTCTGGTTGTAGTTTTAGAGCGGTTCAGTGGGCCTGCTGCAAATAAACATATGTATGTGAACACAAGGTTCTCTGACAGACATGCATTTTTCATTCAACATTTTGCTGTGTCGCCATCTCCACTGTGGACACAGAATGAAGGAACCGTATCTATGTATGGCTGAGGGATTGAATCAATCAACTCCGACATGAGAAAAGTAGTAAGCCTTCTGTAGCATGCAAGGAATTAGGGTTTGCGGGGTTATCAGGGCGGCCCAGTGGGTGATGGTGAATCAGGGAGATGACACAGGAGTTTGATTTCTGGAACCCACATATAAGAGAGAACTCACTCCTGCGTGACACAGACCTGACATGTGTGTGTGCACCACAAACATAAACACACACACACAAACACACACACAATGAGTAAATAATAATAATGGAGAAGAAACCAGAGTTTGAGTGTCTGGCCTAGGGCTCCACAGCCGTGAGAGGTAGGCTTGGTTTCAGGCCTCCTGGATCCATACTGTTACTCCACAGACTAACTGTGTAGGTCTGCCTAGGGGATGACTGGATGCGGCAAGGAGAAGCAGAGGCCTCACCAAGCCATACAGGTCTGAAGCAGCAGCTCTCAGTTCCTCAGCATGGGCCCTTTATGTTCCTCCATGGAACTCACTTGTCCAATTACTCCTTGAGAATGCTCTTCCCTCATCATCGGAGGCCCCAGGTTATTAGAAAGTCATGAGAAAGACAGATGACATGCAGGGCATGCATTCAGGCTGAGGACAGCCATGAAGGCCCCGGGGGTTAACAAGCTGTGGTCTTTCCAAGGACTTATAATCGGGACCGGTCACTGACTGGCCCTAGATATGAGACGACCGGGAGACAAGCAGTAGGTGATAATCCTTGGGGAAGCTGCCAGGGACACAGCCCTCTGAGAGTCTTCCGGACTCCTACATGTGGTGTTGCAGGTGCCCAGCACAGAAGTGGAGATCAGAGGGCGTTCAGGCACAAGCAGAATGGACCTGATGCTTTTTTGTTTTTGTTTTTGGAGGCAAGGGGTTTCTCAGTCCTGGCTGTCTTGGAACTAGCTCTTGTAGACCAGGCTGGCCTAGAACTCACAGAGATCTGCCTGCCTCTGCCTCCCGAGTGCTAGGATTAAAGGTGTGCATCACCACTGCCCTTGTGGACCAAATGCTCTTAAGCCTAGCCAGTGCTAGGCAGCTGTCTCCTCTGAGTAGCAGGAGTGGGAGGAGCCTGGTGGTCTGAGGGAAAGGGCCAGGGCCTTCTGGGAGCTGGGAAGAAGCTAGCTCCAACAGCAGCCACCAAGGCACACCTCTGAGTCACCTCCCCTTAGACAATGGGGTAAGCTCACTAATGCTGGCTCTCAGGAGGCCCTGGGGAAAGTCCTGTGTGATGTAGGAATGAGCCCAGAGCCCCACTGAGCCTTCCCTCTGAGCAGATGCCCGGCAGCAGGCTTGAGCCGTGGACGCTTTGTTTCCACTTGTCGGCCTTGGGTAGGGCCCAGATGGTCTATGCTTTCACACCCAGTTCTCTGGGCTCTTGGCCTGACTGACTTATGGGCCAACTCTGTGTGATCTGTTGCCCCTACTGGGCCTCAGTAAGCTCACAGGAATGTTCTGGATTCCCAAATGGGTCAGGCATCTGAGGAGGCCCCACACAGAATGGCATATCCTTGGGACTTGTATTTACTTTGCTGTATTTGTTCTTGGGCTCTACTGTAGACTCAGGATCATAAATGTCTAAGAGCCAGAGAACACCGTGGAATAGACACTGGAGATTCTGTGACTGGGTGTGTATGCCATCCCGAAGAAGCTGACTATGCTCCACCTTTCTGGAGGCTGAGGTGGGCACCAGGAAACTCATGTGGCTTGCCAAGAGAGGTAGTGCCACTTCTCCAAAGGCTCTTCCCATAGGCATACATTATCAGGAGTGGACCCTGGCAAGGGAAAGCTAGGTAGAGGAGCTACCCAGAAGCCCTGCTGAGGAGGATGCTCATACCCATTTGGGTTCACCCTCAGTGAGCAGGCCTCCTGTGCAGTAGAAACCCTGTCTGAGTGGGTGAGGGGAGAGCTATCATAGTAGATCAGGACTAATCACTGCTTGACTCTGTAATGAAGCTAGAATTTATATCAGTGACAGGTGATTGACTGCCCTTCCCCCATGTCCTTTCAGGCTCGGGCAGAAGCACTGCTGTTTTCTCAGCCCTGTCTAACGTACAGGGCTAATTGTCCTTCTGTGATGACTGCATACAGCCTGCTGTGGGTCACAGCTAGTAGGTATGACAGGTTCAGAGAGGCCTTGCCAATTACAGTGAGCCCCAAAGAGCAATTGAATTGTCATTTGGCCAGTTGTGTCTATTCGCCCATTCTATGCAGGAGCCCTGCCTGGGGAAAAATACACATTCAGAGCCTGGTAAGGAGTTTATGCCCCCAGGCATACCAAACCATTGCACAAGAGTGGGACACCCTGCACAGTGTCATTGCACAAGAGTGGGACACCCTGCACAGTGTCATTGCATAAGAGTGGGACACCCTGCTTAGTGTTCTAGAGTACCCTAGAGATGAGACCTTCTTTTAGTGCCTCGGGGAAGTAGAGAAAGCAGACCAAGGCTCCCTGTAGGAGGTGACTTGTACACCATTGGAAAAAAAAAAGAAGTCCTTTGTTTATTCAACATCTAGTGATAACTTGTACAAAGGCCCAGGTCCCATGCAAGGGCATGGCTTTGAAGAACACAGCCATGGGGCTCTTCCGGGTGCTTGCCACTAGCAGGACAGACCAACCAAAGCAGGTGTGTAGGTATGAGATGGGGGGCACAGGCTGGACTGGTATAGGAACGAGGGGAAGGCAATTTTGAGGGTCACTGTTGCAGCAGAAGCCACAGGTAATTTGTGACTAACTGGATGTTAGACAAAGGAATTGGGAGGAGTCACTCACTGTGAAGGCAAAGTGAAACCTTGGGAGGGGCACAGAGAGAGAGAAATAGGCCAAGTGTTGCCCTGGGGGAACTGTGAGTCCTGCTCTCCCAGGCAGAGTGGCTCCACCAGGACATGCAGAGACACAGACCCTCTCTTCCTCATCCCTGGTGGCCTCTCCCTAAGCCTGCAGTACCCTTGCCTACTTACCCGGTCCCAGCTCCACAGTGTCACGTAGTTAAGGAACAGTGCACTGACTAGGTAATCTTGAGCAATCACAGTAGCCTTTTTGAGTCTCCACTTGAGAATCTGTAAAATGGGTCACTAAGTTTTATTACAGGGCTGTGGTAAATATTAATTATGACAGCGGGTGCACAGGGAACAGCCAGTTGTTTATATATCTATTATGTGTGTGGGGAGAGTGTCAGTATACCCATGGTTGTATGCACCATAGGACCGTCTTGTGCTTGTCAACTGGACGGTGAATGATTCTGTCTCCTTGCTCTTTCCAGCTGCTTCTGAGGACATGGGGATGACAGTCAATGGAGATGTGTTTCAGGTAAGCAAAGATGAGACTGTGCCAGGCTCAGCACCTTTAGTCTCCACTGGAGGTCACTTAGTGCTCACTGTCTGCTGCCTTGACCATTTTCTTGTCATGTTGGGGAGGGAACCATTGAAGGTGGGAGTTGATGAGTTGCTCAGGTTGTCCTCAGGAAGGAGTGGCATGGGACAAAGGAAATTAGAGCTCTGCCCAAGCAGGCGCTTCTGGTGGGAGGCTGGCCTGACTAAGTACTTTAGGTGGGTGGGCTCTTCCATTGGGAGACTACATTCAGAATTTCTCCAAAAGGGTACCCAGAGTCTCTGCGGCGTGATTCCTAACACATACAAACTAAAACAGTCTGGATGTCCCAAATCAGGGGCCTAAACAGACTGGGAATCAAAGGTCCTGATACGAAGGGCTATCAGAGCTTCCTGCCCTTCCAGTCATACATGCCCTTATTTTTTTTTTTAAATATTTATTTATTTATTTATTTTGTATACAATGTTGTGTCTGTGTGTATGCCTGCTAGCCAGAAGAGGGCACCAGACCTCATTACAGATGGTTGTGAGCCACCATGTGGTTGCTGGGAATTGAACTCAGGACCTCTGGAAGAGCAGGCAATGCTCTTAACCTCTGAGCCATCTCTCCAGCCCCCCATACATGCCCTTATTAAAGCGTCCTGCGGAATGAATGACAGAACATCGTGGCACGTCACTTTCATTTTTAAGTGTTTGCATCAAATATTTGGAAAAGGCATTCCAGTTGTGAACGATGATACTGCTGAGAGTGAGAGGCCCTGGCTTCTATTGGCACCACAGGGACTGGAAGGGGGTGGATGAGGGTAGAGGATGTTGTTGTTAAAGATAGTCTGGGAATGGAGCTCAGTGGAGAAGCTCCAAGTTAAACCCCAGCACTACAAAAACAGAACAGAACAGAACAAAAACAGACCGGGAGAGTGCAGATGCCAGTGGCACCCCCAGATCCCCACATAGGTATGTAGAACCCCAATGTCTAGACGGAGCCTAGTCTTCACTCTGAACTTTGGTAAGACAAGGATATTGGGGCCTGCAGCTTCCTGATCTCCTGAGCCCCACCCTGTGGAGGAGTTGGCCTCTTGGATCCTGAGAGAGTAAACAATACTTTCTTTTGTAAGTGGGATGGGCTGGTCCTTACACAGGAAAACTGGCCCAACCCCATTTCTGGAAAATGACTCAACATCAGGGAGTTAGAAAAGTGTCTCCCTAGGACCCCTCAGCTCCATGTCCAGTTGCATACAGCAGAGCTAAGGAGTAAATGTTATTCTTGTACTGTTAGGACTCTTGAGGGGCCACTTCTGGGCTCTAAGAACACTCATGAGGACTTTAATGGCTCAAAAGGTCTCTCTGTTCTAAAGTGGCTGTGCTGGAGCAGCACTCGGAACTGCAAGATGATCTAGACCATACTGAGCAGCAGATTTGTACTTTTAAATTGACAGAAGTTTGAGATTTACAGATGTTGGAGGGACTTATATGAAGTCACAGGGTCATATCAACCATTGCTGAAGTTTTCCTCACTTGGATGATCTGGCTGTCCAGGTCTTGAGCCACCCCCAACTACCACCTCCACCCCTCACTCCAGCATCACTCTGCATTTGGAGATCTGAAGAGCACAGTCTCAGACGTAGTTATTTTAATTAATTTTTTTTTACAAACCAATCCCAGTTCCTCCTCCCTCTTCTCCTCCTGTTCTTCCCCACCTCCCCCCACCCCACCCTCATCCACTTCTCAGAGATAGTAAGGCTTCCCCTAGGAAGTCAACTAAGTCTGTCCCATCATCTTGTTGAGACAGGATCAAGCACACACACACACACACACACACCTCCATGCCTATACCGAGCAAGGTATCTCTCCATAGAGAATGAACAGTCAGTTCATACACTAGGGTTAGATCCTGGTCTCACTACCAGTAGCTCCATATACTGCCCAAGCGCCACCATTGTCACCTGCCTTCAGGGGGCCTAGTTCAGACCTATGCAGGTTCCCCAGTTGCCAGTTCAGGGTCTGTGGGCTCCCACTAGTTTGGGTCAGTTGACTTTGCAGGTTCCCCATCATGATCTTGACCCCCTTGTTCTTATTATGGCTCCTCTCTCTCTTCGATTGTACTCCAGGAGCCCAGTGGTTCGTTGTGGATCTTTGGTTCTGCTTCCATCGGTTTCTGGATGAGGGGTCTATGACATCAAGTAAGGGAGTCTTCAATCTGATTACAGGGGAAGGCCAGTTAAGGCTCCCTCTCCACTATTGCTTTGATTCTTAGCTGGGGTCATCCTTGTGGAATCCTGGGAATTTCCCTAGTGCCAGGTTTCTCATTAACCCCATAATGGCTCCTTCTATCAAGATATCTCTTTCCTTGCTCTCCCTCTCTATCCTTCCCCCAACTTGACCTCAGCAGTAATTCTTATTCTCTGCTCTCAGGAGGCTTGCTGATTTGTGAATCACATCACACCCATGGTGCCCTAGAATTCCCCTGGGCAAGGGAGGGTTACAGAAGAGACGATTCCCTTAGTTTAGCAGCATAGCTCTGGCCTACCTGCATGGGTGTACACTCTGCACTGTGCTTCACTTTGTTGCTGGACCCAGAAAACTATCTTTAGGACGATCACAGCAGCATTTGGCATGCACTTTTAGGGGTGGAGACCTTGGATTGTGCAAACCCAGCACATCCAAGAGCCTCTATACCTCAGTCTTTCCTGGTAAACTCTGTGGGTGACAGCTACCAACCTCATCCCACAAACAGTTCGAGGGTTAGTGACCAGCACCTATTCCAGCTCCTCCGGACCCATGGGGACAGGGACAGACAGAGATGGAGGACCCTTGCAGGACTCCTTCTCTCCTCTCCACCCTCCCTTGCATCTCTTCTCTTCTGTGAGCTACTGACAGGACTCAACAGCTCAGCCCAGCTTAGCTTGAACTGCCCAATCCTGAAGGCGGATATGCCTCTCATCATCCTGGCCATCCCTGGAGCTTTAGAGTGCTCTTGGCCTGCAAGAAGTCCCTCAGGAGGCGGGTGGGGCAGGAGGCTGGGTGGAGATCAGCTGGCTTGTCTGTGGCCTCTTGCTTTCTGCTCCTGGCCATACCCAGCCCTTTCCTCAATAGAACTTTGGAGGAGTTCAGAGTACTTCTTCAGCCACTAGTATGGCCATTATAGCCCTGGGCTGCTACACCTTCTGGAAGTGACCCCACCTCCTAGCCGGGAGGCTGAGCCTCGGTTGTGGCCTGATACTCACTGGCACAGACAGGAAAATAAATCCAAAGTGACCAGGAGAAAAGCCAGTGAAGTATTTCTCGGACCTGCCAGCCAGCAACGCTGCTGAATTCATGCTGTCTGGTAGTGAGGACCCTAGCCACACGGTGACAGTAAGCCTCAGTAGTCATACTTCCTTACGCGAGTGGGCAGTGATTCCATGGCTGTTGCTTTGTATAAAGCATTACTAGGTTCCTTGAGTGGGATGCTGTCATTCTCCTTTCAGAGTCTGGAAATCAAAGTTGCCTAGGGAAGGGATTTTTCTTGACAGTAATCACCCAGTGCGTGGCAGAACAGGCACTTTAAGCCAGGCCTCTGATACAATGTTCAGTGCCTTTCCCGGGCCCTCCCCCGGCTTTATAATCAACCATTTGTTCATTCATTTCTCAACTCACATTCTTTGTGGGCCAGGCCTGCGCTGCGGCGGTGGATGTGAAGGCTAAGCCAATGGAGTGTTTGTCCCCAAAGCTCATTTCTAATGGAGTACAGAGACCTGGAAAGAAGTCACAATAGCCCAGGAGCTTGGATTTGAGAGTAATGCTGAGACAGGAGGTCATAAGTTCAAGACTAGCATGGGGCACATTTTGAGGCCTTAAAAAAAAAATCTAACAATTTGAGTGTTTTGTGTCTAAAACCAGCTGAGAGCTTTACAGAGATTAACCTATTTAATCCCAATTTCCCTTTACGCAGCTTCTTTTAATACCCTTTTTCTCTCAAGGAGATTCAATAGCTGTGCTAGTTACATGGCTTCAGTAACTTCAGGAGCTGAAGTCTGGGAGCCCAACAGGGAAGTGACACAAGAAGTGGGTTTCAAGGCCGCCTAGGGAGGCCTTGTGGTCCTGGCTGAGAGAACAGAAGGTAATACGACATTTGGCTCGGGCTCATCCAGAGCGCCTGTGGAGTCTGCTGCATAGAGGAACGTGTCAGGAAAGTCCTTAGAGGCCACAGACCCAGGGCTGATATGACTGCCTAAAGAGGAGTCACATGTAACTCTCAGCCACAGCACGACAGCGGCCTCCTGTGTGGTGTAGGAAGTGGTCCCAGCTTGAGCAGATCTCATATCCTGGCCCTGGAACGAGGCCAGATCTACCTCAAGGTATGGAAGGTGTTTGGAACCGAGACTCGTGTGCCCTGGGTGTGTAGGAGAATTCCTCCAAGGGCTGCTCAGGCTTCACACCCAGACCACAGACAGCAGTGGAAGCCAACAATTCATTTTCTGGCTTTTCCCAGCTGGATGACCTTAGATTAATAACCTTTCAAGGCCTGGTTTCTCATTTGTAGCTGGTGTCCCCACAGGGTTGTTGGGAAAAGTACTCTGTGACCAAGACAGCGTCTTATAAATTACTGACTTGTCCACTAAGTGAGCTGAGGAG
This sequence comes from Microtus obscurus, assembly GCA_963919715.1. Lineage (NCBI taxonomy): Eukaryota > Metazoa > Chordata > Mammalia > Rodentia > Cricetidae > Microtus > Microtus obscurus. The sequence goes on along the minus strand of CAWTZC010000010.1, from coordinate 31,867,267 downwards.
TAGCCTGGAGGTAGCAGTACAGGAGCCACAGAACAGAAGCAGCAGTGTTTCTGTCAGCTGTCTTGTGCCAAGGATGTTCACACCCAGTTATTCAGTTTGAACCTGGCTCTGTCACTTGCTTGCCAAGAGTGACTGTGGCACTTTGGAACTAGAGTTCCCTTACCTATAAAACAAGGGCAATTAAACCTTCTCAGAGGAACTGTAAAGATCAAAGACATCTGTTTAGTTACAAGTGCTCGGGAATCCTAACTTCTTTTTTACATGATTTATTTATTTCTAAGTTATGTGTATTGGTATTCTGCCTGTATGCAAGTCTGTGTCAGGGTGTCAAATTCCCTAGAACTGTAGTTACAGACAGTTGTGAGCTGCCATGTGCTGCTATGTGGGTGCTGGGGATTGAACCTGGGTCATCTGGAAAAGTAGACAGTGCTTTTAACGGCTGAACCATCTCTAGCCTGGTAGATCATACTTTCTTAGGTGACTAGAGGGCTGGGGAAGGGCATAAAGTATCCATGTAAACAGCCATTTCAGAAGCAACAAATGCTCTGCAGACAATAAATACAGCTGTCCCCAGGTTCCAAAAGGAACTGATCCAGAACCCTGAAAGTATAAAAATCCATATTGGAATAAAATGGTAAAGTATTGAGGCTGTGGTGTGGCTTAGCAGAACACTTACAAGGCCCCAGGTCCAATCCCAGCAGTGGGTGTGAGGGAAATGGTGTGGTATTTGCATGTAACCCATCCACATCCTCCTGTGCACATTAAATTAGCTCTAGATTATGTGTGATCCCTAATACAATGTAACTGCTTTGCAAAGAGTTGTCAGAGGATACTATTTAAGAAATAATGACAAGAAACAAAACTGCATATATTTAATTACAGAGGCACTGTTGTGGAAATAACTTCATAGCTGAGGGTCAGTGACCGATGAGCAGACACAGAAGAGAGGCTGAATGTGGAGAAATTGTTTAAAAAAGTGGCCACAGCTCAGGGTGGGGAAAGGCCTATAAACTCAGCTACCTGGGGGCTGAGGCAGGGGGATCAAAAATTTACCGTCAAACTGGGTAACTCAACAAGACCCTGTCTCAAAACAGGAAGGAAGGGAGAGAGGGGAGGAGGGAGAGAGGAAGGAAGGAGCAATATAGCTCACCCATAAGAAGTTTGCTCTCAATCCTGATGACCTGAGTTTGATCCCTGGGACCTGCGTGGTGGAAGGAGAGAACTGATTCCTGCAAGTTGTCCTCTGACCTCCATACTTACATGGTGTGTGCATACATACACAATAAATAAATGTAATTTGAAAAGAAAGCAGGAGGGGCAGGCCTGGGATATAGCTCAGTGGATCTGAGTTTATTCTATTACTAAGAAAACAAAACAAACAATGGTCGTCATGGGAGGGCACTGGGTTGAATTAGACAGGAAGAGTGGTGAAGATGGAAGCCCTAGACCTAAGGGAAGAGAGCTCCAGACTAGGACACTTAGGGGTGGGGAGGGACAGTATGTCAAGAGTTCACTGACCACCAAATCAGGGGGCAGGAGAGAGCAGGACACTTGGATTTTTATTCAAATTGCAGTAGAAAGCCTTTGGGTTTGTTGTTGTTGTTGTATGTGTGTTTAAGATTTATTAATTATGCATAGTGTTTCATCTGCATTTCTGCCTGTGGGCCAGAAGAGGGCACCAGATTGCATTACGGATGGTTGTGAGACACCATATATATGGTAAATGGGATGGGAATTGAACTCAGGACCCCTGGAAGAGCAGCCAGTGCTCTTAACCACTGAGCCATCTCTACAGCCCTGTGTCTAGTTTTTTTTTTTTTTTTTTTTTTTTTTGAGACAGGGTTTCTCTGTGTGGCTCTGGCTGTCCTGGAACACTCTGTAGACCAGGCTGGCCTTGAGCTCAGAGGTCCTCCTGAGTGCTGGGATTAAGGGCGTGCACCACCATGCTCAGCTTTTGGGACATTTTAAAACTGGACAGGACATTATTTTAGTTAGGCTTTGCATGGGTCACTTTATTTTGCATCTGGGGATTGAATCCAGAACAAAGTCATCAGGGGTTGAAAGGGAAGAAAATGGGAAGTAATCTGATTGGGGACATACCTTAGGAGAGTACCAACAGAGCTTCCTGTTAGACTAAACATGGGGTAGATAAGGGAAAAAAAATCAAGGACACACACAAGGTTCAGGCTTCAACAGGGCCTGATGAGGTGTGGTTCTGTGTAGGAAAGTGTGTCCTAGGTGCAAGGCTGGGCATGTTTGGACCTGGCATGTGGCCCAGGGCTGGCCCTGCCCTCACTGCTCAGACACCTGCCATGGAGCCCTGCTGCTTCACAGAGTGCTTACCAAGCTCCTCCCCACAGCCGATACTGCCAGCTCTGGGGTCTTGCCTCATTTAGCCACAGCTCACTGAGCACCTATTGTATGGTTGGATTAGTGGTGAGACAGAGGGCTCCCAGATACTGTCCTGTGTGTGTGTGTGGGGGGAGACACTAAACAATACAAGCAATACCTACAATTGCGCAAATGCATGAAGGGGGACAGGGAACCAGGATCTGGGGTAGTATAGGGGGCTGTAATGTAAGGAGGCCCTGCCCTGCCCACTGGGAACTTTGAGTAGATAGGAGAGGTGGAGAAAGACTGTGACAGGGCACCTGGGATGGAGACGCCTGGAATGTAAGGGCCTGGAGCATGCTGGAAGGAGGTGGAAATGCCTATGGTGGAGGAAGGAGGCAGGGCATATAGCAGTCAGAGCCCCGGGGGTCAGTGCCCACAGGAAAAGTGGAGGGCAGGGCACCAGCCAGGCACAGTGGCAGAACCTACTGAAGTACACAACCCCCAACACTTCTGTCTCAAGCTCTAGCAACTCTGTCACCAGATCTGAACCCCACTACATCTCCTATCCACTTCTTGGCCTTGGTGTTCTCTTCTGTACAATGGGAACAAAAGATGAAAGTGATGGGCTGGTGAGATGGCAAAGCAGCAAAGGCACTTGTTGCCAAGCCTGAGGACCCGGGTTCAATCCCAGAACTCACAGAGTGGAAGGAGAGGACCAACTCCCTTCACCTGCCCCCAGACCTCCACACTCAGGTCCTCTCTCGCACATACCAATAAATAAATAGAATGATTCTACTACAACCCTCTGGGCCATCATTCTGCGCAGGCACTGTCTGTCTTCCAAAGGGTTCTGAGTGTAGCTCAATTGGTAGTGCTTGCTTAGCTAGCACAACACTCTGAGTTTCATCCCCAACACTGAATAAAGCTGGAACAGTGGCACAACCTAATTCCTACACTCTGGAGGTGGAGGCAGGATAATCACAAGTTCAAGATTATCTTCATTAGAACAAGTTCTAGGCCATCCTGGGCGACATGAGGCCCTGTCTCTATGCAAGGAAATAAATGTCTTACAAATCCTGTTGTATCAAACCCCAGCACCAAGTCTGAGAGGCCGTCTTACTATGAGTCCCATTCTTAGCGAGGAAAACAGGCTGGATATGTCCAGGAACTCACTCAGCCAAACGCACATCTTCCAGCTTTCAGCACTGGGATTGTATGGCTTTAGAGTCCAAGTCTGCCACAGCAAGGTTTTATTATTTTATATGTATGGGTATTTTGCTTGTGTCTTAAGTTACTTTCCTATTGCTGTAATAAGACACCACGGCCAAGGCAGCTTAGAGAAGAAAGTTTATTTGGGGATTACTGTTTCAGAGGGTCAGAGTCCACTACCATCATGGTGGGGAGCACGGCAGCAGGCGGGCAGGCGTGCTGATGGAGCAGTAGCTGAGAGCTGGCTTCTTGAGCCACTAGCACGAGACAGAGAGAGCTAACTAGCCATGGGTAAGCTCTGAAAGCTCCAAGCCAGCCCCCAGTGACACAGCTCTTCCAACAAGCTACACCTTCTAACCCTTCCTAAACAGTTTTACCAACTAGGGACCAAGCATTTAAATATATAATATAGAGACTGTTCTCATTCAAACTTCCAAAGCCTGCATGTATGTCTACAGGCTCTATGTCTATGTCAGACCCTCTGGAGCTGGAGTGACAGATGGTTGTGAGCTGCCATGTGGGTGCTGGGAACCACATCTGGTCCCCCGAAAAAGCAGTCATGCTCTTAACTGTAACAAGTCTTTTTCTGTCCTGCCAACCAACTCCCAAATAATGACACAGAAGCTTCTTATTAATTATGAAAGCTCGGTCTATAGCTTAGGCTTGTTCCTAACTAGCTTACAACTTTTATATTAATCTATGTTCTATCATGTGGTGTTACCTCTCTTCCATCTTGCACCTCCTCTTTCCTCTCTGTGTCTCCTGGCTTTTCCTGCACGCCTCAATTCCTCCTCTTCCTTTCTCTCCCTGGAAATCCAGCCCATACTATTGGCCATTCAGCTTTTTATCACACCAATCACAACAAATACACCTTTACCCAGTGACCAAAGATCCCACGACACTTAACTGCTTAGCCAACTCCCCAGCTGTTCCCACCCCTGCCGCCATGGCAAAGTTTTAGTATGGTTGTGTCTCTGGGCTGCATGCTCACTCAGCAAATGTCTGTAGTCTCCTGTGTGCTAGGCACTGTGGTGGGCTCTGCACACAAAGTGATGGAACATAACAGACAAGGTCCCTGCTGTTACAAAGGTGACACTCTGATGACAGATGAATACATTAGTAGGCTGTATAAATAAGTTTTACCATGTAATACAACAGTAACAGATTTTAATAATGGTAGCACAAGGGACTCATTGTGTGCAAGACAAATGACGTCTACAGCTTTTTTTGTTTGTTTGTTTGTTTTTGAGACAGGGTTTCTTTGTAGCTTTGGAACCTGTCCTTGTTTTTCAGACAGGGTTTCTTTGTAGCTTTGGAACCTGTCCTGGAACTAGCTCTTGTAGACGAGGCTGGCCTCGAACTCACAGAGATCTATCTGCCTCTGCCTCCCAAGTGACAGCTTTTTTTTTTTATTAAAAAAAAGATTTATTTTATGTGTGTTTTGCTTGTATGTATGCATGTGTACCACCAGCATGCAAATGCCTATAGAGGCCAGAAGAGGGCGACTGATCCCTTAGAACTGGAGTTACAGACAGGTGTGAGCCACCAATGTGGGTGCTTGGAACTGAATCCAGGTCCTCTGCAAAAGGAAAAAGCCTCCTTAATGATGGAGTCATCTCTTCAACCCCAAATTTAGTTTTAAAACTCATTTTTTTGTTTGTTTTTGTTTTTTTGAGACAGTTTCTCTGTAGCTTTTGGAGCCTGTCCTGGCACTAGCTCTTGTAGACCAGGCTGGCCTCAAACTCACAGAGATCTGCCTGCTGAGTGCTGGGATTAAAGGTGTGCACCACCACCTCCTGGCTTAAAATTCACTTCATGTATCAACTCTATGGGAGTGGGTGCTATCACTTATCCTGTTTTCTGATGAACAAAAGGGAGTATAAATGAGTTGGCTGGGCTTGAGAGAATGATTAGGCACAGAGAGGTTGAGTGCCCTGCCTGGGGCCACAGGAGAGCAGAGCTGCTGGCAGAGGGAACACAGAGAGTAAAGTCACTGGGTGGTGGAAATGGGCTGGCTGGCTTGATGGGGGGGGGCTATCTTGGTTGCAGTAGAGGAGCACAAACAGCAGGGCAGGCGTGATGGGCCAGGAACACTGTGCTTATGTTGTAGGAGGCTAACGGGCCTGCCGATGGCTATGCTGCAATTGCCCAGGCGGACAGGTTGACTCAGGAGCCTGAGAGCATCCGAAAGTGGAGAGAGGAACAGAAGAAGAGGCTGCAGGAGCTGGGTGAGGGCATAGCTGGGAGAGCTGATTCCAGCAGGGATGGCTGGGGCCCGATGGGTGGGACAAGGTGAGGCAGCCTTGGAGTCTGTACAGGCCCACTTGGCTGAGGGTGGGTGCTGGGGCTGCTGCCTGGGGGCCAAGGGTAGGGCATCCAGGGTGGCTGTTCCCCACAGAAAAGTTGTGCTCATTCTTCCACTGGGCTCACAGACGCTGCCTCTAAGGTGACTGAACAGGAGTGGCGGGAGAAGGCCAAGAAGGACCTAGAGGAGTGGAACCAGCGCCAAAGCGAGCAGGTTGAGAAGAACAAGATCAACAACAGGTGAGTGACCCTGGGGACCCAAGGGGAGCTGAGGAGACTAAGGGCAGTCATGGCAGCACGAGGGGTGGCTGTGAGGAGATGAGGTGAGCCATGAGTACCTGAGGGGTCTGAGGAGGCAATGAAGGGCATGGTGGTGTTGGGGCTGTCTTGAGATGGGTGATGTAGTAAAGACATGGAGGAAAGAGCTGCTGGAAGCCTGGGGTTCCTCAGCACGCCCATTCCTGAGCCCTCTCTGTGACTGACAGGCAGCAGAACGGGTGCCACAATGGAGTGTGACTAGACTCTCTAGGACCCTGAGCCCTCTGTAGGTAACTCAGAGAGGCACAGGCCTGGTAGGGAGTGAAGAGCCAGCCTGAGTATTTGATTTTACTTCTTATAGAAATGACAGTACTTCATCCCAGTGTGGCTAAGGGATGAGCATTAGTGGCCTGTATAAACAAAAAGGCCAGGACAGTGGCATTGGGGCACAAATGAAGTCAGTCAGCAGTCTCCCTGCTGCTCAGCTGAGCTTCCTTCTGCTCTGGGTTTCCTGTTGGACGTACACTGTGTATGGGAGCAGCGGCTTCAGTTTTCTGCTCTACTGGGTTGGCAAGCTCGGTGAAAACAGCAAGCATATAGCAGCTCCTGCCAGAGTTGGCTCGGGCTATGTGCCCAGGCCAGGCCCCTGACTGTAGACAGGAGGGGGGCACTCCAATGGGACCCAGCCAGGGTGGAAGTCTCATTCATTGGGCTGCACAAGGGGGCCAGTGGACTGCAGGGTGAGCAGCTGATCCTGTAAAGCACAGGCCAGATAGGGGCGTGGGTGCAAACCAGAGAACATGTTTGTGGACATGGATGCTCTCCTGCTTTGGATGCTGTGCTCTTCAAGATACAAGATCTTCCCGGGAGGGAGATATAACCAAAATGCTACGTGCCAAGTTGGACACTGGGTGTCAGATGAGGACCCTTCTGTGTCCTCTAGGAGTTCAGAGGAGTGAATCACACGTGCGCAGCCAAACTTGGATCTATTGGGACTCTATGCGTGAAGATCATAGAAGCAAAGAAACAACTAGCATGTCAGAGAAGAACCAGTGTCTAGACCAGTGTTTCTCAACCTGTGGGCCACAACGCCCCCCTCAGGGTTGCTTATCCGTATCTCACATCAGATATTTTCATTATGATTCATAACAGTAGCAAAATTACAGTTGTGAAGTAACAACAAAATAACTTTATGATCGAGGGTTAGCACAGCATGAGTGTTAAAGGGTCTCTGCATTAGGAAGGTTGAGAACCACTGGTCTAGAGACTTGTCTTTGAGGGATGATGATGGTTCATCAGGAAAAGGATTAATATAAGGAAGAACATTCTAGAGCTGGGAGCATATAGTGTGTTGTTGGTCTACAGGGAGTCAAGGTATAGAGGGAATGGTTTTAGAAGTAGGTGGCTTATGGGAATGGCATTGGAAGGGTCTTGGGAAGAGACCTCATTGAGCATTAGGAAGCCATCAAAGGTATAGCACTCCCCACTCTTATGGGTAATTGTTAGCTTTTAAATTGTACTTCCTAACATGTCTCCTATGGAGGTACTAACACATATTTCTCTTTCTCTTTAACCCTGTGCCTGCCTGTCTTGCTGTCTGTCTTCCCCCACCTAACTCCTTCTCCTAACTTTCTCCTCAAGGATCGCTGACAAAGCGTTCTACCAGCAGCCAGATGCTGATGTCATTGGCTATGTGTACGTGTCTCTGCTCTCTGCAGGCAGCTGTGGAGGGCAGCCCAGAGGTTTTTCAGAGTCTCTTGTCTGTGTGGTATAAATGCATGTGGCTGGGCTCAGAGCAATGACCAGAGCAGCAGGCGAACTCCAGGGCCAGTGCAGCCCTTGCCTTTCACCCTTCCATTTCTGTCCCTCCAGCAAACTGGAGGCAGCTTTGCCCATTAGAGTTCCCAAGTGGGGGCGGAGGAGGGCATGCACTACCTAGCGTCACATGGGAGGGCAGGGGTCACAGCAGCCTAGTTCTTCTCTGAGATGCTTCTTGTGGATGGGTAGGTGAGAAGGGGAGTTTTATTGGACAAACACCAAGCATAGAGTGCTGAAGGCATAAACAGTAAGGGATGTCTTTGTGTCTACCCTGCCCCCACCCGAGCGCACTGACTTGACTGTGATGCCCGGCCCACTCCACAGCAGCTCCTCTCCTGTGTATCTGAGTTTGGAATCTGGCTGGCACTCTGCTGCTCTGGATTTGGAATGGCAAGCGGGTTTCCTCTCATACCAGCCCCAGGCGTAGGTAGTGCGCTCTGGACAGCAGTGTTGTTTACTCATTTCACACATGTCCTTACTGTTCCTGCTGGAGCCAGGCCTGCTGAACCACACGCCACTGCAGCCTCTGCTGCCATCTGCAGTGTTCCTCCCTTACACAGCACGGACACAGCAGGTAGCAGCCTTCCTTTCCTTCTGCCCACCCCCTCCTTCACCCATCTGGCCCTAACCTGCTGGTACTAATCCCATGCCAGTCACTGGTCAAACACAGAGAAGAGACACATAGCCCTCACTCTGCGAGTTGCTCATGATGGGAACACATTTATATTACGAGCTCTGGAAGCTGCCCTCTCTGCTGAGGACCCAGTGCTTCAGGCTCATGACTCTTGGCTGCACCTTAAGATTTAAAGATGAACCGCTGGGTAGTAAGGGCTGAGAAGGGCACTCTAGATGGGAGAAGCAGCTGGGGCAGAGGACTGGAGAGGACTGAGGGGTGGGGCTTGTGGGGATGGATGGACACTGAGGCTAGGAGGTCCCGGCAGGACTCTCTGTTGTGCTAGGCTAAGAAACGTAGATTTAACCTCAAGGCAGTGGCGAGCCATGGAGGTTTCTAACAGGGAAAGGGATACCTGGCAGGTGTGGGTGCTGTAGAACACTGCTGGGTTCAGTGCTCCTCATGGACCCAAGGAAATGGTCCAGAGGACCCAAGGAGGCTACGAAGGAGACAGAATTGGAATCAAGACTTCTCAGCCTTCTACCTGCCCACACATTTCCAAGGGAGCTTGAGCAAAGCAGATTCTGGTTCTTCAGGACTGAGGTGAGCTCAGCCTGTTTCTAACAAGCTCCATGGGGATGCCCATGCTGCCGGCCATGGCCCACAGATCAGCAGTAAAGACAGAGGGCAACCTCTTGACCCTGATGGGCAGCTCCAAGGATAAATCCTTCATCACACCCGCTGTCCAGCCACGCACAGCATAGACCCGTCACCATGGCTGCTCAGGTCAGAGAACAGCTCAGAAGAGTGGAAGCCATGCTTCTCCTTGCACAGGTTAGCCAAGTACACTGCAGAAAGACAAGATCATGACAGACGGCCACGTCATTGAGCTTGGGCCAGCTCTTCTAGTAGGTGTAACACAGTGGGGTCACCTGGAGAGCTCTGCTAACATCCAGACCCACTTCCCAACTGCCCCCCAACTTTGTATCCTTTCTTCCCCCTCCCAAATAACTGAGTCCAATTGGTGCTGTTCATCAACTCCTCAGTATGGACCTATGGGGAGCCACACCAATAAACAAAACTGACTTTCTCTCCCCCAGAAGCCATAGGCTGTCTATACAGCTCCTCAGTTACAGGTGAGGGCTCGTGAACCCTTCCCACTCCATGCTAGAATGCTGACTGGTTTGCTCTTGTACAGGTAACCAGCTCCTGTGAGTTCATGCCTGCCAGTGTCCTGTCATGACAGAAGACACTTGCTCTCCATCCCTCTTGACCGCTGGCTCTATAAGATCTTTCTGTCCCCTTTCCACTATGGTCACTGAACCCTGGTGTGTGTTACAGATGTCCCAATTACAGCTGAGCACTCTAAGTCAGTGACTTTCAAAACTATCAACCAGAAATTCTAAAGTGTGGTAGAGTTCTTGCCTGTCATACCTACAGACAGAAATTCAACACCCGGCACCATCTAAACAAGCAGAGACTCCTGAAGCAGAGATCACCCCAGTTTTTATTCTAGCATGATTCCAACTGGAGCAAAGTTTCCAATAGAGCCTTCCCCAGGCTGTGACTCCATCCACACAGAACTTTCGAGCTCAGGTTTCTGTAGTCATATATGCTTGTAGGCAATCCTACAGCCATTACATAGTTTGTTAGGGGGTTAGTCAGTGTTCTCTCTTGGTGAAGGTCTTGGAGGTGTTGCAAACAGTTGAGGTAGAGGTAGAGACATAGCTTAGTGGTAGACTTACCCAAAATATCTGAGGCCCAGGTTCAATCCCTAGTACTGAAAAAGAAGGACAGAAAGGCAGGGGGAAGCTGGTGGCTTTTACCAGGAACCCCAGTGCGGGAACTCATGATGGAAAGATACTGAGTGAGCTGAGCCCAGTGTGATGGCACACACTGTGCTCTCAGCAAGGTCAGGAGTTTAAGGTCAGTCTTGGCCATGCACCTAGCCTGGCCTATGTGAGACCCATGTAAACAAAGACAAACAAAAAGGAAAGGGTAGGAAGGGAGAGACAGAAAACAGAATATCCAGTCTAGGAAGGCCTTTCTGAGGAGGTGAAGCCCACCCTGGGAATGAAATGATAAGCAACGTGCTAGCCGGGTGCAGCGGTACACACCTGTATTCTCAGTACTGGGGAGCTAAGGCAAGAGGACCCCCTGAGCTCAAGAGTGAAAGAGCAGCTTGGGCTCTAACAAAAAGCAATAGGTATGAGCCAGTGAAAACCCCTCTCAGAAGGAGGTGACAGTAAGTTCAAAAGCCCTAGTCTAGATGATTTAGGCTTCCACTCTTAGGCCTAGGTTTTTTTCTAGGTGGCTGAAATCATAGGGCGCAGGGCTGGGGAAACTTCTGGCTAATGCCCCAGAGTAGGCTGCACACCACAGACTGATGGGAACAGAACATTAGTTACCCAGGAGAAGACAACCATGAAAACGCCTGTCCTTTCTCCACCTTCAGGGCATCCGAAGAGGCCTTTGTGAAGGAATCCAAGGAGGAGACCCCAGGCACGGAGTGGGAGAAGGTAGCCCAGCTGTGTGACTTCAACCCCAAGAGCAGCAAGCAGTGCAAAGATGTGTCCCGCCTGCGCTCGGTGCTCATGTCCCTGAAGCAGACACCACTGTCCCGCTAGGTGCCTGCTGTTAAGAATGGCCACAGAGCATGGGCCTTGCTGGGGCAGAGGAGCAGCTGCTTCAGCCAGGGTGGAACTTCCTCTGGCAGCTGCCACACACATCCTGTTCTATTCCTTTGCTTCTCTGGGAGCTGGGAAGTGGGACCCTTACCCCTTTGAACCCCCACTCCCTCCTGGCCCCATGTTCCAGCCCCTCAAGACTCCTGAGTTCACTCAATTGTGACTGTCCCTCCTGATGTATTTTTTCTTGGCTTAAAGGGTATGTTAACTCTTTTTACACTTATTTATTATTATCCTCTTTCTCTGGAAGCTGCAACTGGTGTCAGGGCTTGGTTTGTGCTTACAACTTTCCCAGCTTCATGCCCTCAAGAGGTGAGGATGTACTCTTGCAGACTCAGGAGTTGCCAACTGGAAGCAGGAATCCCAAACTCTGTGTGCTGTCTCCCCCAACAAGAGGAAAGACAAACTCTCACAGAACACTTTTGCAACCTTGCTCTTTATGATTTCTTTAACAAGCCTGAAGGTAGGGTCTCTGCTAAGAAAACTATGGCTCCCAGAGCAGAATCAGCTTGCAGTGTAGAAAGCAGGTGAGGTCAGTGACCTCTGTGGTGTCTGAGACTGAGCACATCAACTGCCAGACCTTCTTTCCTGGGAGTGACCGGGACCCTCTAAGATGTGGCAGGCCTGCTGCACACAGACGCACCTCCCCTCCTCAGTTGTTCCAGCCTGTGGGCCTGTGGACCTGGGGTAAACAACAGTGACCACACCTCCTTCCCTTTAGCTGAGGCTGTAAACAGGACATTTAAGCCATTATTCTCTCCATGTGTTTAAAAAGATCTGAGTAATTGCCAACAGTATTTGTGCCCTAAGACTGCTATAACAAAGTGCTAAAACCTGGGTGTCATAGAGCATCAGAAATTTGTTCTCACAGTTCTGGAGGCTAAATTCCCAAATCAGAGACCCATGAAGCCACTCCCTTTGTAGCTGCTAAGGCAAGATCTGTGCCTCTAAGTTCCAGCAGCTCAGGCATCCCTTGGCTTGCAGAAACAGCCCAACCCTCTGGTTCTGCCTACACCCTCATACGGCTGTCTTCATCCTCCTCCCATATATGTCTTGTCCATATGGAACAATGGGCATAATTGTCCAAGTTTTGTTAAAAAATATGGATACTAGTCTTACTGGACCAAAGTCTACCTTAAAGACTTTAATTATTAATGGCTATAAAGTTCCTATTGCTAAAATAATACCTAAAGAATTGAGAGTTGGAATCCAACTCTCCCGTGTATTTTAGGGGGTGGGCATCGTAACAGGAACACAGTGGACATGACCTTGTAAAGGGGTGCCATCTTCAGTTCTTTATGCTCTGCCCTTGCATCTTGCACTGGGCTTCACAATGCAGTGTTCAACGCTGGCAATCTGCCTCCCAGCTAAGACCATGAAGGAGGTGCAAACGCCTGGCTCTAGTCATGGACCTTCCACTCAGATCTAAGTCGTGTCAGGCACAAGAAATGTACCTTCACTTTCGTCCCATTTCCCAGCTTGAAGCAGGTGTTGAGAGGGTGAGAGTCACACATGGGAGGAGCTCAGCTCCTCAAGTCAACACAGTGCTGACCACAGACCCACAAATGCCTGCTGAGACTTTTGCGTCAAAAGCTGGGTGGTATAGATCAGCAGAGCCTGAGGGCCTCTGAAGAGACAGAACAGGAGTAAGAAGTAGACAAAGGATGGTGGTGGTGTGGGTGTTGGACATCCCAACTCCAACAGGAATATGACAGGCCTCATCTAAAGGCTATAGAAACTTGAAGACTGCTGGCAAAGTTCCCCCTATTCCACCAAAAGGAACAAATTTTGGCCCACTGAACTAGAATCCCAAGGATGAACGTTTGGGACACTCTACTTTTAACTAATGGCCAAGTGACTTGACAGTTACCAGGAAAGTTTGGGTGGCACTAGGATCTGTTTCTCTCTCAGACTGGAGGTTGAACCTAGGGCCTCACAAGGACCACATGCTGTACAACTGACTTGTATCCCCAGACCATTTAAAATTTTGATATTAGGTCTCACTAAGTTACTCCTCTAGCTGATCTTGAACTCTTGAAATTACAGGTGAGATTCTTCTCCCTCAATCCGCAGGGAAGTTGAGGCTATAGGCACTATCAGGCCCCACTGATTTCTACAGGCCAATCCTACCAACAGCCTCCTGTTCCTTCCTAAAAACATGGACCAAAAATCAGGGCTTTGACCATAGGTATGAGATTAAGAATTCATCACATTACCAGTGTATTAAGGCTTTATTAAGTAAGTAGTTAAGGGGACGCATCACAGATTTTTAGTGTGCAACCCAACTGAAGTGAACCTGGGATTTCGCGGGGAGGAGGACAGACATCAGTCACAAAAACCGGTCACTTCCTCACCCAAATGATGACAACAGGGTACAGTCAGAAACGGAGGGAATACGTCTGACAGGACTGTTTGTAGCTCCTGGGTTTTACAATGATTTCCATGGAGCTCTCAAGGCCCGGCCAGATACTCAGGGTCGAGACTTCATAGCAGATGCCGCTAACCCCAACAAGATGGCTACGACCGTGAAACCCTGGGCAGCGATCCGGGTGCGCATCATCATCTGGGAACGGTGGCTCTGGCCGCGGTGGAAGCAGTAAAGGCCATAGGAGAGGGCAGCCGCCGTACCCAGACAGCCTGGGGAGAGGACAACACACACAGGGGGCAGCAGGTTGGGTCCTGCACGTTCTTTGAGGATGTAGCCCACCTCCACTCTCCCAGAGCCTCGTTTTGTAGACGACAACAGGAGGGCGAGAATGGGAAGGTCGAGTTCTCTTCATCAAGCTCCGCAAAACGCTCCGATCCGTTTCAGTTCTCCCCGCCCTACCCTTTCGTCACATCTTCCGCACACTCCCTTTCCCTCACCCAAGGCGTACCTGGTCCGCCCCTATTTCATTCCCCCACGAAATCTCTGACACCTCAATCTTCGGTTCCTAAAGCACACACTTACCTATGGGGACCATTGGGTTCTCACGGGTCTTGCGAATAAATTTCTCCTTGAAGCTCTCTGGGTTGCTGTAGACCGTGGGACTGAAGCCCTCGATGACTGGAGCCTGGGACGGATCGAAAGGCGCCTCTGAACTGACAGGACGGGGAGCCGCCATAGCCACCGGCACAGAAACAGGTAGGACAAAAATCCGGACGTCGAACCCCGCCTTCTGATGAGGTCACCACGAGGGCGGGGAAAGAACCTGCTGAGGGTAGTACGCAGGCGCTATTGCCAACTTTATTCTGGGAGTTGTAGTAAATCAATGTGGAGGCGCTACTAGAAAGACTACATTTCCCGAGAATTCCTGCGCGCTTGCTTGCGTGCAGAGCCTGTTAACACGCGGTTCTGGTAGTGTGGTCAAGAGTTAGAGCTGCTGCTTCTAAGTTTGAGCTCCTGGTGCGGCAGTCTGCGAGATGCCCAAGGCCAAGGGAAAGACTCGGAGGCAGAAGTTCGGTTACAATGTCAACCGAAAGCGTCTGAACCGGAATGCTCGTCGGAAGGCAGCTCCACGGATCGAGTGGTGAGGGGCCAGTTCGGAGGCAGGGGCCTCGGCTGGGATCGACGGCGAGGTGACAAGAGTCTCCATCTCTCTTTCTTTGCCGTTAGCTCTCACATTCGACATGCCTGGGACCACACCAAATCCGTGCGGCAGAACCTGGCGGAGATGGGGTTGGCCATGGACCCCAACAAGGCGGTTCCCCTCCGAAAGAGAAAGGTACTGATAAAGCAAGGTTAGGAACGTTCCTCATCTCCACCCTAGCCCTTCCCTATTTTTCTTCATCACCTTCCTTCATTGAGCTGAGTTTCAGAATTTGATCTCCCCGTACATCCTTCCCATAATTTCGACAAAGTCATTTGCTTGCACTAATTCTGGCCAAAGCCCCTTAACGACTCACACTTCCTCCTCAGCACACGTACGGGCTTGGTTTGTAGTGTCATTCCTCCTCCGCTTACCATTTCTTCTTGGGCCTGTTTGGGAGTTCAGTGGGATTTTCTAGACTATGTCTTTTTTCTGTCCTTGACTGTCCAGAGCTTGAGACTGCCTTCCGTTATCCTTCATGTGAGGTATCTAGTTATTTCCCAACAAATCTATCAGGATCACCCTTTGAGCCTTTCAAAAATAGCACCCCACTTTGCCCAATATCCTCTTTCCTGCTTTAATTCACAGTAATTGTAAGCACGTAATGGTATGTTATTCATTTGCACATCTGTATATTCAATGTGCGTCTTCATCCCTTAACATAATCTTGAGTTTTGTTCTCTACTAAATTCTCAGGAAGCTAAGCTGTGACAGGTTAGTTAACCTAATAAATGGGCTTGCTGAGTGAATTTGGTGCATTGACTTTAGGCAAGTTTCTCTCTGTTCCTTCAGGCAAGTGAAAATGGCACAGCGGTTCTTTAAAGCAAACCTTAAGCTGTAACTAAGCGCTGTCGGGTAACTGACATGAAGAAACTATCAGACATCGCTACCTGTGCAGTGTTTCACCGGGTTACCACACAGCAGAGTAGGAAAGGCACAGTCATAGAAAGATGAAGGGCTTGCTAAATTGCTTGAGTGTGGGCGTGAGCCTTCGGTGGGGCTTGGCGGGTCAGAGGTCAGCTTTCAGGAGTTGGTTCTCTTTCCACTTCGGGTTTTAGGGATTGAACCCTAGTGGGCATCTTGATAGCCCTGCTTGTGTTTCTCTTGATAACTTTGCTGGGACTTCAGGGGTTAGTCTGTTATCTAGTTCTGCCTGACCTCAGGCAGGGATTTTCTTACACTATAGTTGTGTTGTGGACAGTGTCCTTGCTTAGTCCTATCAGACTTTCTCTGATCAAAAGTGCTTGTTTGTTGGTCTCACAGGCTTTGTTCTTACAGGTAAAGGGCATGGAGGTAGATGTGGAGGAGAGACCCAAGGACCTTGTACGGAAGCCCTACGTGGTAAATGGTGAGTGTGGGCTGTGTTCTAGGCCACCATCCTGCCTGTTGAAGGTGGAAAGGCACTCGGTCCCTTTACTACGGTGGGAGACGACACTGTCTGATCGAGGGCTCGGAAATAGCACTGTGTCATAGCTGAGACATTTTCCGGCTAAGATAGATGAGATTTAAATGTATGAACTCAGGTAAGACAGAGACATTAACAGAAGATAAAATTGGGTCTGAAAGGATGAAAAAGAAACTAATAAGTCTCAAGTTTGTTCCCAGTTTTACACGAACTTAAGATGAGCTGATTTGTAGAGAGTCTGCTGTTGTTTAATCTTTCCAGTGACAAATATAAATTCCCTGTGAGTTTGACCCTGCAGGAAAGAAAGAATATTCTGTAATTCTTACCTACTTACCCTTGCCTATTGTGGGTTTATTTTTAACTTTGTATTTGGGAGTTGAACCCAGGGCCTCATAAATGCTAAGTATACATTCAACCTTTTTTTTTTTTTTTTTTTTGAGCCTGTTCTGGAACTAGCTCTAGTAGACCAGGCTGACCTTGAACTCACAAAGATCCACCTGCCTCTGCCTCCCGAGTGCTGTACCACCACCACCACCCCAGGCTCAACCTTTTAACTATACCTCCATTCAGGTGGTTTTTTTGTTTGTTTTTCTTACCACATCTTCTGATTTGAATCTCCTGATTTGAATTGACAGATGTTTGATATGAAATTACCTGAGTCTTATCTTTAGCTTATCTTTGTAATTCACATGAGAATTTTACACTGTTCAGGGGCTGGAGACATAACTCAGAGGTTAAGAGCACTGGCTGCTCTTCCTGAGGTTCTGAGTTCCAGCAACTACATGATGGCTCACAACCTTCTGCAATGAGATCTGGAACCCTTTTCTGGCATGCAGGCATGCATGCAGACAGAACACTGCATAGTAAATAAGTCTTTAAAAAAAAAAAATAGTTCATTAAAAAAAATTTACACAGTTCATTGTGGGTGTGGGGAGAATTACTACACCTGACAGTATATACAAAGCTACATATACTTAATGTAGTAATATAATTTATTTATTTTTCTCCAGACAGGATCTGTGTTGCCCTGGTTGGCCTTGAACTCACAGAGATCCACCTTCATCTGTTTTCTAAGTTCTGGAATTAAAGACATATTCCACCGTATCCTATAAGAATTTTTTTTTTTAAGTTTTAAATTGTCGCTAAAAATGTTACATTTAATCCCAGCTCTCGGGAGGCAGAGGCAGGTGGATCTCTGTGAGTTCAAGGCCAGCCTGATCTACAACAAAAGCTAGCTCTGGGACAGGCCCCAAAGCTACAGAGAAACCCTGTCTCGAAAAAACAAAACAAAACAAAACAAACACATAAATTTACCTTCTTGGTCTTTTAAAAATGTGCGGTTAAGCTGGGCAGTGGTGGCGCACGCCTTTAATCCTAGCACTTGGGAGGCAGAGACAGGTGGATTTCTGAGTTCGAAGCTAACCTGGTTTACAGAGTGAGTTCCAGGACAGCCAGGGCTACACAGGAGACCCTGTCTTGAAAAACCAAAAAGTAAGCAAACAAATACAATGTAACTGTAAGTTCAGTTATGTTGAATGTATTCATACTGCTATAAACCAGCTCTCCTGAACTTTGGTTTTGCAAAGCCGAGGTTGCCTTTGACAGCCATGTCAAAGATGATTTTGACTGTAAGAAATTTTAGTGCCTCACACTTAGATCAGATTGGACTACATTGTTTCTATAGTTTGCCCATTTGCCTCGCATTTTTTTCCTACTTGCTGTGCTGAGATTGGATTCAGGGTCTTATTTGTGCTGGGAAAGCATGCTCCGCTATTGTCTGCAGTGTGTCTGGCTTTTATTTGTGGCTTTTGTTTGCTTGGACAGAGTTTTGCTATATATGAGGCTAGCTATGAATTTGAGATTGTTTTGCTTTAGCCTCCTAAGTGATTGGCTCCATGGTCCCAATTTTCCCTTCATATGGTGCAGCAAGGGATAGGGTTCAGCAATTCAGACCTTCCCATTTCAGACACTGGCGTAATACACCAGGAAGAGCTCTTCCGGTGATAGTAGCGCTGGAAGGGAGCCCAGCTTTGCATCTTTCTGCCCTGGGGCCTGGGACTGGTTAAGACTGGTGAGCTTAGTGTATTTCATTTTAAATCATAAATTGGGAATTGCTTTTCAGGGAGTTGCCACCCTGATGGATGAGCAGTGGTGGAAGGCTGACTTTGGGATTCTAGGGCCTGAAGAAGGGAGCTCTGGCTCTGATTTTGGGACTGTGCTGTTCTTGTGTCCTGGGGTTGGGTGGAGGGGTGTTTGAGCAGCTCAAGTAGTGCGGAAGGTAATGCCTTACTCCATTTCTGGCTTCTTTTACTCCAGACTTGGAAGCAGAAGCCAGCCTCCCAGAAAAGAAAGGAAATACCTTGTCTCGGGACCTCATTGAATATGTTCATTACATGGTGGAAAATCATGGGGAAGACTATAAGGTGAGGCCTCCTGGGAAGAACCACTTGGGCTTACTGGGAAAATACACTGGGCTGTTTCAGCCTGATCTGAGATGGAATAGAATGAAAGAGGAGTCTACAGAGGAAAGCATCCTGGTATT
The DNA here is from genome assembly GCA_963919715.1 of Microtus obscurus. Lineage (NCBI taxonomy): Eukaryota > Metazoa > Chordata > Mammalia > Rodentia > Cricetidae > Microtus > Microtus obscurus. The sequence continues at coordinate 31,848,528 of CAWTZC010000010.1, read as the reverse complement.
TAAAGATTCTTATGTGTATGAGTGCTTTGCCCCTGTGTGTGTGTATTACATGCATGCCTGGTACCCGTGGGGGTCAGAAGAAGGTATTGGATCCTTTGTAACTAAAGTTAAAATTATGAGCTGCCATGTGAATGGGAACTCTTCACTGCTGAGCTTTTCCTTCTGCCTCCCAGCACACTGTGAGGTTACAGACGCACACCAGTGCATTTGATTTTTTATACAGGTTCTGGGGTGCGAACTTAACACCAGGCTTAGACAATGTGCTGGCTAGGTTCATGTCAACTTGACACAAGCTGGAGTCACTGGAGAGGAGGAAGCCTCAGCTGAGAAAATGTCTCTATATACTTAGGCTGTAGGCAAACCTATAGGTCATTCTCTTCTCTCTTTCTCTCTCTTTATCTCTCTCACACACTCTCTTTTGTTTTTTAGACAGGCTTTCTTTCTTTCTGTAGTCCTGGTTGTCCTAGAATTTCCTCTGTAGACCAGACTGGCCTCGAACTTGCAGAGATCCATCTACCTCTGCCTCCCAAGTGCTGGGATTAAAGGCATGCACCACCACACCAGGATAGGGCTTTTTTTTATTTTCTTTTCTTTTTGTTTTTTGTTTGTTTGTTTTGTTTTGATTTGATTTTTAGAGACGGATTTCTCCGTGTAGCCCTAGCTGTTCTGGAACAAACCAGGCTGGCCTTGATCTCAGATCTGCCTGCCTTTGCCTCTCAAGTCCTGGGATTAAAGGTGCATGCCACAACACCTGGATTGCATTTTCTTAGTGATTGAGTTGCGGAGGACCAGCCCACTGCCACCCTCGGTTCTATAAGAAAGCAGGTTGAACAAGCCAGTAAGCAGCACTTCTGTGGCTTCTGCATCAGCTCCTGCCTCCAAGGACCATGACTGAGGATATATAAGCCAAGTATTCTCTTTCCTCTCTGAGTTGCTTTTTTTTTTTTTTTTTTTTTTGTTAGCTGTTGCTTCATTTTGCAAATTGATTTGATTGAATTCCAGCCTTTTGTACAAAAACACATGTTAGGAATTTCCCTGATTTTTTAAAAAAAGATCTGGTTACCCAGCCTGCTAGCACACATTTGTTTGTTTTTTGAGACAGGGTTTTGCTGTCTTGGTTATCCTGGAACTTGCTCTGTAGACCAGGTTGGCCTCAAACTCAGAGACCTGTCTGCCTCTGCCTCTCAAGTGTTGGGATTAAAGGCGTGTGCCAGAACAGCCACGGCTGTTAGAGAGACCCTGTCTCAAAAATAAATAGATGAATAAATGAATGAATGAATGATCTGGTTATGTTGGATCTGAACTTATATGAAAGTAATTGATTATGATGGTCCCAGCTTTTTTTTTTAATTAATTAATTAATTTATTCATTCATTATGTGTGCAGTGTTCTGCGTGCGTGTACACCTGCACTGCAGGCCAGAAGGGGGCACCAGATATTATAGGTTATGAGCCACCGTGTGGTTGCTGTGAGTTGAATTTAGGACTGCTGGAAAAGCAGCCAGTGCTCTTAACCTCTGAGCCATCTCTCCAGCCCCTGCACCCAGTTTCTTAAAGGCCCACTGCTCTTTCAGGCTTGTCTGGTCCCTTCCCTAAGGAGGGTATCCTTTTCCCAGCCTTTTAATGCAGAAAGACATGTCTCTGACTGTTTTGGTTTAATTTTAGAGAGGGTCTATGTAGCCCTGGCTGGCCTGGAACTCAAAATGTAGACCTAGAAATCTGTCTTCTACTGAGCAGTGGTGGCGAATGCCTTTAATCCCAGCACTCGGGAGGCAGAGGCAGAGGCAGGCCGGGTCTCTGAGTTTAAGGCCACCTGGTCTACAAGAGCTAGTTCCAGGGCAAGCTCCAAAACTACAGAGAAACCCTGTCTCGAACACCCTCCCCCCCCCAAAAAAAAGGAGGAAATCTGTCTTCCTCTGCGCCCCCCCCCCTTTTTCTCTTTATTATTTGATGTGTGTTGAGTGTTTTACCTGCATGGATGTATGTGCACCACATGTGTGTCTGGTGCCTATGAAGGTCAGAGAGAGCACTGGATGGGTCCTCTCTACGAGCAGCCAGTGCTCTTAACCACTGCACCAACTCTCTAGCCCTCTAATGACTTTTTTTTTTTTTTTTTTTTAAATATTTATTTATTTATTATGTATACAATATTCTGCCTACACGTACCCCTGCAGGCCAGAAGAGGGCACCAGGCCTCATTACAGATGGTTGTGAGCCACCATGTGGTTGCTGGGAATTGAACTCAGGACCTTTGAAAGAGCAGGCAATGCTCTTAACCGCTGAGCCATCTCTCCAGCCCCCCTCTAATGACTTTTGAGGTGAGAAATTTGGACCTCAAGGATAGGAGTGGCAGGCTGGAGAGATGGCTCAGGGGTTAAGATCACTGACTGCATTCCAAAGGTCCTGAGTTCAATTCCCAGCAACCACATGATGGCTCACAACCATCTGTAATGAGATCTGGTTCCCTCTTCTGGCCTGCAGGTGTCCATGCAGGCAGAACACTGTACACATAATAAAATAATAAAATATTATTAAAAGAGAAAAAAGGATAGGAGTGGCATGCACAATTTAGGCAAAACTAGGATTTAGATTTGGCCTTCCTCATGTTGTCTGTCTTTCTTTATAGGCTATGGCCCGGGATGAAAAGAATTACTATCAAGATACCCCAAAACAGATTCGGAATAAGATCAATGTCTATAAGCGTTTTTACCCAACAGAGTGGCAATCCTTCGTTGATTCTTTGCAGAATAAGAAGATGGAGGTTGACTGAGTGGTGTGCATCCCCGGACAAGGAGTGTATTGTTTCAGACGATGCTGGCAAGGTGCCATAGAATCAGCTTTTACACACATACTCACTCTCTCCTTCATCAGAAGGAACTGTTTTTTTTTCTTTTTTTTATTTTTTTTTATTTTTGAGTGTGTTGGGGGGTGGTATCTCTCTAATAGCCTTAGATGTCCTGGAACTTGGCTTTATAGACCAGGCTGGCTTCAGACCCACAGAGCTCCACCTACCTCTGCCCTGAGTTCTGGGATTAAAGGGGAAGGTGTGCCACCCCCATACCTGGCTAGAGAAGGAACTCTTTAGAGGCTATGGTTTATACTTTCTTGGGGGCTCACAGAAAAGCCAGGACTGGCTCTTGTGTTCAGAGGTGATGCTTTATTTGAATGTGATCTGTACATAATAAAAGCATTTTGCCTGTGTGATGGGGTTTTCGTTGTTTTGAGACAGGGTTTCTGTGTAGCACTGGCTGGGATTAAAGGCGTGAAATGGTTTTGTGTTTCCTATGCCCAGCTAAGCTCTGTTCCAGGGAAAACTAACTTTATTAGGGCAGATTGCTCTTCAAGCTTGACAAGCACTGCAGTCATGGGTGTTTATGGGCACTGCCTTCCTCTTGAGTGCTCTCAGCCTTGGTTTCCTGGAAACTTGCCTGGAAGCCTGGGCTGCCTGTAGAAGGGTAAGGAGCAGGTCCTGTTTATTCACCTTTGATTGCTTTTGTTGGCCATGGCTTAAAGAAAATATCAGAGAGCCGGGCAGTGGTGGCGCACGCCTTTAATCCCAGCACTTGGGAGGCAGAGGCAGGCGGATCTCTGTGAGTTTGAGGCCAGCCCGCCTTCTGGAACTGGCAGTTCCAGTGTGCCACCCACTGGGCTTTCCGTGATGTGTCCATCCTCTGGTGCCAGGACTGCTGTATGCTTTGGCCTGAGAAGGTGATGCCTGTTTTGCAATAGGATCATGGGAAAGGGGTGAGGTGGGCATTTTAAGACCCAACTGCCCATAACTATGAATCATGTGAAAACCTTTTAAATTGCCAGACGCTCTTGGGAGCACCTATAGTCTGTAACACGCTCGGAAAGCATATCCTTTATACATTGCCTATAACATTTGGAAGATGTATTTTTTTAATAATTTATATTTTATGTATATGAATGTTCTGCATCTACACCTGCACACCAGAAGAAGGCTTCAGATCCTATTTTAAATGGTTGTGAGCAACAATATGGTTGCTGGGAATTGAACTCCGGACCTCTGAAGAGCGACCAGTGCTCTTAACCTCTGAGCCATCTCTCCAGCCTTTTGAATGCTAGGATTAAAGGCACCACCACTGCCTGGCTAAGATGCACTTTTATCTTTGTTATAGGGAAGACAACCGGTCAGAGGTATCCAAAGTGGGGGTGGGGGTGACATCAAATCTGTTCTGAAGGCAGCAGCCCATCCTTCCCACAGTATCGAGGGCCCTAGAATCTCATTAGTCCTTAGAATCTAGAGTATACAAGAAGCTCCTGTCTTTTGGTTTTGCATCTTCTGGCCTCTACAGAATTCAGATTTTGTGTCATTGACTAGAGGGTCTCCTTAACTGTATGTAGTTTGGGTGCCAGCTTCCAGAAGCCACCTCTGCTATGTTCCTTGTTCCCGGGGCGTGTAAGCTTCCTGTGTCCCTTTAGCTGTTTCTAACACCCTCACTCTGGTCCCTTCAGGTAGATTCCTTTCCAAGGGTTAGAAGGCTTTGGGTCACTCACTGTTCCAAAGGTAAGGGGTAAGGGACTGGAACTCTGAGCACTCAGCAGACTCCTCCCTCAGGATGAGGACTCATTGAATATACCCATTTTGGCATTGTATACCTCAGAAAGCTGACACTCCTGTTTACGCAGTTGCATCTGGGTACATGGGGTGGACAGACTCTTTCCACACATTGAGGAACTGCACCCCTGTCCCTTGATGGTCATCTTCCAGGTGTAACAGTGGGGGAGGTTGGAGAGTCCCTCTCCATAGCACCTAGAAAGGACTCTACCCTCTGAGGCTGGAAGGTAGTGTCTTCTCTGCCTGAATCTGGTCTGAGGTCTGGACCCAGGGCAGGAGGATGCCATAGACAGTCCGCAGATGGCTTCTGATGCTGGCCAATTCTTCCAAAACTAATAAGTACAGAATGCCCAGAAAGTGGTTACCTGGTTTTTTCCTGAGGATTTGAACCAAGTATGTGCTAAGCAAGGACTCTACCAAACTTAGATCATCAGCAGGCTTCCATGGCAAGCTACCCACAGTAGCATCTCACAGGCCTTTTATCTTGAGTCAAGGTCTCAGCTAATTGTCCAGCTGTCCTTGAACTCACTGTAAATGAGGCAGACTGATGCCATTAGTAGCTGGGATCACACACCAATAGGCCTGGTCTCAGGTAAATCTGCTTCAATAGACACAGTGAAACTCTTTATTCTGAAATTGATCCCTCCACCTGGGAGAATATGACAATTGAACACAATGATACTCATTAGACAAAGGACTTGAAAGTCAAGAAAAAGGGTCCCTCTCAGAGTCTGGTTCCAAGGTAAGCTTTTAAAGCACTGGAGAAGAAGGTGGGATTCTTAAAACAATGACAAAGTTTCTTACCTTCCTAATGATAAGATGAAGAGTTGCCAACAAAGTTTCAAATACTGGAAAATCCAAGTCATTCCTTAAGTATTTAATACAAAAGCAGAAAGATCACTTCTGGTGAGATTGCGGGAATTCCGTTCTTATGGGCAGGAGGAGTCCAAGGGCACAGTGGGCCCCTCTTCTGATGACTGTGCTCACTTCAACTTGGAAGCTTTCCACTTCCCAGGCTGTATGCTGGGCAACTGGCAAACAGCACACAGCCTATTTTCAAAAAGCAAACTGGAAGCCAGGCGTGATGGCCCAATGTTTCCTGCAATCCCAGCAGGAAGGAGGAAGGACAACTGTCATGAATTCAAGGCCACCCTGGGCTAGAGTAATACCTAGTCTCACTCAGCAGTCCTGGCAAAGCTCCTTTGCTTGTGCCAAATGAAGACTGGCTGTGCATTGCTTGATCACCACAGTCATGGAATGTTCACTGCAGAGAACACATAATTTCATTCTCTGCTTTTGCTGGTGAATAAATGGTCCCAGAAGGCTTGATGCACTCAGGGCCACTCTGTTGGCTCTTCTGTTGGTCCTGCCCTGTGTCCTGGGCCACAAGGCAGAATCTAAGTACTAGATTCCCTTCAAGTATTTATCTCCAATTATGGTCTTAAGGCCAGGCTGCGGGAGGGGGAAGCTATAGTTCTGTCTCCACTGACACCCATAGGTTACCTCAATGTCCATCATGATTCCAGATAGTTCTCAAAGCTTCAAATTTTCTTTGACAATCTAGGGTTTCAATTACAGCACCTAGAAACAGAACCTTGAACTTTGGCCTATTCCTTTGATAAATACATAAATAAATAAATAAAATGCCCCTCCCCCCCCAACTTCAGGCTTGTTCCAGTACTCAGGTTCCTTCCTTCTGTAGACTTATGTAAACATGGGCATTGGCACAGTTAGTGCAAAAGCAGCAGGCTGTCTCCAGACCTGGGAAAACCGTCCTTCACCTGTGCGGTGAACTGCACTTTGTGTGGGCAATAAAGGCTGGCAGGCCAGGCCTTAAGAGCAGGGAGGTGGTCAGAGCATTCTATGCTAAAGTCTTCAGGTTGATCCTCATTTGGCATTGCCAAGGCTGGCATTTAGGAAAAACTAGAAAATCACCTCCTCCCTTTAAAAATGATGGTCCTGGGGCCAGAAAGGCAGAAACACAAGGCCACAGACGAAGCAAGGATACACTGTGCTCCACCCAGACCCTTCCCACGTAGAAAACTATGATGTCACCCAGAGTGAACAGTCAAACGGGAGACCTGAAGGCTCAGGAGTACCTGTGATAACCACACTGGTTCTTCAACCAGTGGGACCTGCAGGGAGAGAGCACAAGTCCATGAAGCATCGCACTGTGTAGGAAGGCAAGGAGAGCTGGAGCTACACTACGGTCTCAGGTGAGGCAGTCACTGTCTCCCCTCTGCCTTACACCCTCCTGCCCCAGGTCCACCTCATCAGGAAGGCTTCTGCGTGGTTCTGGCCTTGCACTCGAGGGGACAAAGAAGGTGCTGATATGATGATCCTGCCCAAGGCTTAGGCCAGCAATGAAGATGCAGGAAGAAGCAGAACTGTGGTCTCCAACGCTGGGCAGCAAGCAGGTGGCTCCAGCTTAGGAAAGAAGCTCCAAGAGCAGTTTCCAGATGCGCACAGTGCCGGGTTCCTGGAAGCCAGATCCTGTAGGGGCAATGCTGGCTGCCAAGAGGAAAACCTCCCTCTGGTTGTTGCTAGCAAGCAGGCCCAGCTCCTGCTGCAGCTCCACCATACTCATGGCCCCACTCAGGTCCTGCAGTGAACACAAGCCAGTGACACATGGCTGTCAGACAATGCTTGCAGTGTGATCCCACCCTTGTCAACTATGAAAGACAGAAATGTTCAGCTACTACGCTGGGAAAAGCAGAATCCTATATCCCATGAGGTACCTCTAGACCTTACAGAACAAACTCAGTGCCCTCCTCCATCCTGACTTTCCTTTGTGGCTCCCTCTTTTCACGACACCATTCACTAGTGTGGTAAGAAACAGCCCTTCTTACTGTTAGGCACCATGATGGGCATCTGCCTACCAAGTTTCTGATTGACAACCCACTGAAGTGATGGGGAAATTGGTTCAGTGAAGTCACTTAGCTCCAGTAACAGAGATAATGGCAGAGCTAGGTTCCAAATTCATGTTGATGGCCAAACTTTTTGACTTTTTGGAATCCCTACTCCCCCCTCTCACACACACACTTTTTTTTTTTTTTTTATAGACAAGATTTCTCTGTGTAGCCCTGACTGTCCCGGAACTCACTCTGTAAATCAGGCTGGCCTTGAACTCAGTGATCTCCATGCCTCTGTCTCCTGAGTGCTGGAACTCCAGGCGTGTATCACCAGTACCCACTACACATATCTACTATGTAAGGCCATAGAGAGGGGTAAGTTCCAGACAGTCTAGCTTGGGGGGAGGTAAGGGAAAAGGCTACTGGTTGGCGATGGTATCTTTAAGTTTCATCACTGGCTCAAGATTCTTGGAGCAATCATACACAGGAGGCCCTCCCTTTCCTGTGTGGTTCGAAATTGCTCCCGCAGGCTGGTATATTTGAACGCTTGGTGCGAGGCTAGCAGAACGGTTTGGGAAGGATGAGGAAGTGTGCTCTGAAGGAGAAGTGTGACGGTGGTGGTCTTCAAGGCTTCAGAAGTGAAACTGTAAGCAAGCCCCAGTACACTCTTTTGTTTTTTTTTTGTTTTGTTTTTTGAGACAGGGTTTCTCTGTGGTTTTGGAGCCTGTCCTGGAACTAGCTCTTGTAGACCAGGCTGGTCTTGAACTCACAGAGATCCGCCTGCCTCTGCCTCCCAAGTGCTGGGATTAAAGGCGTGCGCCACCACCGCCCGGCCCCCAGTACACTCTTAAGTCACCTTGATCATGGTGTCGCTTCACAGACCCAGGAAAGGAACTAAGACACCTCCAGTTGGTTCAAAATGCTAGAATTTTTTTTTTTTTTTGAAAGAAAATGAAGTATTTCTAAGGCTCCAAGACACCTAGGGCTGGGCTTGGTGGCACACGCCTTTAATCTTAGCACTCAGGAGACAGGCTGGTGGATCTCAAGCTCCAGGACAGCCAAGGCTATCTCAAAAAAGTGAAAACATACAAAAAGGTAGAGCAGAACAGGCATAAATGGGAACTGTCCCAGGTAGATCAGGAAAAAATGGTAGTCAGATTTAAAATAATTATCAAGAGTCCTCTGATAGGGGGCTGGAGAGATGGCTCAGTGGTTAAGAGCATTCCCTGCTCTTCCAAAGATCCTGAGTTCAATTCCCAGCAACCACATGGTGGCTCACAACCATCTGTAATGAGGTCTGGCGCCCTCTTCTGGCCTGCAGGCATACAGACAGAACATTGTATACATAATAAATAAATAAATATTTAAAAAAAAAAATAGTCCTCTGATAGGCAGGGCAAATCTGACGGCAAAGAGACAAGTTAGAAACGTTGGCACAAGTCCCAAGGCACTCTGATTGTGGCGGTCGTCCTGGAGTTGAGGATGCCACATAAAGTCTGTCTGTCTGTCTGTGATCCTGAGGGCTGCTGAACCTGAGACAGCCCAATGGACCCAGGAAAAGGAAAGTGTCAAGGACAAATCGTTTTGCAGAGGGGTTGTGGGGGCTGGAACTTCAGAACCTAGGGCCTCATGCATACTAAACAAGCAACCTACCACTGAGTTCCACTCCAGCTAAACAACAGACTCCGAGGAAGATTGTTAGTGACAGCAGGGCCTGTCATGGGGGTATAGCCAGACTGAAGAGGGGTCATGGCTACCAGGTGTCCACACTGAGCCCCAACACAATGCATCCATATTATTACTTAATTCATATAGTTACTTAATATATTGCTTGTTACTTTTCAGCTTAGTGTAGGAGCAGGATGGTTCTAGAAACAGGCAGGCATTCCAGCTCCACCACCCTGTATGTCCCTATGGAGATTACCATCCTGCACCTCCACCCCACCCCCAGCAGCAGGTGTAGTGGCGCACAACTACAATTCCACTACTCAGGAAGAGACAGGCTTATGAATCCCAGGCCAGCCTGGGCCGCACAGTACACCTATCTGAGTGCTCAAGACCCTGTCTCGAAATCAAAGTCTTCAAAACTACACCTGCCATATAGTAAGTACTTAATAACTGTTCCTTCACCTCTCCTGGGTTAGAGAAGAGGGAGACGAGAGAAGACACCAGTTAGGGTGGAAAGATGACGGGGAAGAAGGGCAGTATTTCACGCTCTCTCTGGACATATGCACCCCCATCATGCCCAGGAATGTACGAGAATTCCCGCTGGCCTCAGCCCACCTCTCATAATCTCACCTGCTTGTTGGCCACCACCACAACAGGCAGATCAGGGTCCTTGTCCAGCAGTTTCTGTAGTTCTTGCCGAGCCCAGGGCAACCGCGGCCGATCAGTTGAGTCCACCATGAACACCAGCACGTCCACCTCATTCACAAACTCCTTCCAGTAGAAGCGCAGGTTCTGGCTGCCACCAACTGAAGAGAGGCCAAGGGACAAGTCAGAGCCCAGAGCTCCCTGTGGCCTGGCCAGACCCCCACCCCATCTCCAGCTTCTAAGGTTCCACTAGCCAGGGGCAAAGAAACACCATAGTCCAGAGCCAGGCAGCCCTCTTAAGAGAGGTCACTGCACTGCCAGACTCTTCTTACTGAGTGAAGAAGTTTCAGCAGACCCCACAGGGACTGTCTGTGACGGCCACACAGCACTAGACAAGTGATAGTCTTAGGCCACCTCGCCTCTTTACCAGGTCCTAGCTTCCTCCCTGTTAGTGATAACTGAGATCAGAAGTCGGGGTCCCGATGCCAGAAAAGCCAGCGCAATGCCACTCTCGACTCTGTCTCCACTCACTCTTGTTGCTTCTTCCTCTTCCTCTGGAAACACTGTACAGAGTCATGCTGAACGAGGTTACGGACATAGTGCCTGCACCTGGAGCTGCCCTTCTGTTCCTTTTTGCCCCTCTGCTCAGTCCCTCTTGGTTACCCTGTATCACCCCGTTCTGGTTCTATTAACTGTCCACTCTAAATCCCCCCAAAGCCCCAGCACAATGCCTTGGCACACAGCAGGCACTCATCAAGTATTTACTGAGTGCCTACCAGGTGCCAAGCACTGATCTGGGTGCTGGGGATGCAGACACACGGGCTGGAGTCCTGCTCTCAAGGGACCCCTTCCTGACCCAATGCCAAGCACTCACTGATCTGAGTGCTGGGGATGCAGAAATGAACAAGCTGGAGTCCGAATGGACCAGGCAATTACAAAAGGCATATTCTAGAAAGCAAGGAATCAGAACACAGGGAAGTGGCTAGGGGCTGTGGATGGTCTTGGACTGGGTGGTCTGGGAATGTCTCTTCAGAGAGGCTGGATGTGAAGTGAGTAGAGGCTGAGGAAAAGCAAAAGAAAGCATTCCAGTGACAGCAAAGAACAAATTCCATCTATCTGAGAAAGAGAAAGCAATGTGGTAAGGGACCTCGAGAGAGCAAGAGGAGAAGGGACAGAAGCTGGCCCTTTAAAGGTCTAGAATCTGTTTCTCAAAAGTACTAGCAGCTGACTGTGGACAGAAGTAGGAAGATCTATAAGGAAGCAGTTGTAGTCCTGGTGGGGGAGGCGAAAGTGGCTTGGACCAGGCAGCAACAGAGGGAGTAGGAGAGAGACAGTCTATCCAAGCACACAGCTTACAGAACCAATACCCCAGACTTCACAGTGAGTTCAGCAAAGTGTCACCAGTATTGAATTTGTCCCCCTACCAACTCTGCTCAAACCATGCACTCTCAGTTGGACCCAGGCCAGAATGCTGAGACCATGTGAGGGATGAGAGCTCTAGGACTTAATTGGAAATTTGGGATTTTTTGCTGATGTTGAGTTTTTTGAAACTGTGGCAATCTTCCTGCCATGGCCTTCTGAGTGCTGGAATTAGAGGTGTGACCCACCTTGCCTGACAGCAATCTGGGTTCGACTCCTAGATGAGGGAAGCCCTGAGCCTGGACTCAACACAGGCACATGGAAATACCTTTTCATACGGATGAGGAAAAGAAATGCTATTTCTGTCATATTACCCTCACTCAACACATGTCCTTGGCATAAGAAAAGACAGAGGGGCTGGGAAGATGGCTCAGGGGTTAAGAGCCCTGGCTGCTCTTCCAGAGGCCCTGAGCTCGATTCCCAGTAACCACATGGTGGCTCACACCATCTATGTTGTGATCTGATGCCCTCTATCTGAGGCATACATTCAGATAGAGCACTCGTATATATAAAATAAATAAATAAAATCTTTTTTAAAAAAGAGAAAAAAATCAAAATCAAAAACAAAAGCAAGAAGAAACAGAGAAAACTTGATGGGAGGTCCAAAATCTCAAGTAAGCATCAATGTTGTCTGCTACAACCAGGGAGAAGAGGTATGGCCAGGTTTGGCCATACCACAGTGCCTAAGACCAGAAGAATGAAGTCCCCTCAGGCCCAGAGTTAGGTTCTCAAAGCCCAATTTTATCACCCGTACTTAATAAACACATCTAGGCCTCATGGTTTTAGTCCTGTGGCTGAAAGTGCCCCCCTGCTTCCTCAAAGACTGGGATAGACCCAGGCTGACAAGAACTGCTACCTTCTCCATATTCTGGAAGCCCTTCCAACATCCCAAGAGGTTAGGACTGAGGGTAGGCTCCTCAGTTCCCTTCTGATTACTCACTCAGTAAGTCCTCCCAGATACCTGTGACGGTCTAAGCCTTTGGTCAGAGTGGAGGACATCAGTCTGTGACCAGGATGCTCGCAGCTCCATCAGGGACAGAGGGTGACGCGACAAACAGGGCAGCAGAAGGGGTACAGAACCAGGAAGGAGTCAGGGAAAGCGTCAAAGGAGTCAGTCACAAACTACAACTGAGAACTGGTCATGGTGGCAGAGACCTGTAACCCCAACACTCACAAGGCGGGGGGGGTGTCAAAAGTTTATGAGATCATCTCAAAACAAAGGGGGGAGGGCACACCTTTAATCCCAGCACTCAGGAGGCAGAGACAGGCGGATTGCTGTGAGTTCGAGGCCAGCTTCCAGGAAAGCCCTACAGAGTGAGTTCCAGGAAAGCCAGGGCTAATACAGAGAAATCCTGTCTCAAAAAATCAAAACCAACCAAAGAATGTCTAATAATAGTTATTAAGCATTCCAACAACAACAACAAAACTAAAACAAACAAACAAACAAACAAAAAACCCTAAAGAATGGAAAAAAGGGAACCACAGTTTAAAGAAAGAGTAGTAGCGGTTAATCAAGCATTCCAGTGCATGCCAAGAAGAGAAGGTAAGAAAAGTGCCCTTCCTAAAGGCCTAGAGGAGGGCCTTCTGCATTAGGGCACCGGGAAGCTGGGCACCTGTCATGAGTCACCCGTTCCTACAAGTATCTACCAAGCAGATTAACTGGTTATAGTTTTATGGTGTTGTCTGGGGTATTTTATCAGCAATGACTGTCAAGTGCTTGGCATATGAACCCTTAGCTGTCTGTCTGTGTAAGGCATGTGTGGTGAAGGGTAGGAGGACCATTTGGAGAAACCGGATAGGGAAGAACCCTAAATGCCAGAATGTTCTGTATCTTGTGTTCTGGAGACAAGCAGGAAGGATTTCCTAAAGGGGAATTCCTGTTTAGATATGCGTTTTATAGACTCCTCCAAAGAATCTAGGCCCGGGCAGCAGTGAAGGGGTCCCTCGCTCACTCTCTAACAGGTCCACCTCGAAATTCTTGGTGGGCAGCCGCACAGAGTTGAAGCCCCAGGTGGGGACATGGCCTTCCAGCGGTGGCTTCCCAGACAGCATGCGCAGGAACGTGCTTTTCCCGGAGCCATCTAACCCCAGCACCAGCACTTCGCGCTGCTCCAGTTCCTCCAAAGCCGGCTCCTCTTCCTCATCCTCGGGCTGCGGGACAGATATCAAGGCTGCAGTCTCCAACATCCCTCCCGTCCCCTCCTTCCCTAGGGACAACGAAGGGGCAGCGGTACCCACGCACGCCTTCCATGCATACCAGGACAGGCAGGTGTGGTCTGGAACAGCGGGGCAGGAGCTGCCTTTCGAGTCCTGAACTGAAAAACCTCACTTTTCTGTTTGACTCCCAGCGATCTCGGGCACATTCTTCCCCATCGCAGATCCTTGGCTTCCTCAGTCTGTTACCCTAAGCCATTCCCAAGACCTCAGCGTCAGGCACACCCGGCTTGACGGCTCTACCCAGCTGGCTCCTGCCGCGCCGTCGGAGATCCCGAACCCTGACGCCCGTCTGGCGTGGCCCAGGCCCTAGCACGAGCTCTTCGCGCTCCCAGCACGCGCAGGCTTGCCACACTCACCTCCCATTCGTCCCACTGAGGGAGGCGGGCGGTATCCGCACCCCACCAGGCCTCGCCCCGGTCCCAGCGCCGCTCCTGGCTGCGGCCGAAGTAAGCTTTCCAAAGAATAAAGAGCACTGAGCCCAGTACGGCCGCGGCGCCACCCAGAGCCAGCACCAACGGGCCCAGTGGCCGCGGCGCCATTTGGCCAGGCGGAGTCGCTGGGATAGGCGCAAACCGACCAGACCAGCCAGCCGTGGAATATGGTGCTGTGGCCGCGCCCACCCGCCCGACCCCGCCACACTACAAGTCCCACAATGCACCGCTTTATGCGACGGCCACGCGCTTCGGTGGGGCTGGCCTTGGGGGCGCATGGTCTGATCGTTCAGTTAGTGGTTTCGATCTTGGGTGGGTTTTTCCGCTTCGTTTGCCCAGTGTGGGAGGCCCGAGTCTGTGCGGACCGTTGCGACCCCTCAGTACTTCAGAGAAAGAAACATTGAGACTTAGGAGGTGTTAAGGACGCACCGTAGTACAGTGGTCTAATTTTGCATTCAAACCCAAGTTGTTAGCAATCACTTAGGTATTTCTCAGAATCACAAAGAGAAAAATCGAAGCTATTCATATGGGATCATACACCAGTGAGGTGGCAGAAGGGAACAGAGCTGGAGTTCCCTATTCGAAGCAGCCTCTAACCCTCCTTTGGTTGCCTCCCAGAGACCAAAGCGGTGATGAAGTATGTGGAGTCAGAAAGTTTAGAGCAGCCACTTCCAGAGACTGCGAGATCTCCAGGTTCCCCGTTAGAAAGAGAAACAGGGGCGGGGCTGGTGATGGTTCAGTGGTTAAGAGCCCTGGCTACTATTCCAGATCAGAGAACCTGGGTTCATTTCCCGGCACCCACAAGGCAGTTCACAACTGCCTGTAATTCCAGTTTTGGGGATCTATCACCTTCATACCAATGCACATGAAGTAAAGTTAAATAAGTAATTTTTAAAAAGGGAGGAACAGAAAAATGATTCAAGCAACAGCAGTCCCTTGGTCCTTCACTGTGGCTGCAGGATAATGGAAAAGAGCCATTGACTCCCAATGTCCAGGTGTGCCCCCTCCTTACAGTACAACTTCTCTGTGTCCCAGACTATGTCCTTGTTGGATCCCCTTTCCTTTTGGCTATGTATCTATGCTGCTCCCCTTCTACCTTTTTATTTTTAATTTATTATTTCTTATATGCTTTAGTGTGAAGGCGTCAGATCCCCGCTTACAGACAGATAGGTGTGAGCTGTCATGTGGGTGCTGAGAATTGAACCTGGAACCTCTGGAAGAGTGGCCAGAGCTCTTAATCACTGAGTCATCTTTCCAGCCCGGCTCCTTTTCTATCTTTTATTTTTCAAAAACATTTCTATAGGGCTTAGAGAGATGACTTACTGGTTAAGAGTGCAGGCTGCTCTTCAGAGGACCTGAGTTCTGTTCTCAGGACCCACAGTTGCTTACAACTGTAACTCCAGTTTTAGGGGATACAACACCCTTATCTGTCCTCTGTGAACACCATGGACACACATGCTCATGGCCAGACATACAAGCAGGGAAAACACCTATATAAAACAAACAGCCGAGCGGTGGTGGCACATGCCTTTCAACCCAGCACTTCGAGAGGCAGAGGCAGGCGGATCTCTGTGAGTTCAAGCCAGCCTGGTCTACAAGAACTAGTTCCAGGACAGACTCCAAAAGCTACAGAGAAACCATATCTCGAAAAACCAAATCAAACAAAACAAAACAAAACAAACAAACAAACAAAAAACAACCCATCTCCATATCAACACCTTTGTGGGGGAGCAGTTCATGTAGCTTATTTGAGATTGATGTCTGGATGCTGTAGAATAGTCCTTTTGTACACTGTGAATATGTATTTCTCTTCTTGGTTTAATAAAGAACCAACTGGCCAGTAGTGAAGCAGGAAGAGGTTAAGCAGGAGAGGTAGACCAAAAGAACGCTGGGAAGTGTAAATGGAGACTGCGCGTTTGTTTTCCGACTGCTCAGACCTGAATAATCACACAGAAACTATATTAATTACAACACTGTTTGGCCAATGACTCTAGTCTAGCATATTCCTAGATAGCTCTTTCTTTTTTAATTTTATAATGTATACAGTGTTCTGTCTGCATGCATGCCCACAAGAAGAGGGCACCAGATCTCATTACAGATGGTTGTGAGCCACCATGTAGTTGCTGGGGATTGAACTCAGAACCTCTAGAAGAGCAGCCAGTACTCTTAACCTCTGAGCCATCTCTTAGCCCTCCTCTTACACCTTAAATTATCCCATTTCTATCAGTCTTTGTACTGCCACAGTGCTGTGGCCTACCTGGATGGTTCCTAAGGGTCTACAATGTGCCTTTCACCTTTGGCCGCTATATGGCATCTCCTTGACTCTACCTATTCTCTCTATATCTCTGTTCAGATTTCCCACCTGGCTTTGTTCTGCTAAGCCATTGGCTGAAACAGCTTTATTGATCAACCAATAAAAGCAACACATATACAGAAGAACATCCCACACCAGGGAAGAAGAAAGACAGAGTTGCCAGCAAGACACAAAGGAAGCAGGAGATGATCATGCCATGCCAAAAAGAGGTTCTGCCAGGAGATAAAGTATAGATTAAAAATATGGGTTAAGGCTGGGCGATGGTGGTGCACGCCTTTAATCCCAGCACTCGGGAGGCAGAGGCAGGCAGATCTCTGTGAGTTCAAGACCAGCTTGGTCTACAGAGCTAGTTCCAGGACAGGCTCCAAAGCCACAGAGAAACCCTGTCTCAAAAAAACCAAAAAAAAAAAAAAGGTTAATTTACGTCTAAGAGCTAGTTAGTAACAAGCCTAAACTATCAACCGAGCATTTAAAATTAATAATAAATCTCTGTGTGGTCATTTGGGAACTGGCTGGTAGGACAGAAAACTGCCTTCTTCTGGGGGTAGCAGAAAGAAATAAGAGTATAAAAAGGTTTTACTCACAGTGATTCACAGCCTTCCTGTGACCCTCTAATACAGTTCCTCATGTTGTGGTGACCCACAACCATAAAAGTATTTTTGTTGCTACTTCACAACTGCAATTTTGCTACTATTATGAATTGTAATGTAAATATTTGATATAGGACCCCTCTTGTGACCCACAGGTTGAGAACCTCTGTTTTACTGTTTGCCTGACAGGAAAGAAGATATTTACTTCTTTTTTTTAGGTTTAGAGTGTGAGTGTTTGCCTACATGCATGTATGCTACCTGAGTGTCTGATACCTTCTGAGGTCAGAAGAGGATGGTGTAGCTCCTGGAGCTGGAGTTAATGGATCATTGTGTTGGGTTCTGGGGACTGAATCTGAGTTCTCTGCAAGGTACCCTAAAGTGCTGAGCTGCCTCTCCAGCCCTCAGGGAAGAAGGCATTTCAATACATCCTTCCCTTTGGCTATTACACTATTGACACAAGGGATCCCAAGAGATTGGAATTTACCCCACTCTCCAGGAATTGAAGCAGAACACGGGGAAGTTAAGGCAGTTAAAGTCTGGCCCCAGTAAGACCAGACTCCAGCAAGCTGTCCAGGTTCTCTTCACTTGGACTGGAAATAGCCCACAGGCCAGCCAGTGGTGGCACTTGGGAGGCAGAGGCAGGTGGGTCTCAGTGAGTTCAAGGCCAGCTTGGTCTACCAAACAAGGTCCAGGACAGCTAGGATTGTTACACAGAGAAACCCTGTCTTGAAAACTAAAAAAAGAAAGTAGCCCATGGATCAAAGCCCCTCTTCTCGATGACCTTTCGGCAGTCATGGGAGAGCGCTGGTCTGGGTGGGGGTGGGATCATCATTTTGTACACCAGGAAAAGACAAGTTATCTTTTTACCTCTTATTCACTATTGTTTATTTGTTCTGTAGTCGTTTTAAAACACCTAACCCTTGCCACTTGAACCATGCCCCCTCATGAAACCCCTTCTCCTTTGATGAAAGTTTCTCTTTCTTTAAAAAATAAAAATTATGGGAGCAGGAAAGATGACTGAGCAGTTAAGAGCACTAGTTGCTCTTCCAGAGGACCCAGGTTCAATTTCCAGCACCTCCATGGCAGTTCATAACTGCCTGTAACTCCAGTTTCAGGGATCCAACACACCGACATATATGCAGGCAAAACATGAATGCATATGAAATAAAAATAAATAATTTTTTTAAATTATCACATTTATTTTTAAATTTTATTTTATGTGTATGTATGTTTTGTTGACATGCATATCTCTATATCACATGCATGTCTGGTGTCTGCAAAAAGCAGAACAGGGTATGGAAACTAGAGTGACAGAGACCTGTGAGCTGCCATGTGCATGCGTCACTGGATACTGAACCCACGTCCTCTGGAAAGGGACTTCTAACCTTGAGCCATCTCTCTAGTCCTCTATTTCTCTTTCTAATAGGTGACGTTAAAGCACTCGCCTTTGACTCATTCCTCCTCTGCAGGCCAATATCCTGGAGTCAGCAGCTTACAGCCTCCCCTGCCCTGGAAACCAGGCTCATGTTCAGAGAAGGAAAGGTTGAAACTCGGTGCTAAAAGCTTGTAACCTTTCAGACTCCTCAGAGGAGATACTGTAGCCAAAATGAAGCTTCACTGATAGGTGGGACTGTACCATGACCAGACTTTTCCCTTTTCTCTTTGTTTTTGTTTTTGTTTTTGTTTTTTTTTTTTTTTTTTTTTTGAGACAGGGTTTCTCTGTGGCTTTGGAGCCTGTCCTGGAACTAGCTCTTGTAGACCAGGCTGGTCTCGAACTCACAGAGATCCGCCTGCCTCTGCTTCCCGAGTGCTGGGATTAAAGGCGTGCGCCATCTCTTTGTTTTTTAGAGTCAAGGTCTTACTCTAAAGCATTGGTTGGTCTGGAGCTTGCTCTGTAGACCAGCTTCTTCTCAAACTCACAAAGATATTCCTGCCTCTGCCTCGTTGGTGCTGGGATTAAAGACATGCACCATCAAGCCTGCCAGCTTGCCTATTATTTAAACAAACATCTTTCCAGGACCTGAAGATGCACTCCAGGGGGTCATTATAAAGACCTGGACAGGGCTCTTCCAGAGGTCCTGAGTTCAATTCCCAGCAACCACATGGTGGCTCACAGCCATCTATAATGAGCTCTGATGCCCTCTTCTAGAATGAAGGCAGACATGGAAACTAACACTGTATACAAAATAAATAAATAAATATTAAAAAAAAATAAAGACCTGGAGTAGCTGAACGGTGGTGCACGCCTTTAATACCAGTGCTTGGGAGGCAGGAGGATCTCTGTGAGTTTGAAGCCAGCCTTATCTACAAGAGCTAGTTCTAAGATAGGCTCCAAAGCTACAGAGAAACCCTGTCTCAAAAAACGAAGAAAGGAAGGAAGGAAGGAAGGAAGGAAGGAAGGAAGGAAGGAAGACCTGGAGTTATGAAGGTTTGTAAGCTGCCATCTCAGGACCAGAATCTGAGCAGAAGCCGGACCCCAGCACTGGCTGCCCTTCCAGAGGACTCAGATTCGATTCCCAGTACCCCCATGGCACCTCACAACTGCTTGTACTCCAGTTCCAGGGGATCCAGTGCCCCCTATGGCCTCTTGGGACACCAGAGACTCATGTGCTACACATACATACATACATGCAGACACTCACACATACAAATAAAATAAAAATAAAGCTGGGTGTGATGGTGCATTTCTCTAACCCAGCAGCTGGGAGTCAAAGCTGGCAGATCTCTGAGTTGGACGCCAGCTTAGTCTACACAGAGAGTTCTATGCCAGCCAGGGCTACATAGTAAGACACTGTCTCAGAAAAATGTTTGTAAAATTTTAAATAATTATGTGTATGTGTATATGGATATGTGTGCATGAATGGAGGTACCTGCAATATTCAGATAAGGACATCAGATCCTCTGGAGCTAGAGTTTGCAGGTGGTAATCAGCCTGATGTGGGTGCTGGGAACCAAACTCGGTCCTCTGAGCAAGAGCGGTATACTCTGAGCTGCTTTATCTCCAGTCTCTTTGAAGTTTCTGTTAAAATCTAAAGTTCATGTCAGAGCCCCAGAGATGACCCTGGTGCTCAGACTTTGGTAAGTGGCTACACTAAACAGGTTTTCCACATCTTACTACTGTCTCTTTCAACTGTGTTTGGGTGAGTGACTGAGCGTAGATTATTGGGGTCGTGAAAGCCAGGACTTTTGTCTTTTTTTTTTTTTAATTCTTAGTATTCTGGCTGCATGTACACCTGCAGGCCAGAAGAGGGCACCAGATGGTTGCGAGCCACCATGTGGTTTCTGGGAATTGAATTTAGGACCTTTGGAAGAGCAGGCTATGCTCTTAACTACTGAGCCATCTCTCCGCCCTTGCTTTAAATTTTCTATTGCAGTATGAACTAAACGGAACCAACACTAACTTAAGGCTTTCAGTGTATGTGAGCACCAACTTATAAACCAATTTGGTACCATATACAGGACATGGCAAACTTGAGCACACATGTAGACAGTGCTTAAACACCTGCTGATGACATGAAGTTGGACCAAGGGATTTTTGTAGCCTTTCATTTAGTTTTCATTTGTTAATTTTAAGTTATTTCTGTTAATCTGATTATTTTCTCCATAGCATTAAGTAATACTTATTTTAAAATCTGCATATCCAAAGATCTGACTATTAGAGATACGGTAGATTTTAGGACATTTTAAAGTTAAAAAAGTTTTAATTTAAAAAAAAAATAAAAAATAAAAAAAAAGTTTTAATTTTTAAATGTGTGTGGGTGTTTTTCCTGAATGTACGTCGTTTGTATGCCGAGGCCATAGAAGGCATTGGATCCCTTGATTGGGAGTTACAGACAGTTGTGAGCTGCCATGTGGGTGCTGGGAATTGAACCTGGGTCCTCTGGAAGGACTCTGAATCCCCGAGCCTCTCCCCAGTTTCCATTTTCACCTTGTAAATTGTGATAGAATGAAAAAAGGAAAAGTCACGTCTGCTCCTAGGTCTGGTGGAGAGGGTTGAGTGTAGATCAAAGGGAGCGCATAGATAGAGGCAGGGATGTCTGGGAGAGTCAGGCTTAGCTGGGCCATGTGGGGAGAAGGGGAGGGGAAATGAGAAAGTAGAGAGGGGAACCAGGTATAGCAGCTAGGAGGCCAAAGGTAAAAAAGGGGTGGGTAACCAAAATGTCTGGACTCTAAAGAAAAGAGTCTCTGTGGGAAGGGCAGCCCAACCCCTGGGTTAGAGAGCTCTGGGTAGAGGCCAGCCACACCCTCTAACAGGTAAGGGACTGAGGGATGCTGCGAGAACCTAGAGGCTTGGTCCGCTGTGATATGTTAAAGAGGCACCTTGGGCTCTTGTTTGAAACTTAAGAGATGTGTGCTCCTCCTTAGTAGTAGAAGGGGTAAGAGTTAAGACATTTACAAAAGTTAAGAAAACTTGGCATTTTTTTTTTTTAAAGTCATTCTGTAACCCAATTGTGCTATCCATGAGCCAAGTAAAGAATCGACAGAAGACATTGATTTCTGGTGCACTCAAGATCCTAACAGAAGGCAGGCAAAGTCAAATCCTGAACTCTGCACTTAAGATTCTGCTCCTGGGCTAGAGAAATGGCTCAGAGGTTAAGAGCATTGCCTGCTCTTCCAAAGGTCCTGAGTTCAATTCCCAGCAACCACATGGTGGCTCACAACCATCTGTAATGAAGTCTGGTGCCCTCTTCTGGCCACAAGGCATACACACAGACAGAATATTGTATACGCAATAAATAAATAAATTATTTATAAAAAGGAAAAAAAAAGATTCTGCTCCTTTCTGCCGGCCTGGCGGTGGTGGCACAGGCCTTTAATCCCAGCAGGTGGATCTCAGTGAGTTCATAGGCCAGCCTGGGCTATAAAGGGGCTTCCAGGCCAGTCAGGCCAGGCCAGACAGGACTTAAACGGATAAACTCTATCTCACACAGAGAAGCCCTGTCTTGAAAAACTAACCAACCAGCCAACCAATCAACCAAACAAACAAAAAGATGGCCCTCCTTTGAACACCTGAGGTGATTGCAAACCTTGGATTTGGAGTAGAATTGAAGGTAGGTGTTTCCAACCTTTTCTCAGCAGCAAGAGTTGTGTTTTTTTTTTTTTCTTGACATCTGTATGGCTACCTCTCCAGCTCCATTTTCCTCAGTTATTCTCACCTGCGCTGGGGAGGCTAGGCTGTGGTATGCTCCTGTATTTGGTCAGTTCTAGTGTGGAGAAGCCTGCCCGTTTCAGATCCTTCTGAAAGGCAGTTTGCTCACTCCATTGCTTGTTAACTGAAGTGATTAACTCTATTGGATCCATTGTGTGTATGTGTGTAGTTTATGGACAGACCTCGACAAGAAAGAGAGGGCAGG
Source organism: Microtus obscurus (assembly GCA_963919715.1). Classification (NCBI taxonomy): domain Eukaryota; kingdom Metazoa; phylum Chordata; class Mammalia; order Rodentia; family Cricetidae; genus Microtus; species Microtus obscurus. The sequence goes on along the minus strand of CAWTZC010000010.1, from coordinate 31,826,460 downwards.
AAATGGTGACAGGGTCACAAACCCAGGGAAGTCCGTTGTGAACTTTCTGGCTTTGATTTCAAGATATATTTACTATGCCGTCTCCATATTCTTTTTTAAAAGATTGATTTTATTTTTATATGTATTACGTGTGCGTGTAGTGTCCTTGGAAACCAGAAAAGGGCGGCAGATCTCGTGAAGCTGTAGTGAGATCCCGAAAGTCGGTGCTAGAACAGTCTCAGGTCCTCTACAAGTGTGGGACTTGCTCTTCAACTGCTGAACCATCTCCACCTGTCTTCATTCTTTTCCCCTCCTCCACTCACCCCACTTCCCGCCACGCTCCTGTCTCAGCCTCCAAGTGTTGGGGTTACAGGCGCAGAGGAAGTGCGGCTAACAGGCAACCCTCGCTCCGGGAACCCCATGGGGCTTGCCTTAAGAGTCCAACCTACACGGAAGGTGAAGGTGGTCATGGTGATGATCCCAGATCGTGGACTACAGCTCCCAGCATGCCGCGCCAACCGCCGAATCAAGTCTCGCGCGACGTGCTGCGGTATCGGGCTGGGCTGTGCTTTGGCTGCCGGCCGGCGGCAGTGCTTAGTCGGGAGAGTGAGTTGCGCGCTCACGATGGCTCGGCTTTGCTCAGCTCCTCAGCCTCTTGGGCCATCTGGAGCCTCGGAGCCTCTTTAGTGCCGGAGTTCGGGCCGCAGGCGGCGGGCGAGCAGGTGACGGGCCGCGACCTGGCGCTGCTGGAGGGGGCTTGAGCCCCGGGGCGCCGCGGCCTGGGGGCCGGGTGGGGGCCTCGAGCCCCTCTGAGATCTCCAGTGAGGCTCCGTGCACCCGCGCTCCGGGCATCCGCGGGCTTGGCCTCGAGGGGTGGGACCGTGGAAGGATCCGGCCGGGCATTATACATCCCGGAGGCTTTGTTTTGTACCTTCTGAAGGAAAGATGTGGGCTTGGGGTCGCTGTGGGAGAGGTGAAGGGCGTGTGTCTGGCTTGCCGATGCCCTCGGGGCTGCGGTGAGTGGCCCCAGTGAACTTGAAGAAAAATTCTGGTCAGTAATGCCTACTGTGCAGTGCGGCGCAAGGGTTTTAAGGATAGTTTTGTTAAGAGGCGGTTACTGTTAGCCGGCGTTAGTAAGAGTGTGTTGGTCTTCGCTGCTGCATAGCCCATTTCTGTCGAGGGGAGATGCTATGTAATACGGCTTGTGATGGGAATGAACGAATGTACAGGGCATCGTTTGGTGGGCTTGGGAGCGCTGTACCAACCCTGGTTGTTTATTGTTATTAGAGCCTCTGGATGGAGTCTTCCTCGGAAGCTTTGCTAATTTGCAGCAGCTGGGCAATGCTCCTCATTACCATCTGTCTGTCCGCATAGTTCAGCGTCATTTCATTGTGGTAAGGCGTCTTCACTGTGTCTTGTCTTTACTTTCTCCGTTGTTAAGATGAGCCAGGGAGTGAACCGCTGAACTTTATCCTTTGGGGTGTGTTTGTCACAAATTGGTTCTAGTATATGTAAGTTTCAGCCTTATTAACAAGCCATAAATCTCTGAGAAGAGCTGCCCTGGAGTCATCATCCGCTGTTCAGCTTAAGAAAATGCCCTTTGTTATTTTTATTAGGTGGCAGGGACTCCGCTCCGAATTCTGTATAGAAAAAGCTCCTGGATCCCAGTTTTTCAATGGCTTCGAGACAACCAGAAGTGCCTGGTAAACAGAGTTCTTATTTGGTTAAGTCTGTTTTGCCTTTATTGATCTAAACTTATTTTCTCCAAATCATATGTTAACAGTTCTCCTATTTGCCACTAGGGAAGTAGTCAGATTGTCATCATTTTAATATTATCTCATTATCCTCCTAGCCACGCTCAGATCTTTACTTGGAGCCACTGCCCTTAAGTGTATGACAATACATTATACCAAAGGAGAAGAATTAACAGTATGTTTGTAGGGTGTGTCAGCGTGAATAAATTACCCTGTTTTGAGGGTGGTTAGTGTAGGATGGAGGTCTGGGCAAAAGATAGAATCACTGTTAAATCTAATTCAGTTGTAAAAATGTTTGTGTCAATACTTAGTGTGTTCTCTTGGTTTGTGTTCTGCAGTACTGAAATCATTGGTTCCTCTTTGGACTGTTACCAGAAAGGAAGGCGATTTTTTTTTTTTTTCGAGACAGGGTTTCTCTGTGGCTTTGGAGCCTGTCCTGGAACTAGCTCTGTAGACCAGGCTGGTCTCGAACTCACAGAGATCCGCCTGCCTCTGCCTCTCGAGTGCTGGGATTAAAGGTGTGCGCCACCGGCTTAAGGAAGGCGATTTGTAAATCAGGCTGAATCACTGAGTCTCTCATTCTCAGAAGTGTAGACTGCGTTGCTTGCCCATCTAATGTGAAGATTAAACAGTTTTTTTCTTTATTTGTTTTTTGGAGACTGGGTCTCTCTCTGTGTTTTGTAGTTCTGGCTGTTTTGGACCTCTACTTGCTTGTTTGTTTTTCGAGACAGGATTTCTCTGTAGCTTTGTGGACTGTCCTGGAACTAGCTCTTGTAGACCAGACTGACCTTGAGCTCGCAGAGATCCTCCTGCATCACCTCCCAAGTGCTGGGATTAAAGGCGTGAGCCACCACCACACCATCTTAAATAAAACACATTTTGCAAATTGAGTTAAAAGTGGCTGCTAAATCTGCATTTACTGCTCAAAAAGTGTTGTTTGTTTGTTTGTTTTGAGACAGTCTCACTTTGTAGACCTGGCTATCCTGAAACCCCAGAGATGCTCCTGCCTCTGCCTCCTGAGTGTAGGATTAAATGCATGTGTACCACGCCTGGTTCTTTGTAGGCACATATTTCTTAGGAGAGGTTAGCTAACGTTATCGTCATGGTTTTTATGAAGCCACTGGGAACAGTCTTGAACATGGTTCTGAAATTGCTCCCCAGTAGGTAGGTTAATAGAAGCGTCTCAATGTGTCTTAGAATCTCTTGTCTCAGCTAGGCGCATGCCTTTAATCCCAGCACTTGGGAGGCAGAGATTGGCGAATCTCCGTGAGATCGAGGCCAGCTCTGGTCTGTAATAGAGCTATTTCCAGGCCAGGCTCCAAAGCTACTGAGAAACCAACCCTGTCTTGAAAAACAAAAACAAAAATCTCTTGTTTCTACCATTATGTATGTTTTCCATTCATATTGCATTGCCATAAACTCATTGTAACCATGCAGAACTGTGGTGTCACACTCATTGGGTTAGTGCTTTGTAGCATGGACGCATGGAATGGTGGGCACAAGGTGGGAGCCCTGGCTTGACTGTCTATTGCACACTAAGCTGTGTGATTGCTTGTGCTCTGTACCAGTTTCCTGGTCTCTGGGACATGGGAAGAGCATTTGTTTAGTGATGATTGGATACAAGGAGGGATGTTAGTGCCTGGTAATTTCTATTTGTCTATTTTAGTTGAGATACAATGCACATCCTGTAAATTCACCACTTACAGTGGGTAATGTAACGGCTGGTGTGTTATTTTTTTTTTTTAAATATTTATTTATTTATTTACTTATTTATTATGTATACAATATTCTGTCTGTATGCCTAAAGGCCAGAAGAGGGCGCCAGACCTCTTTACAGATGGTTGTGAGGCACCATGTGGTTGCTGGGAATTGAACTCAGGACCTTTGGAAGAGCTCTTAACCACTGAGCCATCTCTCCAGCCAGGCTGGTGTGTTCTTAAGGTTTGCATCTATCAAATTAACCTACTTACAGAGTATTTTCCTTCTCTCAGAAAGACTTTGTTCCCATTAGGAATTACACCTCATTGCCCTCTCCCTGGCCCCTGGCAACCTCTTGGGTTTGTTAGTAGTTATTAATATTGGAAATAGTCACATGGTAGCTGTGGGTCTCCTTGCTGTCTAAGTGAACTTTTTGGTGTTTGGGACTTGCTGCCAGGCAGGCTGCTATCTTGAAGAATATGATTGTATAACAGGAAAGTATCACCTTGAAGGCAGGTTCTGGATCAGTAAACCAAAGTGAACCTTCTTGCTCTCTGTTGTGGCACAGCTGAGAGTGCCCTTGAAGCATGGTGCTGGCGTCACAGCTCTACATTCCAGCAGGCCTGTGGACAGGGCTGGCAGGATCAGGCTGGTAGTGCTGATGAGAGCGGCTGTCAGTCATTTCTTTGGAAATGTTCAGTCATCAGAATACTAGACACTGGAGGTGGTGCCAGGCTGTGAACTGCTGCTTGTAGTTCTCTTTGTGGGGAGACAAAAGGCATGGGGTTTGTCGTAGACTTGGTCAGACCTCAGCCAGCTATTTTCTCTATAAACTAAGGCAGATCAGTTCATGCTAGGGTTTTGTTTCCTCATCAGATGAAACAGAGACAGGTAGAGTGAGGGGGAAAAGAAGAGAAGATACCTCAGCCACTTTATGTCCCTCTTAGTCTTGTATGTCTGCGAGTTTAGTGTAGAAGTTTTGAAATGAGATAGATTTGAGTTTTGACTGGAAATCATGCTTTGAAATTGAGACTTTGCACAGGTAAATTTAAACTGAGTTTAAGGATCTTTAGTCTTTAAAAGTGGATTAGGTCCTGGTGTAGTGGTGCATGCCTGTAGTCCCAGCGCTTGGGAAGAACTGAGGCAAGAGGACTGACAGAATTTGAGGCCAGCTGTGCAAGTTATATAGTGAGTACCAGCCAGCCAGGACTACATAGCAAGGCCCTATGAAAAAGGAGGAAAGAAAAGAGGATAGTGTTGAGTGCTGTGTGGAGACTCCAGAGTGTAGTGGGTAAAGAAGGCAGTTAGCACTGCTATTACCCTCCCTTGAATGGATTGATAGCTGCCACAGACAAGCTGTCCCTAAATAAATTTCATAGATTCCTTGTCTACAGATTATCTTTTTTTTAAATATTCATTTATTATGTATACAATATTCTGTCTCTGTGTATGCCTGAGGCCAGAAGAGGGCACCAGACCTCATTACAGATGGTTGTGAGCCACCATGTGGTTGCTGGGAATTGAATATAGGACCTTTGGAAGAGTAGGCAATGCTCTTAACCTCTGAGCCATCTCTCCAGCCCTCTACAGATTATCTTAAAGCCACTAGTATGTTGAGTTGATATCCCATATTGACAGGTGTCTCTGTTCTTAGCTCTTGCGTCCAGTGGGCCTCTAGGCAAGATGTCCCTGCCCATCGGGGTGTGCCGCCGGGCATTCAGCTATGATGATGCCCTAGAGGACCCTGCGCCCATGACTCCTCCTCCATCGGACATGGGCAGCATCCCCTGGAAGCCAGTGATTCCAGAGCGCAAGTATCAGCATCTTGACAAGGTACCTTACCCTGCTGACGACTTCTGAACTCACCCCTTTGCTCTCCTGCTCCAGAAGCCTTCAGTGAGTCTCTGTCCCTACAAGGTCGGGCAGCAGTTGTTCCCTTTGTGGATCTTTTACACTTCACGCTTTTTTAAAAATTCAAAACTTGAGCCGGGCGATGGTGGTGCACGCCTTCAATCCCAGCACTCGGGAGGCAGAGGCAGGCAGATCTCTGTGAGTTCGAGACCAGCCTGGTCTACAGAGCTAGTTCCAGGACAGGCTCCAAAGCCACAGAGAAACCCTGTCTCGAAAAACTAAAAAAAAAAAAAAAAAAAAAAAAAACTTGAATGTAGTATCGTCTGCATGAGAGTCTTCTGGACTCTGCTTCCCCAACTAAAAAGCCAACTCCAGAACCTTTGAATACCTGAGTTCTGATGAATTCTGCTTACCTCTTTGGAGCTTCTCTATTATCTAGCCAGAGTATTATTGGAATATTTGCATACATACAATGAGCTAGTGGGGGAATAGGACCCGAGTCTAAATATGCTTAATTTATGTTGTATACACTTTCCACTCATAGCCTGGTTACTCTTATGTAGTCATTTTTTATGTACAAAATGAAGTTTTACTCTGTGGGATGTTTTACTTCCTCTTGTGTTATCGCAGCATTCTAGCCCAGGCTGGCCTCGAACTCGTGATTCTCCTGCCTCTGCCTCCTTCAGCAAATCCTACCGGCATGCGCCACCACAACCGGCAAGCGCAGCATTCTAAAGGCTTCAGACTTTGGGGCACTTTGAGTGTTTAGGGTTTTGGATAGTGATGCTCAGCCTGTATTCTATTGCTGCATTAAGCTGAAGGTTTGGCAAGAGTCCAAAAAAATCCTTTAAAAGTTGTTCTTTTGTTTGTTTTTGTTTTTTCGAGACAGGGTTTCTCTGTAGCTTTGGGACCTGTCCTGGAACTAGCTCTTGTAGACCAGGCTGCCCTCAAACTCACAGAGATCTGCCTGCCTCTGCCTCTGGAGTGCTAGGATTAAAGGCGTGCGCCACCACCACCCGGCTCTAAAATTTGTGATTGCCATAAGCACAGTCTCTTGAACGCCTGCTGTACTGTTGCTTTTCCTTTTCTGTTTCCCTTGTTACACTTGCAGAACAGGGACTTTTTTCGAGACAGGGTTTCTCTGTGGTTTTGGAGCCTGTCCTGGAACTAGCTCTGTAGACCAGGCTGGTCTCGAACTCACAGAGATCCGCCTGCCTCTGCCTCCCGAGTGCTGGGATTAAAGGCGTGTGCCACCATCGCCCGGCTCAGGGACTTCTTTCTAAGAAGCATTCCCCACTGCTCTGTGGAGAGCTCTGTAGTATCAGCTGTCTGCGGGAATCTGATCCAGGTGGCTGTTGAAGAGAAAATGTTCTAAAGACTGGGAAGCCAGCCGGGTGGTGCTGGCACACACCTTTAATCCCAGCACACTGAGTCAGGTGAATCTCTGTGAGTTTGAGGCCAGTCTGGTCTACAGAGAGAGTTCCAAGATAGCCAGGGCTACACTGAGAAACCCTGTCTTGAAAAACAAAAACCCCAAACGAAAATAAAGACAGTCGTAAGAACGGTGGCGACCTGTGTACAGACCGTCTTGAGTCTGAGGCCAGCATGAGCTCCATATAATGGTCCCCACCCAAAGCAAAGACCTCAGGTAACAGCTCCAATAAAAATCTACACAAAAACAAACCGTAGCTGTTTCCAAGGCTGGTGCAGGAGGATTGCCTGCTTGGGCTACACAGTAAATTCAAGGCAAGTCCAGGCAACTTAATGAGGTCTTGTCTCAAAATAGATGTTAAAAAATAGGCAGGGATGTACTTGGTGGTAGAGTGCTTGCTGAGGGTCAGCCCTCAGCCTCGGGGTGTGCAGGGGAGACTATTGTGAGCCTTTGTACAGGGTCCCGCGGCAGTACTTGCTGGCCCAGCCTCCTTTCCTGTTGCTCTGATAAAATGTTCTGGCAGAGGCAGCTTCAGGGAGAAGGGCTCATAAAGCTCCCAGTTCAAGTACGGTTCATCCTGTGGGCCAGGGAAGGTGGAGGAGCTTGAAGGAGTGAGCTACATCTCATTCAGAGTCAGGGGATAGAGAGGGATGTATGCCGATGCTCTCTTCGTTTCCCCAGCTTATCCAGCCCAGCAACCCCTGCCCAGGGAATGGTGCCTTTTCTAATAAAGATTGGTCTTCCCACATCAATTAAGAGAATCAAGATAACCTCTCACAGACACTCACAAAGGCTAATTAATGCTCATCTAGATGATTCTTCCTAGGTGTGCTCAAAGGCCTCTCTCTTGGTGGTGTTAGGTTCTGTCAAGTTAACACTGTTCACACTAACCATCGCACTTGGGAGTTTGTTAGAAACCTAATTTTTACTTAAAAATCTTATTATTTTAGAACCCAGGGCGTCAGACATGCTGGGCTAGAGACAAATTCCTTTTTCTTTTGATACAGGGTCTCACTCTATAGTCCAGGTTGGCTTTGAACTCACGGCAGTCTTTAACTTTCAGAGTGCTGGGACTACAGATGGGTGTCACCATACTTTGTTTATGTGGTCCTCGAGATGGAGCCCTTGTGCCTCACCTGACAGCCTAGACCTGCCAACTAGCCTGAAATGTATTTAGCCAGTACTCAGGTGACTGATGCATGGTCAAGCCTGAGGGAGTATTCTGCTCAGGCTAAATAAGGCTCAGTGGTTGGCATATGGTCAGTGCTTTGTAAGAAGTGTCTTTTCTATTTTGTTTCTGTTCTCCCTGTTTGTCCTTTCTTTCCTCCGTCCCTCATTAATTTTCCCTCTTTTGGTAGGTATTTCATCCTTGCCTTGACCTCACTGTGTAGCCCAGACTAGAGTTGAACCCACACCAGTCCTCCTGCCTCAGCCCCTCTAGCCCTGGGATTACATGTGTGTACCACAAGACCAATGTTGCATCTGTAGTCTTATGGGCAGACAGTCTGGAAAGTTAGGTCTCAGGGCTCCAAATTCTGCCTCTCCTTGTTGATTCCAGGCTCTTCCCCTAAGGTCTTTTCCTGTTGTCACTGGACTAGTAGAGGCTTCAAATCTTTCTTCTCTTACAGGTTACATATTCTTGTAACTCTTCTCTTAAAAAGTAAGTTTAGGCTGGGCGATGGTGGCACACGCCTTTAATCCCAGCACTTGGGAGGCAGAGGCAGGCAGATCTCTGTGAGCTCGAGGCCAGCCTGGTCTTCAGAGTGAGTCAGGGCTAAACTGAAAAACCCTGTCTTGAAAAACCAAAAAAAAAAAAAAAAAAGGAAAGACAGAGAGACAAAGAAAAGAAGTAGTTTAGGTGTGACTCCTGCTCATGTGCCTTTTTACCTTTCTTGAACAGACAGAGGAAGGAGCGGCCAGTGTCTCTTCCCTTGCTGTGACTCCATCAACAGCCACTGACAGTTCAGACAAGGCCCCTGTGGTGAAGGCCAAAGCTACCCATATCATCATGAATTCCCTGATCACAAGTAAGCGCCCTTGGGTCTCAGCAGAGGAACTGAGGGAGGGAGTGCTTGCGCCTCAGCTGCAGCTGGTTCTTAGACCTGCTTTCATGGGGCCCCACATTCGCCTGGCTGCTGAACCTCATCGAGGAGGAAGATTTCTGCCTGTTAAGCATCTCATTGGCTTCAGTAGAGTCCTGCTGTTGCTTGATACAGCCTCATTTTCCTGGACTGACCAGTATGGCCACTTTACTAGATATGACATCCCACTTTCTGAAATAGGGAATCTAGCTGGCAGGTCGATGTTAAGGTTGAATAGTTCATTAGCAGGAGCTTTGGATCCACTGCTGTTACTGGCCTGGGTGTGGTGCTAGAGAAGGTGGCACACTGGAGGACAGCCCTCTGGCCTTGCACTGCTATACACGTTTATTTGGTTTTGAGACAGGATCTTGCTGTGTGCTCTCACTGGCTTTAAACTCAAAGCAGTGCTCGTGCCTCAGAGTTCTTATGGCTAGTATTGCTCATATACTACTGTACCCAGCTACCTTTTAAAAAATTTACAGCTGGGCAGTGGTGGCGCACGCCTTTAATCCCAGCACTCGAGAGGCAGAGGCAGGCAGATCTCTGTGAGTTCGAGACCAGCCTGGTCTACAGAGCTAGTTCCTGGACAGGCTCCAAAGCCACAGAGAAACCCTGTCTCAAAAAACAAAAAAAAAAAAAAAAAAAATTTACATATGCATTTAAAAATAATTTATATTTTTACAAACAAATTTTGATAATGCTGATCAAGGCCTTGAACATGATGGTCCACCAGGAGGGAGACCAGGTTTGGCGCCTCAGTTTCTTTAATTTTTAGAATGTGTTATTGATGGTCCTAATGAGGCTTAATAAGAGCTTTTTATCTTTTTAAGCTTTTTTTTTTGCATTTTTTTAAATTTATGTATATAGTATGTGTGTGTGAGAGTGGAGGTGTGAGAGGCCAGAAGGCGACATCAGATCCTCTAGAGCTAGGGTTACAGTTGTGAGCCACCCAGTATGGGTGCTGAGATCTGAGCTCGGGTCCTCTGGAAGAGGAGTAAATGCTTTTTAACCACTGAGCCCTCTCTCCAGCTCCTCTTCTTAAACTTCTGTCACAATTGCCTAAGCTTCTTCCTTCTCAAGGGCTGTCCTAGTTGGTGTGGGCAGTTAATTATTCAGTGCACGGCTCTGCATGTCAGCAGTAATACCCGCCCCAGGGCTGAGGTGCACAGAACTTCTCCTTGGTTGACCTGTATTTTCCTCTCCAGGAGGGGATCAGTGTGTCTTGGTCACTAATGGAAAGTTGACTCAGAAAGTCAGAGTCCAGACCCCCTATGTTTCTCTGTGATTGCACCACCGGAACAGCAGCTACTACTTGTGTTCTGTAGCTTGACCATTCTGGCGTTAGGAGGGCACAGCTGTTGTGGCTTCCGAGGCTACCAGACATGCTCATGGTACACAGATATACTTGCAGGCAGCGCACCTGTTACATAAAAAGGAAGTGGAGTGTGTAGATCCCAAATTCTGTTGGTGTGGGGACTGTTCACAGCTGCCATGCTCGTGTTTAGTGTGAAAACTTTGTACCGTAAGAAAAAAATCTGTCTTAAACACACACAAACAAAAAGAAAAAAAATCATCTCTTCTTGTTTATTCCATAGTGAGTGACTTGTGAAATAACAAATAATAAACCAAGCTAAAAGAACATCATTAGCTAGGGCAGGAACAGCAACAGGCAGATCGTGCGTAAGAAATGTGGGGTCTGTAGACCTTGGCTAGTTTAAGGCAGGTGGCTGTGCTGTGAATCTGACTGGTACCTTGGGGACAGCTGGCAAGAATGTGACCTGCTTCTCTTTGACAAATCTTCTGTGCAAGTGCTAAGTCTCTTAGGAGCTTAGTGATTTGGGAATTCTTACTGTGTCTGGATGCCAGGGCCTCCTGGACTGTTGCTGAATGTGAGGGTGTTATGGAGTCTAAGTGAGAGGAGGTGAGGCATCCAGCATCCCTGTCGGGCAGCTTGCTTTTTAGTATGCTGTGAGGGAAGGCTGCACCTGAGGGTCAGAATTGCCGTGCCAGGGTCTGTCTGGGGGCACCTTTACTCTCACGAGGCAGTGTGGCCTCTTCTGGGAAGAACAGAGAGTACCGTTGTCCTGGTTAGGAGCTGAGCGTGACTGTTCTCTCTTTTCAGAACAGACCCAGGAGAGCATCCAGCGTTTTGAGCAGCAAGCAGGACTGAGAGATGCTGGCTACACACCCCACAAGGGCCTCACCACTGAGGAGACCAAGTACCTCCGAGTAGCAGAAGCACTCCATGTAAGCAACCAGTGTTGTTCATGGCTTGAAATATGGCTATGGTTTAGAAGTTTACAGCTCAGCTGTTTGGCAACTAAGAGTGACAAGATAATGGGCAAAGGGACCAGGACTGCCCTGCTAAGGTGCACTCCTGCAGACACTTTGTCTGTAAAGTGTTCACATGGATCTTTAGAGAGGTCTCTTCGTACTGAATGGTGTTCTGTGACTTATGCATTCACATCATCTTGACATTGATCCTTGGAGGTAGATACTACATTCTCTTTTGTAAATAAAGAAGATACTGGAGAGAGAAATGAGTCAGTAAGGTGCTTGCTATGAAGCATGAGGATCAATCCCTAGAAACCATGTATAAAGCTGGATACGATGGATGATGATCCATGCTGGCTGCCTCAGTGCTAGGGAGATAAAGATAGGTGTATTCCTGGAGTTTGTTGGCCAGCCTACTCTACTCAGCTCCATATTGCAGTGAGAGATATCTCAAAGAACACAGTGGTGCCAGACAGTGTGCATGGTTTTACTTCCAGCACTTGGAGGCAGATGTAGGCAGGCCTCTGTGAATTCAAGCCTGGTTTACATAGCGAGTTCCAAGACAGCCAGAGCTTACATAGTGGGACCCTGTCTCAAAATAACCCAAACCAACAAGGTAGGTGGCTTTTGAATAGTGACACAAGTTGATCTCCATATGCACTCCTATCCCGTGTGCACACCTTCTCTCTCACAGTTCATATACACACATGCAGGCACTCATGCACATAAAAATGTAAGGAAAGAGAGAGAGGCAGGCAAGCAGATCTTTGAGTTTGAGGCCAGCCCATCTACAAAGGGAGTTCCAGATCAGCTTGGACTATTGGGCTGTTATACAGAGAAACCCTATACAAAAAACCAAAACCAAAACAAAACAAAAAACCTAAAGAAACGAAAAAGCTATATATATGCTTTTATTTATTTATTTATTTTAAAGAAAAAGCTGGGTGGTAGTGGCATACGCCTTTAATCCCAGAACTCAGGAGGCAGAGGCAGGCAGATGTCTGAGTTTGAGGATAGCCAGGGCTACTCAGAGAAACCTGTCTGGAAGAAAACAAAGCACAAAACAAAACCGAAGTAGCCATGGCAAGTTCCTGTGGGTATAGGGAGAACATAAAAAGCATCAGGAGATGGCACACAGTGTGTGTGTGTGGGGACGGGGGAGCTATGTGGTGAGTGGATGGGCTGCATTGTGGAATGAACATTCCGATGAATCTACAGGCTAAGTTTAAAAGCCACTGCTGTGAGAAATCAGTCTTGAACTGGTGTCCATCTGAGCTTAGACAGGACTGATGCTTCTTGGGGAGTGTTCAGTTTTTACCATTCATCTTGCCAACTTACACAGATTAATGTGTTGAGAAAGTGAGCTTAGGTCCAGCAGAGGCATAGCCCTCATGGAGGACAGACATACTACTATGGAGCTTCAACTTAGACATAGAGCTCTGACTCTTCCAGCTAGTGTACTGGCACTATTTTAACAATGGTGTGGAGGTGGTTGGTTACGGGAGAGGAAGGAGAATGAGGTAGGTTTCTTAGCATTTCACTACAGAGGACAGACAGCAAGTCCGAGTCTTAGCTTTGAAGGTCTGAGCAGTGCGGGGGTTATACTGAAGTACAGGAGCAGAATTGAAGGCCAGACCTAAGGGCATCTCTTCCCTTAAATGACTTGGCTTTTTTGGACACATAAGTGGTAGTGCACAGCTTGTAGCATGAGTGTAAGGTGCTGTGGAGCACAGTTCCATCGAAACATGAAGTCCGTATGGTGTGGGAAAGACAGAACCTCTCCTGCCTGAAGTTAGGATGTGCATCGGAGTGCATACACTGACTGCGCGGTTCTGTGTCTGCTCTCCTCTGAAAGTCTCTTTTCACCGTCTGAACAGAAACTAAAGCTGCAGAGTGGAGAGACAACAAAGGACGAGAAGCAGCCTGCATCGACCCAGTCCACCCCGAGCAGCACCCCTCACTCCTCCCCTAAGCAGAAATCCAGGTGAGTCCTTCCTTTAGGGAAGCCAGTGCTGAGGTGGTACTGGCCTCCAGCCTGTGGAAGATACTTCTCATGATATAGGAAAAGGACATTCAGAAATATATATTTACTTCTCCGTTCCAGAGGCTGGTTCCCCTCTGGCTCTTCCACAGCTTTACCTGGCCCGAATCCTCAAACCATGGATCCTGGGAATGGAAATGACAAGAACTCAGTAGACAAGTGGAGCCTCTTTGGACCACGGCCCCTGCAGAGGTCTGACTCTGGTAAGAGCTCCTTCAGAAAGAGCAGCGAGACCCTGGCTGGTGTATGGGCTAGGGGCTATAATCATTTGCTTTTCCTTAGCAGGTTTTGCCATCCAGTCTTACAAAGGTGCCCCGAAACCCTCTCCTATGGAGCTAATGCGTGCCCAAGCCACACGAGTAGGTGAAGATCCAGCAACCTTCAAGCCGCCTAAGATGGATATCCCAGTGGTAGAAGGGAAGAAACAACCACCTCGGATCCATAATCTCAAACCTCGTGACCTGAATGTGCTCACACCCACTGGCTTCTAGAATGCTTTCTGTCCAGGGTCTGCGGTTTTCCCTGGGCTCTAACATAGGAGTTACATAGTTAACTGGAGGCCTGAGTGACATTGTGCAGACTGTCCTTGTGTGCAACCATTTTGCACTGCTTTCAGGTTGGTGGAATATGTCAGTGGTGCTGAGTGACCTCACCTTTTTTTAATCATTTATCCTAGGGAAGGACTTTGACCCTTGCTCTCCTAGATAAATAAGTGCTGGTGTGCTGGATTCCTTTTCCTTGATCAACATGGGCAGTTACAAATCATGATAGAGGTGCCCACCAACTCATCTGGACAGCCATGGCTTCCTGACATGCTTTTTAGCCTTGTGAGTGGGCTTGGACTTGTCTGAGAGACCACACTTGGCAGGGCCACAAGTTCTTTGTCTTGATTAGTCCGGTGTACACTTTGTCCTCCTGGGCCCCTGTAGTTGAAGGCCTGCTTACTTGCTGTGTCACAGAACAAACACTAGTCTCACACGGCCTCTTTTGCACTTTAACATGAAATTAATTGAACTGAGTCTACTGGTTTCATACTGATGATTTCCCCCTCCACCCTATTGGGGATTGAACCTAGGGTCTTGCTCTACCAAGTTAGTTTCACCCTAGTTCCTGGATCTTAAGCTTTTTTTAGTTATGTGTGTTTTGTTTTATGAGACAGGGTCTCGCTATGTAGGCTTGGCTAGGCTGGAACTCACTCATTAGACTCAAAGAGAAGATCTACTGCCCCTGCCTCCCTGTGCTGGGATTAAAGGCATTCACCACCACACCCAGCTAAAACTTTTGTTAGAGATGATAGGTACAATTGGATTATAGTCTTCAGGTTCACCTGAATTTTGGTGTCACCTTATTCTGGTAACTTTGAGACCATTTTCCACCAAATTAGCCTCATCTGTTCAGTAACGCATCTTACTGAGGAGAGGAAGCAAGAAAACTGCTTTTCTCTCTTCTCATTGTCCACAGGTCTGCTGGTTTTGGACACTGTCACAGCTGCTTGCTAGATCATTTTAGATAGTAGTCTGTTTACATAATAACCTTCTCACAGAGAAGCTCTGGAGTCTCAGATTGTTGTAAAAATTAATTTATTTGAGTTATCTTGTATTGACAATAAAAATCTTTACTACTTTCTCAAACCCAGGTCTCTCATGTCCATTCTGCCTGCCCAGTAGTGGAGCCGGAGCTTTGTAAACTTGGTGCCTTTTGATATAACTTTTGACATCAGATGTTTCATTAACAGGCTCTAATTTTGTTTCTTTGCCTGCTTTGTTATATTAGCTTTAATTAACTGGCCACAGAATAATATTCATAGGCAATATGAAAAGTCTAATTAGAATGTGCTGTATTCAGGAAACACTCTTTCCAGAAACAGGCTGTTAGTACCTTGACTGATGTTAACACTGATGAAGACTGTTCAGCAGAAGGGGGTCTTCACATCTTGAATGGAAATGTTGGACATATAGTGCATATTGTATTGCCTGTTTCAAAAGCATACATAAATAATGTAATAAAAAATATATACACCTTGTATATTTAAGCCATATTTGAATAGGCTAGGATAAGAATTATAAAAAAAGATACTGAGGAGTTATAAAGTTATTACAGCCTACTGATAAATAAGATAGGTTTGGTCCTATGATATTCCTAACTACTGTTCGTACTTAAAAGCTTCTAAGTAGCTGGCCACAATCAGGAGGTATTCTTGGTACTCAGTGCTTAGAAGTCTGGCTGCCTCAGTGCTGTGGGGCAGGCTCTGTGTCGGGGTTCAAGTCCGCAGCATAGAAGAGCAGCAGCTTCAGCAAGTGCACTTTGTCTTGGAGCTGGGGGACTAGAGGTTCTCCCAGCATGTGGATTAGGCGGCTACGGAAGGCCTCGATCTGCTTCTCCACATCCACCACAGTGATGTCATCTCCTTGCTGGGGCTTGGGCTTGATTCTTTTGATGATCAAGTCTTTGCGATCAATCACTGAACTCCGCAGGTGCTCTGTAAGAGGGGAGGAGTCAAACACCTGCTTTTTGTTCCTTGGGATTCAAAAGTTAAAGTCTAACTTGGTAAGTAAGGCCTGGTGCTTGGCTACTAGGAGACAAAAGGTCATGTGAGTTACCATGGGAAGCCCAGTTCTTAAAGGTTTGCGTTTTTGCCTCAACACTGATGTAAAAAAAAAATGTTGCTGGGCAAGGCAGTCATGACTAAATAGACCCTGTCTCAAAAACGGAAAAAAGAGCTTCTAAAAGGTATATTATTGTGTGTGTATGCCAAGTTGTGTGCAGGTGCCCACAGAGGCCAGAGGAGAACATCAGATTGAACTGGTGTTTCAAGACAGCTATGAGCTGCCTGATGGGGTGCTGGGAACTGAACTGCAGTTCTCTGGAAGAGCAGGAAATGGTCTTACCTGTCGAGCAATCTTGCCAAGAAACTTTATACAATCAAATCAAAAGTATTTTAGTTTCTTTGATTTAAACAACTCTACTAAAAACTATAATAACCACTTAGGGAAAAATTCAAGTGGATTAATTTTTTTTACTACTTAGTGTATGTATGTGGGTGTGCCTTTCACTGAGGGTGCTAAAACATGCACACACTATACAACTGTGTACTGTGGCCTGACAGTGCACCTTTTGACACATCTAGTTGTAAGGACTGGGATACAGTTAAGTGGAAAGTGCTTATCTAGCATGCAGGATTCTTCAGTTTACTTTCTAGCACCACAACCCCAGACCGCTGTAGTTACAAGAGTATACAACAGAAAAGACCCTTGTCTGCCACCAACCAAGCAGACAAGCAGGCTGAAAGTAAGGCAATGGTGATGGAAGATTTACTACTTTTTCTCATACAAGAATAATCCATCCTAAGTTACGTATCACCAGCATTGTAGAGAAGTGAACCTAGACACCCATGTGTAGCTCACCCTATAATCCAGGTCTTAGGAGGCCAAGGCAGGAGGATAGCCATGATTTAAGGACCAGCCTGGGCTAGAGACAGAGACTTTAATTTAGTGCTAGTATTTTAAAATGTCCTGCACAGCACTTTTGGTTCCAGGCTGAGCAGGTTTATGAGTTCTCTTTACTTTCTACATAACAATCACCAAGTTAAAGTCAACCTCAACATAGGCATGGGCAAGTAAAATTTCCTCATTACTCTGAGAATAATCTAATGACAGGATGATCAATAATGCAGCATGGATTTCCTAAGATCGAGAACATTTACTGTTGTAACCTGGTGTAATCAACAAAAATAAGCTATCAACACATACACTCTTCAGATTGCCCAGCTGTGCCCTTCAGCTTTACCAGGGTTCTCATTAATTAATCCCTGCCTAATAAAATCATTCTCACTTGATGAAGTTATTCGCCCATGATCCTTGCTAACATGTGCAGTCTGCATGCTACCCAGTCTAACTTTCCCAGCAACTCTGAACGGCACTGTTTCATAGACTTTAAGATTCCCTCTCTGCAGTACTGGGGATCGAACCCAGGGACTCACACATTCAAAGCAAATGCTCTAACCCTGAGCTACAACCCGATCCATTTTAAGGCCACTCACATCTTGTTGCAGACATGCTCTGTATTTGTGCTTTACTGACAGCTGTTTATAATGCTGCTAGTCTGTGAACAACTGACTCAACAAATGTGCTCTGAGAAGCCAGGGTTCTCATGATATGATGGTTTTTGCTTACCTACACAACTTCCTCACTGGGAGGACCACTGTATTACCACCAGCTGTAAAAAAGTAAGGATGTTTCTTAATCACCACAGTGATCCAGCTGTGCTCTCTATAGTTATAAACAAGGAATAGTGCTTTAAATTTTTATTTTATTATTATTATTTTGAGACAGGGTTTCTCTGTAGCTTTGGAGCTGTCTTGGAACTAGCTCTTGTAGACCAGGCTGGCCTTGAACTTACATAAAAGTGTGCGCCACCATCGCCTGGCCAATAATATGGTTTTTTGAGACAGGGTTTCACTGTGTAGCCCTGGCTGTCTTAGAACTCACTCTGTAGACCAGGCTGGCCTCTAGTTCACAGAGATCCATCCGCTTTTGCCTCCTGCGTGCTGAATTAAAGGAGTGTGTCACCACCACCCGGCTTCTTGCTTCTGTTTTTAAAACTTTTTAAAAATTTCTTATTTTTACTTTATGTGTGGGTGTTTTGTTTGCATCTCTGTCTGTTGACCACATATGTGCTGTTCCTACAGAGGACAGAAGAGGGCATCGGGTTACCACGTGGGTTCTTGGAATCAAACCTAGGCCCTCTATAGGAGCAATAAGTGCTCGTAATCATTAAGCCATCTTTCCAGCTTATATTATTATTATTATTTTTTTTTTTGGTTTTTCGAGACAGGGTTTCTCTGTAGCTTTGGTGCCTGTCCCGGAACTAGCTCTTTATTATTTTTGAGACACATTTTTACTATGTAGCCTTCAATTCTTCATCCTTCTGCCTCAGCTTCCTGGGTGCTGGAATTAGAGGCCAGCGTCACCACACCGGCCTAGAACAATGCATTACTTAGGTGAACAAGTGAGAATTATCTGACAAGCTGTCCTTTTTGATAATGTCCACTGTGAGATTTCTCACAGGGCCTGTTTGTGAGTAAGTGCCCCTTACCTCTCAGCACATGCTGATAACTGGACAACAGGAACTGCAGATGCTCAACCAGCTCATCCCATGTCTGCCACTGGGTTTTATCTGACTGCAGAGATAGTAAAAGCAGCAGGTAATGAATGCTTGCCCAGTTAGAGGTCCCAGTTACAGCATAGTTTCCAAAGCTCTTCCATGATGGCCAAACAGCAGGAAGGAAAGATGCTCTGGGTGAGGAGCTGAAGCAGAAAGGCAAGTACCTGACACTTGAGCAGCGATGTGGAGTTGTTCAGAAAGTAGAGGGCCTGGGCCAGAGACAAGGGGAGGCGGGTGGGCGTCTCACAGCTGTGGAGGAAGATGATCTCTAACACCTTGCAGCGCAGAAGGTGGCTTTCCATAGTAGTGAAGAACATCTCCCTGTGTGGAGAAGAGGGCGTTAGGCACAAGTACACTCAGAGACTCTACGGTTTGCCCTGGATGCTCCGACATGTAATGGAGGTCTACAAACACAGGCTGCAGACAGAAATTGATTTGTTGATGAAGTAATAACTTACAGGACGAGGGCATAGCCTGACATCTGAAAAAGACAGAGGCAGGTATCCTGGTGCACATCCAGGGAGGAGGCAGGAGGATCATGAGCTTGAGGCCTGTGCTTCAGAATGCTGTCTGCCACTGAGACGGACCCCAGACTTTAAGTTTCTGAGTTTTTCATCAGAGATGATATATTCAAGGGAAACAGAATATCTTTAAAAGACATAAAGTACTTAGTAATTAGGAACTGTATTAAAAAATGGTGAAATAAAACAAAATCAAGATAAATAAAACAATGTAGCAAGCCAGCATGGTTGTGCACACCTTTAAACCTAGCACTTGAGTCAGAGGCAGGAGGATTTCTGTGAGTTCAAGGCCAGCCTGGTCTACAAAGCTAGTTACAGAACAGCCATGGCTGTTACACACAGAAACCCTGTCTTAAGCCCTCATCCCACTCCCTAAAAATCAACAACAATGTAGGTAGGTTGATTCTCTTGCCTCAGGCTTGCGTGCTGAGATCACAGGCTTCAAACAACCAGGCCCAACTCTCATTTACTAGAAGTTTCCTTATGTATTTAGCTACATAATGTTCCATCATGTTCAGGTATCATAATAAGTATTTATTCATATCCCTTGTACAGACATTTGGGTTGTTTCCAATATTTTACAATTGTAAACATCATTGTAGTGAATATCCTCATGCACATGTTTCATTGTTATCCCAGCACTCAGGAGGCAAAGGCCAGCAGATCTCTGAGTTCGAGGAGAGCCTGATCTGTAGGAATACACAAAGAAACCAAAACCAAACTAAACCAAACCAAACCAAACAAACAAGCAAAAAAGGTAAACTCTGGCATGCACACGTGGTTCTGTCAGACACTGCCAAATATTCCTACATTTCTAAGGTTTGCATCATTTTTGCATTCTCATCAGGAATGAATAAACACCTGTTTTCTTGAAACCTTCTTTTTTTTTTTTTTTTTAAATTTATTTATTTATTTAGTATACAGTATTCTGTCTGCTTGTATGCCTGCAGGCCAGAAGAGGGTGCCAGACCTCATTACAGATGGTTGTGAGCCACCATGTGGTTGCTGGGAATTGAACTCAGAACCTTTGGAAGAGCAGGCAATGCTCTTAACCACTGAGCCATCTCTCCAGCCCCGAAACCTTCTTTTTTGAGACGGGGTTTCTCTGTCAGTCTTAGATGTTCTGGAAGTCTCTTTGTAGACCAGGCAGGCCTCGAACTCAAGAGATCTGCCTGCCTCTGCCTCTAAAATGCTGGGATTAAAGGTGTGTGCCACCACCGCCTGGCTTTTCAAAACCTCTTTAATAGAGAATATTATTGATCCTATTATTTTTTTCCCTATTTGGATATGTAAGAAATGGTATCTCATTTTACTTTCTAAAAACGATGACGTTAAACATCATAGGCGAAGACAATTACTGTTATGTGCTACCAACAAGCCACTGGAAAATGACAGGTTAGGCATTTGTCAGGACTCATGAATACCACCTATGTAAATCTGCATAGTTATAAAAATAACTGCAAATTATACCAGAATTAATAATGAATAAAAGTAAAAGGTACTTCATGTATCTGCTAGTATAATTTGGGTGGGTGGCTAATTTACCCCTTCTGAGAAAATTAGTGTTAGTGTTGATTCAATCAAATCAATATGGTAGGGACATTCAGATTCTCTTGATAGCGTCTACTTCTTCCCAAGGAATTATGCTTTGACTGCACTTCGATTGTTTGGGAACCTACTCCTTTCATCTCAAAGACATAAATAGTCCCCCTACTCTTTTCTTCTTTTTTCAATTAGTTTGTGATTTTTCTCTCTGTAAATTCTGTTTCTGGCAGGCAGAAATAAAAAAGCTAGTAAAAAGTTACTTTTTAGTTCTCTTTTTAATGGAGAAATCAACCAAAACCAAAACAAACTGATTAAACCAGACTCACCTTTGACTCCTCTCAGGGATGTCCAGCACAAACCCAAACATCATTTCAGCTATTTTATTGGAGCTGCAGGTAGGAGTCCTGTCCACCTCTACAGCAATGGACAACATCCTCTGAAGTTGACACACGATCCTGGATCCAGAGCACAGGATAGAAACAAGTGAGGGGAAAGACTTGGTGACAGGCTTTCTGAAACTGGAGGTCCCCACCAACGTATACCAAGACCAGACGGCTGGGTGTGGAGGTGCAATCAGAAAGCAGAAGTGGGCAGGCCTCTATGAGTTCAAAGCCAGCCTGGTCTACATAGTGAATTTCAGGCCAGTCAGAGTTACATGGTGAGACTCTGTGGCAAACAAAACAAAACAAACAAACAAACAGCAACAACACAACAAAAGAACAAAGACTATTAGAGGGTCAGCAAAAACCCCCAGGCCAAGGAGAGTAATAAATTATTAGCTTGCTCTCATTGAGCAATTCATCTACCTGAATCCTTTTGCCAGTTCATATGTGAACCTTTCAGAATTTGAGGGTGAACTACATAAGCAAAATGCTTTCAAATTAAAACCAGAATCACATAATCCCAAGGGTCTAGAGAACTTTAAAGACACTAACTTCCTGGTTTTGTAAATGAAGAAACAGGTCCAAAATGACTAACTTTATTTTAATTTCTTTGTTATAGGAGAAGACAGGTATCTGCCATTTAATTTTTTTTTAAGATTTATTTATTTATTATGTATACAGTATTCTCAGTATTCTGTCTGCATGTACACCTGTATGCCAGAAGAGGGCACCAGATGGTTGTGAGCCACCATGTGGTTGCTGGGAATTGAACTTAGGACCTTTGGAAGAGCAGGCAGTGCTCTTAACCACTGAGCCATCTCTCCAGCCCCTGCCATTTAATTTTTTAAAAATGTAAACTACTTAATTACTTTTATGTTTGAATATTTTTCGGGTAAGTATGACTATGCACTACGTGCATGTCTGGTGTCCTCAAAGGTCAAGAGGGCTCTAGATCCCGCGCAACTAAAGTTACAAATGGTTGTGAGCCACCATGTAGGTGCTGGGAATTGAACCTGGGTCCTCAGGAAGAACAGCCAGTGCTCTTAACTGCTGAGTCACTTCATTTCTGTAGCCCTACCATGTAATTTTTCTATTCCTAGTTTCTTTCTTTCTTTCTTTCTTCCTTTCTTTTTTTCTTTTTTTCTTGGTTTTTCGAGATAGGGTTTCTCTGTAGCTTTGGTGCCTGACCTGGAACTAGCTCTTGTAGACCAGACTGGCCTCAAACTCCCAGAGATTCGCCTGCCCCTGCCTCCCGAGTGCTGGGATTAAAGGCATGTGCCACCACCACCTGGCTATTCTTAGTTTCTTTACAACACAGCAGTTCTTACTAAGACAAGTTTCAGAATGTTCACTGATGGACCTTCACCTCTCTCCCATTAGACACAAATATGGGAGAGAGGCAGAGACAGCTGGAAAGCTGGGCAACACTTCAGAAAGGAAAGTCTGGTTCGACAGCAGCCATTTAAACACATCTTATTTGATGGAAAGGCATTATTTTCAGAAACAACCGCAGCCAGGGACAAACAATGGACAGGGTGTGCAGGTTCCGGCTCTGCAATGATGCATTTATAAGTCACTGTGTTGTCTGTGTTCACAGCTAACCAACATGAGGACTATTTGTTAGAGTTTGGAGAAAACAACAGGGCATCTGGCCAGGGGGTATGAGATGGGTCAGAGTTAGAACTCAAAGGGCAGGAAGGCTAATCGAGGTAAGCCTTTGAGCAGCGACACGGGATGGGGGTGTCCCCAAAGGGGGCAGCTGCCCAGAGTATCAGACAAAGTAGGCTCAGGACTTCGGTGAGGGAGCTGGAAAGAGCTGAAAGAGAACTAACTGGAAGGCTAGCAGTGAGGGCCTGTAAGGAGGAGTCCTCCTTGTCTGCTGGTAGAATCCAGGTCCTAGAGCACATGACACAGGGATTCTACCATAATTATATTCCAAGTCTAGACTAAGTCTTTAATGAGAATCAGGCTGTTACAAGAGTTGGTAATCTGGGGCAAGCTGATCTTTGAGACTGGTCCTATTCTTTAAATATCAAATCCTTGCAGCCCTGGAAGACAACTTTGTGCTTGCTCCTTACAGCTGGTTGGTGTTCCTGGTCAGGTTAGGCTGGGGAGACAGATGACCACTGTTAGCTGTCAAGACTCCTGTTCCTGAAGAGGTCTGAGTTCCATCTGGGGGTTGTGTTAATTCATTTTCAGTCACCGTTTTGACCAGCCACTTGATGACATCTCTGGAATACAGAAAAGTAAGAAAGGAAAGGTTTGCACTGCTGTTTTACCTACAGTGTCCAGACCTGCACACTTGCGCTGGGCTCCCAAACCAGGAGACTCCTCCAAACAGAGTCAAGGACCTCTAGGTTATTTTTTAAATTTTTTATTTTTTGTTTTTCGATCCAGGGTTTCTCTGTGTAGCTCTCTGGCTGTCCTCAGATTCACAAATATCCACCTGCCCCTGCATCCAGAATGCTGGGATTAATGGCGTGCACCACCATTGCCTGGTTATTATCAATATTTAAATAAGTCTAATGAAAATCACACATTTAGCTGCAGTCTGGTTATAAAAGCAAGCTGAAATATAAACATTTTTCTCTTTTCTTTTGTGGTACTGGAGACTGAGCCTAGGGCCTTGTGCGTGCATGTTAGCCAAGTATTCTATCCCTAGGTTGTCCCTCTAGCCCTCAACACTTTTCCAGAAGCTATGTATTAGTTACATTTCACCATAGTGTGGCAAATCCCTGACAGAAATACCTTAAGGGAGGAAGGATTTAGTTCAGCTCACAGTTTTAGAGGGTTCCGTCAATGGCAGTTGGACTTGTGCAGTCATGGAGAACACCCTGGGAGGGAAGCATGGAGCAGAGGCTGTTCTTCACTTCTTAGTGGATAAAAATCAGAGAAAAGAGGCTGTAGGAAGTGGCCAGTATGAGCTGTAATGCCCAGGACAGCTGCACCCTGTGACCTACTTCCTCCAAGTAGGCCAACACCTCTAAATACTATCAGTGTATTGTGAATTCATAAAGGAACTGACACATTCATTAGGGCAGAACCCCAAGATCTAACCATCTCTGGAAATATCATCACACACCACTGAGGTGTGCTTTACTAATCCAGTCAACTGGACAGACAAAAGTGGCTACGTAAGTTATGATTACAGAAAAGCTCTTCTGGGGCAAAGATGACTTTCTGAGCAACAATACTACCTAACTAGGTAGAAATCAGGACTAGATGGCCAGGTAGGTCTTCACCAGCTCTCCACTATCATGTACCATCTATGAAGGTAAGAACTAGGGCTGGAGGATGTGCAATGCAGACACTATATAGGGCTTAGACTCTATCAGTAAGGCAAAAACATTGTTAAGATATGTTTTGTTGTTTTTCGAGACAGGGTTTCTCTATATAGCCCTAGCTGTTCTGAAACACTCTTTGTAGACCAGGCTTTTCCTTTTCTGTTTCCCTTGTTACACTTGCAGAACAGGGACTTTTTTTGAGACAGGGTTTCTCTGTGGTTTTGGAGCCTGTCCTGGAACTAGCTCTTGTAGACCAGGCTGGTCTCAAACTCACAGAGATCCGCCTGCCTCTGCCTCCCAAGTGCTGGGATTAAAGGCGTGCGCCACCACTGCCCGGCTTAGCACACACCTTTAATCCCGGCACTTGGGACGCAGAGGCAGAAGGATCTCTTTGAGTTCAAAGCCAACCTGATCTACAGAGTAAGTTCCAGGACAGCCAAGACTACACTGAGAAACCCTGTCTTGAAAACTCAAAAAACAAAACAAAAAAATTGTATTGAATACACACACTTCTTTCTCTCCTAAAACCACAGTAATACTAGAGAAAATAAAATTGTAAATACTGATTTGGGTGGGACACAAACCTTTAATCCCAGCCCTTGGGAGACAGAGGCAGGATGATCTTATGAGTTTGAAGGCAGCCTGGGCTACACAGTGAGTTTCAGGCAGCCAGGGCTACATAGAGACCATGTTTCAAGGAATCAGAGACCTAAATATCCAAAACAATTCCACTCCTCTGCCAAAGGCAACTAACTTGGGGAAAACAGATGTTATGCACAAAATCAGAGAAAATTATCAAATCAGATGTTTGGGCTCTAGCCCCTTTCTTTTCTTTTTTTTTCTATAAATTATTACTGATGAAATTTAGATAGCTCTTTATTTTTTTACCTTATGTGTATGTTTATTTTACCTATATGTATGTCTGTGTATCATGTATATGCCTGGTGCCCATGGAAACTAGAAGGTGGTGTCCTATCTTCTAGAACTGGAGTTACTTATGGTTTGGAATTGCCATGTAGATATTGGGAACCGAACCTAGGTCCTCTAGAAGACTAGCCAATGCTCTTAACCACTGAGTCATATCTCCAGTACTGCTTCTGATTTCTAAAGATTTATTTATTTATGGTTATCAGTGCTCTATTTGCATGTCTGCCTGCATGATAGAAGAAGGCATCAGATCCTACTACTGTCAGCCACAATTCCCACAACCTAGGAATTGAACCCAGGTCCTCTAGAAGAGCAGTCAGTGTTTTTAACCACTGAGCTATCTCTCCAGTCCTGCTTCTGATTTCTAGACACTTCTGACAGCTAGAAGACAATTTCTTCAAAGTTTTGCACAAAAATTATTTCTAAATATCTAAAATAATTAGCCTACTTATTAGTCAATACATGAGAGAAAAGAAGAGATTTTTCAGACATGTGAGATCTCAGAATTTTACTTTCCAAATAATCTTCAGAACAAGGGAGTAATCCCCGCTACTTAGCCACATAGTTCAGTTCTTTTGATTTCCACAGTTTTTGGTATTTATCCCTTTTCCAATATTTAGCAATGAGGACAACCTCATTCTCTTGTAGTCTCTGGGTTCATCGTCAATGACTGAAAACACCCAGCAGATCAGTGTGTCAGGAGAGCACTTTTCTAGCGGTCCGATCTATTGATGAATCCAGATCTGAGTGGACTGTCGAGAGATGGCAAAACTGGAAGGGGAGGCCCTAGCTGGAAAAGTGATCACTGGGGTCTGCACGCTGCGCTGGCCCCTTCCTTTACTCCTTTGCTTCCTGGCTGCCACAAACTGAATAGCTCTGCTCCTGCCATGACAGACTGAAAACCTCCAAAACTTGAGCTTAAATAAGTGTTCTTTCCTTGAACTGTCTTTTTCACACAGTTGTCAATGATGAACTGACGACCACACTGGCCTTTACTCGTTACACACCTACAGTCCCGACTCTCGGCATACTAGAGCTCTAACAGCTGATTATTACCTGACGTTGTGAGGCTGTTTGTCACATGAAAGAACAGTGTTTGCGATGGATTGCTGTAGGTGCTGCCGCTGCTTCCTCAAGGTCTGCTGGAAGTCATCTTCCAGGGTCTGTACTACGTAACGCAGAAAGAGGACTCGTCCAGGCAGAGTTTGGCCCTGAGGAAAAGCACATAAGCAGTCATGCTTGTTTCTCAGTCCCTTGAATGACAGGAAACCATGGGCTGTCATAACCAAAAGTCCAACGAAAGGCCATGAGCCAGTAGATTTGCCTGTATCAAAGAGAGATTGGTGGGAGACACCAGGTATTCTGAGTCTATAGAATCCACCATAGATTCTACCATACTCTACCAACTGTTTTCCAAAGTGGCTGTACCATCTGTGTTCTCACCGCAATAACAGACTCACTTATTCTTCACCTTCTTGCCTAAAAATGTGTGCAAATGAGATACTATATTAAATTCTATCTTAGCCCCTTTAAATTAGTGTTACAGTTTGAATGTGTGTCCTCTATAGGCTCATGTTCTAAAGAGGACAGCTCAGCTGGTGCTAAGTCACTGAGAGTATGCCTTTAAAGGATATGTCTTGATTCAGCCCCCTTTCTCCCTGCTTTGTGAATGCTATAACTGATGACTTATCTCCACTGCCACACCTTTCTACTGGACTGTCTGACTCAACTAGTTTGGAACAGAGCCAGCCAACCATGGTTGGAATCTCTGAAACCAAGAGCCCAAATAAATCTGTCCTTTAAAATTCTTTCAAGTAGTGGTCACTGTGAGGAAAATTCTGATACAAGGATCAGCTTACCCATAGTCATGCACAAGGATACAAAAGTTGGTCATTCTGCAAAACTGAGATCCAGGGGGGGATACACTCTTCAGAGGAATGTCCTAAAATGTCTCTAGTATCCAACTTCCTCCAACCAGTACCAATTTCCTCTAATGTCATCAACCATGAACCCGCCAATGGAGTAAAAGCCCTCATTCAGTCACCCCCCCCCTTTTTTTTCCCTTCTGAGACAGGGTCTCTGAGTAATCCTGGCTGTCCTGGAACTCATTCTGTACACCAGGCTAGCCTTGAACTCAGAGATCCACCTGCCTTTGCTACTCTCCCCTGACAAGTACTGGCACTAAAGGTGTGCACCACCTCTGCCCTCTATTCAGTCACCTTTTTAAGGGCTAAATCTACAAGCTGGGGACAAAGCCTTTAACACATGAGCATTTATAGGATCATTGGAGGTGGTATATATATTTTATCATTTTTGATCACACAGTTGTTTAATCTCTAATGGTCTCTTTTTTCCTCCCTCCCTCCCTCCTTTTCTCTCTCTCTTGAATTTTTGAGACTGGGTTTCTCTGTATAACTGTGTCGTCCTAGAACTCCCTTTGTAGAGCAGAATGGCCTTAAACTCTGCCACCTGAGTCCTAGGATTAAAGGTGTGTGCCACCACTCCCAGCTCCTTTATCCTAAAGTTTTCAAATGTTCTGTTAATTCACTAGTGTGGGGTTTTTCCAGCTTTTTTATGTAAGCATTTAGTGCTATAAACCTGCCTCTTAACACTGCTTTCATCGTGTCCCATAAATTTGGGCATGTTGTGTGGTCATTTTCATTGAATTTTAGGAAGTCTTTAATTTCCCCCTTTATTTCTTCCTTGACCCATTGATGATTCAGGTGAGCACTGTTTAATTTCCATTTGTTTGTGGGTTTTCTGGAATTAGTATTGCTGTTGACTTCTAGTTTTAAAGCATGGTACATTGGGTTATTCCAATTTTTTTTGTATTTGTTGAGGTTTGTTTTGTTACCTAGTATGTGGTCAATTTTTGAGAAGGTTCCATGAGGTGCTGAGAAGAAGGTATATTCTTTTCTGTTTGGATGGAATATTCTATAAATGTCTGTTAAGTCCATTTGAGGCATAACATCTGTTAGTTCTCTTTATTTCTCTGTTCATTTTTTGTCTGATTGACCTGTTCAGTGGTGAGGGGAGAGTGTTGAAGTCTCCCACTATTAGTGTGTAGGGTTTAATATATGATTTAAGCTTTAGAAGTGTTTCTTTGACATATGAGGGTGCCCTTGTATTTGGGGCATAGGTGTTCAGTATTGAAATTTCCTCTTGATGGATTTTTCCTGTGACTAATATGAAATGTCCTTCTTTGTCTCTTTTGACTGATTTTAGCTTGAATCTATTTTGTTAGATATTAGGATAGATACACTCGCTTGTTTCTTAGGTCCATTTGATTGGTAGATTTCTTCCCAACCTTTTACTCTGAGGCGATGTCTATCTTTAAGGTTTGAGATGCATTTCTTGTATGCAGAAGAGGGATGGATTCTGTTTTCGTATCCAACCTGTTAGTCTGTGCCTTTTTATGGGTGAGATGAGTCCATTTACATTAAGGGATATTAATGACCAGTGGTTGCTATCTCCTGTTAATTTTTTTCTTCTTCGGGATCTTACCTTTTCTACTCATTTTTTCCTCTAATAGGTGTGGTTGGGGCTGTCTGAGATTCTGTTGAATAATTTTCTAGGTGCCAGTGAATCCAAAGCTCAGATGGTTGTTCCTCAGGGTACAGTCAGTGTCACAGTTCTAGTTACTCCGTTGGTTATTCTTGTTCCTGGAGGTAGCTCAGTGCTCCTGTGCTGCTAGGCTGCTGGCTTTGATCTGTTTCTGTAAATCTTGATCTGGATCTCCTCCTGCAGAAGTCCCTGGCTTGGAGTTGAACTTGTTCTGGTAGAGATCGCTGACTCTAGATCTGGTCGCTGGGTCAATCCTGATCTGCCCGTGTCCTGGGACTGGGTTCGCTCCTGGCTTCTGCTCCTGGTGGAGCTTGTTCTATGTCTCAGGTAACTGGTTCAGTCCCACTCCAGTTCTGCTGGAGGTCGCAGACTCTGAGTCAGGTCGTTGGCTCAATCTTGGTCTGCCAGTGTCCCAGGACTGGGTTGGCTTCCGGGCTGGATATGCTCCTGGCTTCTGCTCTCCCAGCTCCTTTAATGATCTCCTATGTTTATTTCCTTTTTCATCTCTTATTTATTTAAATATTTTGTTCTTTCCCCCTTAACTCTAGCTAACCGCTTTATTTATTTTTGGTTTTTGGAGAATGAACTCTTGGGTTGTGATCTTTTTTGAGAGTTACATATTTGAAGAAAGTAGCTTTTCTACTATGTACAGATTGGATGTATTTAAGGTAAGACATTTAACAATTAGCATGGCTTGAAATTCTGGACCTGTCCCCTTTCCAGTAATACCCACTTTAGGCATGTACATGTACTGCCCCTATTCTGTTTTCTTTTGTATATGTGGCATGTGTGTATATGTGGGTGCATGCACTTGCAGGGAGGGCAGAGGAAGACATCAGGTGCCTTGCTCTATCACTTTGTCTTATCCCCATGGTCTCTCTCTCACTAACTTAGAAGCAGGCTGATGGCATACAAGCTCAAGAAAATCCTGTTGTTTCTGCCCCCACAGTGCCAGGGATTACAGGTATGTATAGCCACACCCATCTTTTTACATGGATGTAGGGGATTTGAACTCAGGTACTCACGCTTGCACAGAAGATGCTGAGCTATCTTCCCAGCCTCCTGCATGATAGTTAAGCTTTTTGGGCTGGGTGGTGGTGGCACATGCCTTTGAACTAAGCATTTAAGAGGTAAAAGCAGAACCCTGTCTCGAAAAACCAAAAAAAAAAAAAAAGAGGTAAAAGCAGACACATTTCTGAGTTTGAGGTCAGTCTGGTCTATGGAACAAGTTCCAGGACAGCCAATGGAATACAGAGAAACCTTGTCTCAACAAAACAAAACAAAACCAAACCAAAACTTATTGTTTAAATATTAATTATATTTACACGAGTGTATATGCATGTGCACATGTTCATGTAATATACACATGTGTGGAAGGCAGAGGACAACTTATGAAAGTCAGTTCTCTCCTTCTGCCATGTGAGTCCAGCAGATTAAACCCAGGCTGGTAGGCTTGACACCTAGTTTCTTTACCTGGTGAGCCATCATGCTGGTCCTCATATATCACACTTTTATTTTTTTAAAGATTTATTTATTATATATACAGTGTTCTGCCTGAATGTATGCCTGCAGACCAGGAGGACACAAGATCTCATTACAGATGGTTGTGAGTCACTGTGTGGTTGCTGGGAATTGAACTCTGGATCTTTGGAAAAGGAGCCACATGAGTCAACTCTCCAGTCCCTATACCATGCTTTTAAATGTATATTTAGTATGCCATGATCTGCATGTGGCAGTTAAAGGTCAGAGGATAACTTAAGAATCCCATCTCTCCTTCCATTTTGTTGAAACAGGTTCTCTCTTTCTTGCTTTTCAAGACAGGGTTTGTGTTCCTGGCTGTCCTGGAACTCTCTTTGTAGACTATGCTGGCCCCGAACTCACAGGAATCCACCTGCCTCTGCCTCCTGAGTGCTGGGATTAAAGGCGTGCGCCACCACGCCCAGCCTGTAACAGGTTGTCTCTAGTTTGTGTGCTTTACTGTTTATTCCAGCACACCTACCTAACCTGCTATCTCTTGGGGGATGCTGTCTCCAACTCACTACGCTCACTATAAGAGTGCTGGGATTACACATTTGTAAACCATAGTGAGTTTTCTAACATAGGCTCTGGGGATCAAACCCAGGATGTCAGAATTTTACCTACTGAACTATCTTGCTAGCCTTCATGTACTTTTGTTTTGTTTCTAGACAGGGTTTCTCTGTGTAACAGTCCTGGCTGTCTTAGAACTTGCTCTGCAGACCAGGCAGGCCTTGAACTCGCAGAGATCCGCCTGCTTCTACCTCCTGAGTGCTGGGATTAAAGATGTGCACCACCACTGCCTGGCTATGTACTGTACTTTTAACTGTCTTATTTTCCCAAGTGGCTTGATTCTCAGACCTCTCTTGCTTCCCCTGGTGTCTGTCTATTGAACTGTAGACACTATTGGTAGTTTCAACCGGACATTATGGCCTGTTTTCAAACCATTCTATTGTTTTTGCCCATGCTCTGATGCAGGCAGGTCAAAAGTTAATCTCTTGAGCAGCTCCCCGACAAACTGACACACTTGGGGTATGGCAAGTCTGTCTCTAAGAAGGAGCTGGGGAATGAGTGGTTTCTTTCTGGATGTAGCTTGTTACATTAAGAAAGGGGTGGGCTGGAGAGATGTCTCGCAGTTAAGAGCACTGACTATTCTTCCAGAGGACCCTGATTCAATTCCCAGCACCCACATGGCAGCTCGCAACTGTCTGTAACTCCAGTTTCAGGGAACCCGACACCTCACACGGACATACACACCAATGCACATAAAATAAAAATAAATAAAGAAAGGGGTAAATACCTGAGCATGGTCAACAGTACAAAGTTGCTCCCTCTACTGATGGAGCACCCTCATGGTCAGGAGTCAGACTGCTCTGCAGCTACTCTGGAGTTCTCACAAGTCTTGTGATCTATTTGTCATCTGGTAGTTTGAGTAAGATGTCTCCCATAATTCTCAGGCATTGGAATATTTGGTCCCCCATTGGTGGTTGTTTGGGAAGGATTAGGAAGCGTGGCCTTCCTTGGAAGAGGTGTGTCACTGGGGTGGACTCTGTGGTTTCAAAAGTCTCCCACTGTTCCTATCCTGCTTTTAGATCAAGATGTGAGCTATCAGATGTTCCTGCTGTCATGACTTTGCTCAGTCATCCTGGACTCTAACCCCCTAGAACCACAAGTCACTTCTACTTTACAAGAGTTTTGATGTAGTCATGTCTTAAGCTTTGTTGTACATATGCGACTGAGTTCATTATCACCAGGAAAGTTTTTCCTCAAACTGTGTGCTTAAATATGCCTGAAATAAACTTCCAGGAGTCAGACTCTCAACATTTGAAATAACACTGGAGTTGTGCTGAACCAAATTTCCTTCTTGCCTCCCATGAATCCACATTCTGCTGGTTTTGGTTGTAGGCAGAGACCCCTCCGCCACTCTGACTGGCTATGACTACGTGGTGTTTTTGGATAAATGTGGGCGACTTTGGGGCTTTGAACTAAAAGTGACTAAATGCTCTAAGAGTTTAATGGGCCAAGTTAGTAGGAGCCTGGAAGACAGTGCAGAGAGCTGTGTGGACTTTGGAGGCCCATTCAGAGGTTTTGGAGGGGAACAATATTTGCAATTAGGCTGGAAACTGTTCTTGTGATATTCTGACAAAGAACATGGTTGCTTTTTGACTTTGTCCTAAGAATTGACCTGAGGCTAAATTGTGAAGTATTAGAAGATTGGTTTCCTTGGAAGATGATAGTCCAATATTCACTCTGTGTCGTGGTTATTAGTAATCACTCTCTCAAGTCTACAATGAGGAAAGAAAGTGGAGCAGGAAGAAATATAAAATGTACAGTTTGACAAGAATAGCATCCAGGAAATTTAAATATTGGAGCTAGCTTTGTGCTGAAAGATATGAGGAGATTAAGAAGGCCTGACCACATTGGAGTAAATGGAGGAACACCTTCACAGAGATCTCACCCAACTAAGCTTCCAGCTTCTGAAAGGAAAAGACAGGAGGAATTTTCTGCTCCTAAAAACTGCTGCAAAGCCAGGTGGTAGTGCATGCCTTTAATCCTAGCACTTGGGAGGCAGAGGCAGAGTCTCTGTGAGTTCAAGGCCAGCCTGGTCTACAAAGCAAGTTCCAGGACAGGTTCCAAAGCTATAGAGAAACCTTGTCCTGACAAACCAAAAACAAAACGAAACAAAAACTAAAAATCAAACAAACAAAACCTGCTGCAAATATGATTCGAGGGGGCCAGGATCTATCCCAAGCAAGCAGCCAAGCTTGGCAGTATTGTCCATGTAGTTCTGACTTTACAGCCATGCAGGGTATATGAGTAATGAGGCTGTGCAATCTTCCTCCATAGTGAAGGAGAGCTGCTGAGAGCAGATATGTGGCAGGAGAGTCCCTGCACAAAAGGCCTGAGAGGTTATTGCACAAAGCATTGAAGACCCCAAAATACTGGAGATGCCAGAGCCATTAGACATCTCCTAAGGGGAACTGCATACAAGGAGTAGGACCAGCGAGAGAGAGAGAGAGAGAGAGAGAGAGAGAGAGAGAGAGAGAGAGAGAGAGGGGTATGTTGCAGGCTGATGTGGGAGTGTCATATCAATCTGTTGCTTTCATTGGTTAATAAAGAAACTGCTTGGCGTGATAGGTTAGAACATAGGTGGGTGGAGTAAACAGAACAGAATGCTGGGAGGAAGAGGAAGTGAGGCAGACGCCATGCCTCTGCTCTCCAGGGCAGACGCAATGAAACAAGCTGCCAGGTCAGACATGCTGAATCTTTCCCGGTAAGACTGGTGCTACACAGATTACTAAATATGGGTTAGGCAAGGTAAGTCACCACCTCATGGTGCTACATACATTAATAGAAATGGGCCAAGCAGTGTTTATATGAATACAGTTTGTGTGTTGTTATTTTGGGGCATAAGCTAGCCAGGTGGCCGGGAGCTGGGTGGCAGGAACATAGCCTGCAGCTCCTTCAACAGCAGGCAGCAAAGGGTGCTCCAGAAGGGTGGAGTCATCTAGCCCTTTGACATTAGACATGGAGATACAGGATTTGGAGTTTGCTCTACTGTGTTTCCCTGTGGTCCAGCACTTCCTCCCCCTGCCCCATTTCCTCTCTTTTGGAATGGTAATGTGAATTCTGTGCCACTGTAGAGGGAAGTGTTTAATGTGTGTTTTGAGTTTATACAGGGTTACAGTTAAGAGACTACCTTGAGTCTCATAAGAGACTTTAGACTTTTAAACGGTGTTGAGTCTGAAAGACTATGGGGCTTTTGAAGTTGGACTGAACATATTTTGCATTATGATATGGCTATAAGACTATGGGCCAGGAAGTAGAATGTGGTGGTTTTAATGAGATTGGTCCTCATAGGTTCATATATTTGACACTTGGTCCCCAGTTAGTGCAACTGTTTGGGAAGGATTATGATGTGTGGCCTTGATGAAGGAGGTGTCTCACTGCAGGTGGTCCTATGGTTTCAAAAGCCCCCTTCAGTGCCAGTGTGTGTTCTTTGCTTCCTGTTTGTGGATCTAGATGAGAGTTCTCAGCTGTTGCTCCAGTGCTATGCTCCTTGCCATGATGGTGATGGGCTATTAACCTCGGAGACTGTATGCCATAAATAAACCCTTCCATCTTTTATTTTATTGGTTTTTTTCAAGACAAGGTTTCTCTGTATTACAGCACTGGCTATCCTGGAATTCACTCTGTAGACCAGGCTGGCCTTGAACTCAGAGACCACCTGCCCCGCCTCCCAAAAGGCAGGTGCCCTTGCTCTAAACTCTTCTTCTTTTTTGGGGGGAAAGGGGGTTGAGACAGGGTTTCTCTGTAGCTTTTGTTCCAGAATGCAGCAGTTGACAGCTCCATGTAATGACTCTCAGCAGGCACTCACTCACCATCCACTTTGAACTCACTCTTCCCTCTCAGTATGTAGCTTGCATTTCTGAGTGAAGACTTCTTTGGGCTCCAGTGCAAAGATTTCCCTTCCACACGTGCTCTAGCTCATGACTGTCTCTGCCCAGCTTCGTTACTCATCACTCTGATGTTTTCCTTAGACCTTTTGAATCTTCATTCCACGCACTGTCCCTCTCTGTTTTCATAGCTATGCATTTGCGAGCACTTTAACAGTTACTAATCTGCAGCATTGGGGATTGGATTTAGGATCTCATGCATGGCAGGTAAGTGCTTGCTCCACCATTGAGCTGTTTCACTAACCCTTTTACTAATATTTTCAGTTTCATCTCAAGGAGAGAAGACATAATATACTAATATCTGAGTTGGGAAACCACATTTTTTTTTAACAGTAATCTTTTGGTACAGTAGGGTTGTTAACAGGAAATAATGGCTCAGGGGTAAAGGCACTGTTCCCAAGTCTGACTGTCTACAGGAAATAATGGCTTGGCAGTAAAGACACCTGGTCCCAAGCCTGACAAAATGAGTTCAGTCTCCAGGACCCACAGGACGGAAGGAGAACTCCTAGAAGTTTTTTTTTTTTTCTTTTTCGAGACAGGGTTTCTCTGTGGCTTTGGAGCCTGTCCTGGAACTAGCTCTGTAGACCAGGCTGGTCTTGAACTCACAGAGATCCACCTGGCTCTGCCTCCCGAGTGCTGGGATTAAAGGCGTGCGCCACCATCGCCCGGCTGGAAGTTATTTTTTGACTTTCAAATACACAACCATACTCACACCCACACACAAATAAATGTAATTTAAAAATTCCTCTGCAAAAGATGTATCTTCGTAATTTATGTTACCTCTTCCTCCATGACGTAGGTGAGCAGTTTCCAGTCCCATTCCACTGTCTTGGCATTGGCTGGATGCAACCTGAAAGTCAGGTGACATCAGTCAGAATTCTAGAAAATCTAGTGGCAGAAGGGATAGGGTCTGTAAGGTGACAGGCAACTATGTATCTTCTTACCCTCAGCAGCTGACCTACCCCAGTACCACACCATGTCAGTCTGGCCAGCTCATAGTCATTGAGCTTTATGTACTGGGACAGCATGAAGCTGTTGATTTATTGTGTTAACTACAATATTCTATCGTTTGGTTCACTGTGACTGTCTCAAAAAGTGACTCATATCTCATAAGCCAATTATAATAGAACTCAGTTTCAGAATTGTGTAATTACGAAAGTTTATTTTCTATCTTAAAGTACTATAAAAATCTGAAGCTGAAGACTACAGCGTAGATCCCTAAAGCCAAAACCAAGGCAGAGTTGAAAACTGGGTACCAGTAGCCTTTTATGAAACAGTGTCAAATAATATCTTATTCCCAGGTTTCTAGTGAAAACAAGTCATTAAATTCTTTTACCAGCAATTGAAGCCAGTTTTGATTGGGTTTCCTATCATTTGCAATCAACATTATTAAGAAACTTCCCTAGGTCAGCTGAATAACGCTTAGATAGGAGAAGCTGTGCCCTGAGTCTACATTCCCTAGAAGACTTGGTCAACCAGTGGTAATGATTCATACTGTTGGATTTTCATGAGAAGCATGTAGGCCTCCTTGAGGACATCCACAGTCTCAGAGCCACTGAGCAGGATTTTCTGGATGATGTGAGCCACAATTTCTCTGGGTGGGTAATGCTGGGGTGAAACAAAGTCCATTAAAAACTGCACAGTCCCCAAAGGAAAGTTTTCTTCAATAGTGTTTGCCACCATTCTTAGTCTTCGATGAGGGATGGGTTCTAATTTCTGACCCTTGCTCTGTAGAGACAAAGAGATAGACAGACATCAGGATGGGTTCTACACTTCCTGAAAGCAAGAGGTTCTGCAACAGGTTGAGAACAGCAAAGGTTTCTATGCATTTCAAATATTGTATTAAAGAGAGACAAGAAAACTCTAAAAATAAATCTTTTAATGATGGATGTAGGGAAGCTAAAAGACAGGAATTCTAAATTCTCCATACAAGATGACTTCATCTATATTAAAATGTAACAGAAAGCTAGATGTGGTGTGGCATGCCTTTA